>JAUMHR010000042.1:5902319-5912399 GCA_032361145.1 Enteromius fasciolatus | reverse complement strand
GACTTGATGGATGATCACTTGACTGGAATGTATTCAGTATGAAAAAGAGAGAAATTGTGCTTTTGGTTAGAGAGCTGCCTAACTTGGCTCAGTGATCGCATGGGTTGATTTGTGATTGTGCCATCTTTTTTAGAAATTATAGGGCACTTGTTGATTTTGCTCCCAGTTTGTTTTGCTTGCTTAGTGGCAGTAAAAGCAATTATGTGGTGTGCTATTACACATGATGACTGAAGATCAGAATGTGCTCTGAAATGTATCTGGTTGGAGTGGAAAGTAGCATGTCATGTTTTTGAGAGGTCTCGTGGTTTCCTCTCTGCGGACACAGTGAGATGGACTCTTACTCTGTAATTTGTATTGTGTTGCTGACAGGATTTATGTTTTATTTTATATAATGCTTAATTTATATACAGTGTCTTGCGAAAGAAGTAATTTTTTTTTGTTCATATTTGGACTTAAATGTAACTTATTTTCCACATCAATTTACACTCCATACACCATAACTGTACAGCAAAAAACAGGTTGTTAACATCTTTGGAAATGCATTAAAGGTAAAAGATAGAAGTAAAGTTTAAAGCGGCTTAACATGAGGCAGTAACATACCAAAATGTAAAAAAAAAAGAAAGCCGTATTTATTAAAAATAGAAAACTTTTTATATGTTGTTAGAGTAGATTTATGCATGTGATCAGTTTGGGTTCTTTCTCTTAACA
Source organism: Enteromius fasciolatus (assembly GCA_032361145.1). Lineage (NCBI taxonomy): Eukaryota > Metazoa > Chordata > Actinopteri > Cypriniformes > Cyprinidae > Enteromius > Enteromius fasciolatus. The sequence goes on along the minus strand of JAUMHR010000042.1, from coordinate 5,911,691 downwards.
GGAAGTGACGAAAAAACGTTTTGGAAGTAAAAGCTTTCGAGTGGCCTTAGAGGACGGTGTCCTTCTGTGCGAGTAAGTTATTATTTTTTTTTATTCTATTATTTCTGTATTATTTGCAGGTGTATTTTTTTTTATTAGGTTTGCTTAAAGTATATTTCATTTTTTTTTTTTTTTTTTTTTTTTAGTCTGATCAACACATTGAAGCCAGGCATCATTAAACGAGTGAACAGACTCTCCACTCCCATTGCAGGCTTGGTGAGTGCATTATAAATGAATTTATAGATAGATTGATTTAGAATTAAACTTTAGTCAACCAGGTTCAATGAAACTTAATTATGAAATTATTTAATCATTAAGGGATTCAGGTATACTTGTCTAAACATTGCACAAATGCCAAGACATTTTCCCACGAGTCCAGAGGACTTCCAGTAGTAAATGCTGAGTATGTGTGGGACAGCACCTGACAACCGTCTCCTTCAGTTCCCACCCCTTTTTCTAGTTAACTAGTCTTGTCTTTTATGCTGGTCTGCATTCTGTGGAACTTTGACATCCAAGCTTCACTGCATAGTACTCTCTGTATGATATCACTGGATTACCAATGACTTCTAACTTTTCATTTACACTAGCTGCAATAGTCAATGCTGGTTTCTCTTCAGGACAACGTGAATGTGTTTCTAAAGGCTTGTGAGAAGCTTGGGCTTAATGAAGCACAGCTCTTCCATCCCGGAGATCTGCAAGATGTGTCCACACGCGTGACTGTCAGGTGAGCAGAGAGAAGGGAAAGCAGAAATTCAGTTTTTTTTTTCCTTTGTTAATTTGCAAAACTGTAAATGGTTGACACCTCGTTATAGAGCTTTCAGTTATACTTGTTGTTCGTGCCTTCTAAATGTCTCTTTTGCATTACATTTGTGTAGTTCAATAAGCCTTAAACATCTGATGCAAACCTATCTGTATGTATTTAAGCTTTATTACTGCTTTAGCGGTTTGTGTGTGTGTAAGAAAGAAGTGTTTTATGTGACTGCAGGAAGAGGGTTCATTTGAATAGTGTTTGCAGTGTGATTACATTTCCATACCAAATGAAAGGCCGGGATAGGTCCAGTCACACATTATCTGTCCAACATCAAACTCAAACAATGATACCTGACCAACATAGACCTATATTTTAGCCAGGTGGCCTTATGAAATTGCCATTTAAATGCCATTAGATTCAAAATACAGAGCAGTCAGACACATTTCCTCTGTGGTCTTTCATTATTAGGATCAGGGCCTTTACTTGTTTTCTTGGCATAAACAACTCTTGGGATTAAACATTTGTGAAACTGAAATGGCATTCATGGTTCCATTTACTTTCGATGGAATTGTGAAAGTTGTATCTACAGTATGTCATGTGATTATAGGGGTTTAAAGAAAGAGGACTTGTTTGATGTCATCAAAAAACGCAAGTTGTTTTAGAAGCAAGGCTAGGTGACAAAGTTACAGAGACAAACATTTTCTTTTGGAATAACATTGTGTAGCTATTTAGAAGAAATAGATTGTTTAATGCAGGGCTGTCCAAACCCGGTCCTGGAGGGTTGGTGTCCGGCAGAGTTTAGCTTCAACTTGCCTCAACACAACTGCATGAAGTTTCTAACATGCCTAGTAAGAGCTTGATTAGCTGTTTCAGGTGTGTTTAAGTAGGGTTGGAGCTAAACTCTGCAGTTTGGACCGCTCTAGTTTAAAGGTAGAAGATGGTTTACCCCAAAATGAAATGTTGTCATTGTGTACTTACCTGTTTAAGTTTCTTATGTTAAACACACAAGAAGATATTTAAAAAAAACAAACAGTTGTTGGTCCCCATTGACTTCAATAGTAGGAAAAAATACTATGGGGATCATCATATCATCTTTTATGTGTAACACAAGAAAGAAACTGAACCACATGAGGATTAGTAAATGATCATTTTTACTTTTAGGTGAACTATCCTGTCAATATTCATTAGTTGTCTGAAATTTGGCATCGTGGTTAGAAGTTGAGTTACGATGCTCACGTGGACATTGAGTTTTAGTTCAACTTGTGTAATGTTGAGTTTCATTCCTTGTACCTTGTCTCTTTCCCTCTCTTTAATCATTTTGACTGTTATTTTGTAATTCATTATTTGAAGACCCCCTTCATATGGAAGAAAAATGTTAGATTATTTTAAAATATTAAAATGTATTGTAATACTATAAAGTCAACTAATGGGCCCTTTAAAGATTTGCTGTGGGCCTCAACCCCCTGTTTGAGAACCACTACTCTGTTATCCCTGTATATACAAAAAAAAAAGAAAAAAAAGAATAGAATTTCCGTGAAGTATGTCAAATAACTAATTTCAGTCCCGAATCTTGCTCTGTGAATTTCATCTCACAGCCTCATTTTCTAGGTCCCGACTCAACCCTGAGCAATAAATCATGTTGTCCATCCTGCTGAGAGCTTAATGTCCATATCATTGGCCTTGTAGAGGGACGTGGGGCACGAGAGGGTGGGGCGGGGGGCACAGTGACCTCTAAATTTAGCTCCATATGACTGTCCCTTCAAACCAAATGCTATGGTGAAGCTATAGTTGATCTGACTGCTATTTTTAACTTGCATACTTTCTCGCAGTCGTGTTGGTTTAAGGCTCAACGAAATAACATGCACACTTTCACTTAATAACCTTAGAACTGCAGCTCAAGTTCTGTTTCCTTTATAGCCTGTCTGACTTATTTCGGAGGTAGCTTGAGACTTAGCATCTGGTGTTTAAAAGGCTGAATTCCTTTGTAAAACCGTATTTGCTAGTTCATGGTGACAAACAGATGGCTCACATGTCTGATGTCAGCACGCTGAGGGAACAAGTATGTTCCTCTGTGAGATAGTTTAGAGTTTCTTTTGAGCACTTGCTGATTGTCTTTGTTAAATTAGCTCTGCAAGCTTTGTATAGAGTGATTATTGTGAATCAAAATTGGTGTACATGATGAGGGACTTACTGTAAAGCTTATGTGGTATGTAGTTGAGGTCCATTTATAGAAATGACTTAATTTATTGGAGGGTATGGGGTGGATTTAGTTGCTGGTGCTGTTAGTGTGAGCTGGAACTGATCTGTGTGTTTGTGTGCATGTGAATGCTCATCACATTTAACTTCTTTCTCTCCTTCTGCTTAGACGTGAAGAGACAAGCAGGAGACTGAAAAACGTAAGTTTTGTTTTGCTTAATCGAATAACTTCTGAACTAAACAGTGCATCACATGAGTCTGTGCATGCTTTGTCTTTTAATGTGAGCTCCATTTGGCCTTTGACTCTTGAGTTTGCATACCAAACAAGTTGATTTGTAATTTTATCTCATCGCAGTCTTCTGCTGAAGGTGTTATTGCGGTGTCATTTAAAGCCACTTAAAGCACTGCTTTGCATGCACTTCATGGATTAATGACTCCAATGAAAGCCAGCGTTTTGAAATATGAACAATTGCTTAATTTAGAAAAGTGTTTTAGGGTTGCATCTCCAAATGGTTCTCAGATAGCTCACTTACATGCTGACGATTATCCCTGAAACACTCGAGTGCACTGGAGAACATTCTGAGTAAGTAATGTTAGGGGAAAAAAAGATGAGTGGTACTGATGATGACTAATGATTAATTCTAATAAGAGCTGAACGTGTAAAAGGAATTTGAACTGGAACAGCATACGCAGGTATCATCTGCCATGCATCTTAGTTTCTCTGGTAATATGTTGTTTTGCTAATATTTGATTATGCAAATACAATTTATTCTTACATCATTGGAATAATTCATCTTCGAGATCCAACATGCACCACAAAGCCCTGTTGTCTTCATTGCCTTGTACGTGTGCCACATTCCTGCCCCGTTGGCACCCTGTGTTTGTGTGTGTAAATGGTCATAGTTTTGTAGATGAGAACAGGAATGTAACTGGGACACAGAAGCCATTCATGCCACACGCAATCACGCACAACACCGAATTCTCAGAGGCTTTGCTTTTGTGTCATCTCGTGTTAAAAACTTGTCAAAGTGAAAGTTTGGATTTAAATGATACTTAAGTGTCTAATTAATTAATTACAGATTGAAGATTATTTTCCTCTTTGTGTCTGATTATATTTTAAGTCTTTTAGTGTATTTTTTTTCTTTATACTGTTATTACATACAGGTTTTGATAACTATATACTGGTTGGGAAGGAAGGCCCAGTCTGATCCGTTCTACACTGGACCACAACTGAACCTTAAAGCCTTTGAAGGTTTGCTGGGCACAGCATTATCTAAGGTATTTACTTTTGAGCCTAAAATACATTTTAATCCAATGAAACTTTTACTTAGTTTTACTTTGTAATTGTCATAAAGGGGGAAAAAAAACTAACCAAAGATAAAATTAACAAGGGTATCATTTTGTCAGGACCACTATCGTCAAAGTGATAGATACCCAACATACAGTTTGGTTCCAGATTGTCATATAGCTGTATCTCGGTCAAATATTGCCCTATCCGTCCATATTATACATCAATGGGAAGCTTATTTATTCAGCTTTCAGATCGTATATAAATCTCAATTTCGGAAAATTAACACTTATTTGGCTTTGTTGTCCAGGGTCACATATACTTATAAAAAAGTAATAAAAACAAAAAAAGTAATAATTGTAATATGTATATGTGTGTGTATATGTAATTTTTAAACAAAACTGTTATATAGTTTTTAAATGATATGAATTAGTCGTGAAATCTAAGTGTTTCCTCTTCCCATTTACACTGTTGCTGACTTGGTGCTAAATCATCAATAAATGAATACATTTAAAGTATTATTATTATTATTATCATTATCATCAACTATTGTTTTTATTATGTTACATATTTAAAAAGGAAACAAGTTTGAGAGTTGTTGCGCAAATGATAAAATGTCAATTTAATGTGTCTACAGCTTAAACCTTTCTGATTACATTTTAAAACATTTGATAAAGTTTTTACATTTCTAAAACTTTTTTCATTTCTGTGACGTGTTTGTGCATCTGAATAGACAAGCAAGCCCCTCACTAGTCAGAATCACTACTTTACACAAATAGAGAGATGTTAGAGTTGAGTCTTGTGTGAATTGGACATTTTCAAAAGGATGTCATGCGGGTCCAGAACTCCCCATTCATTTTTTACTAATGATCAAATGATTCAGTCAAGCGTATGTCAGTGTTGTCAGTCTCCTCAAAGTAATTATCAAAGAATTGACTGACATATTGCTCAGCGTGTAGGTAATTTCTTCAGTCAGTAAAATGGAAAAAAACCAAAACAACATCATCAATTTAACTTAAAAATAAGAAGAATTGAGCTGTTTGTTAACTCCCTTTTGAACCCTCTCTGAAGTTTTGGCTCTTTATTCACCTTCTTCAGGCTTTGGAGGAGTCTGTGCAGTCCAAGTCGAGTGTAAGGGACAGTGGGTACGCTGAGGGCTGGTTCTCTGACAGGGAAGATCTGTTCAGTCTGAAGCAGCCGGGCTACAGGAGAGAGGACTCAGTCGAGAGCCTGGACTCAGTGGAGTCTCGCACAGTCAGCGTAGCCTCAGACTGTACTCTCAGAGCTGGCAGTGAAGGTAAGACTGGTGTTTTGTGTTTAAGTAATTGTGTAATGTTCTTTTGATTTAGATTTGCGCTCTATTAGATTTGGTCATCACAGTGGGAACTTTGCAGTGGTGTTAACATGCACTGATTTTCTTCAATCTGACTGAATCACTTTTCAGATTCTGGAAGTACTGTTTATATATACCTTTAAAAAAAAAAAAAACCTTTGAGGATTTTATTTTTTTAATTTTATTATATTCAACGTTGATGCATGAAATTGATAAAATATTTGTTACATTAGTCTAAGATTTTTTTTGTATTTTTGTATTTTTTATTTTTTTTTTACTTTCTAATCCTCAAACATTCCTGAAGAAACAAGAATTTTTTTCTTGAACAGCAATTTAGCATATATGATTGATTTCTGAAGGATCACGTAAAGCTGAAGACTTGAGTAATGGCTGTTGAAAGTTTAACTTTATCATTACGGGAATAAATTACATTTTCAATTATAATATTGCACATTATTAGCATTTTATTTATGTATTTTTGGTCAAATAAATATTCTTATGAGACTGCATTTGCAAGAGACGTCTTTCAAAAACATTAAGCCTTACCAGCCAACCGACTCAATCACCTTTGTGATCTAATTAAAATATTAATTAACGTAGACATTTGCAACACAAAGCCACTGTGATAATGTCACTGGAACTAACTGATATAAATATATATTTTTATCAAATATTCAGTGTCCTATTCACTGAGCACTCCATAATAAGTAAATAAATCAAGCACATTAACATATGGGGCTGGTTTCCCGGATAGGAATTAGATTAAGCCAGGACTAGACCTTTGCTAATTTAGGACATTTTAAGAATTTTTAGAAACAGGTTTTTAAAAAATGCATTATCTGTGAGCATTTTAAGACCAAACAATGACAATAATGTATTTTAAGATATCTCAGTGCAAGCTTTTTCCAGTTTAGGCAGCTCTTAACATTTATTTTAATCTAGGACTAGTCTTAAACCCTGTTCGGGAAACTGCCCCCACGATGTTTATATGACCCAAATAAACATGCACACCATGACTGCATGTGCACAAGTTTTTTTTTGAGAAAGCAGTTTTGCAGTAGGCTAGTATTTTCATATTTAGCAAATTATTTAAGATCTACAGCAACCCTTTTAATCAGTTTAAAAATTTCATTCCAGTCAAGCTCATTTGGATTAGTTAAATGAAAGCTTTTCAGTCCCATTGATCCATCAATGCAATTATTAACCAATTATTAGATTGCAAACATTTACTTCAAGGCATAATGTAAATACTGCTTCAATATCTCCATAATAATAAATATCTATCTAAAATGTTATCACCAAAATCACAAAGTCTTGTTTACTTTGTGACTTGGATATTGCATCTCTCAAACACTTGGTAATTAAAGTTTGCTACCTAGACCTTGTCCCTTCTCCCCATCCAATCACGTATGTGTGACATTCCTGTTGTTCCACACCCATTTGGTAATGCACAGAGCTGATGCCAACAGAAGACTGTGGGGTGCTCTAGGCTGGTCACAGTACTAAAATGTCAATGCAATATAATGTGCTGTGTAAAACATATGATATATGCACATATAAAGCTAAGACAGTGGCATCACGTAGTCTGCAAGTATATACTGTTTTTTTTTTTTGTAACTTTCTAAGAAATGATTGCAATAGAAACTTAATGTGTAACTGCTTTAGACCTCTTCCGAGTATGCACCAACATATGTGAGGTGTGCTTGACTCACTTGACTATTGATTTTGTTTATCCGCTTTCTTTTGCTCTCCCAGGTTTCAATAGTGACGCAGAAGCGGAGCATTGCTTCAGGATGGCAGAAGGTATTAAAAGCGATGCCCCCATCAAGGAGAGAGTGCATGTCCCATCTGCCCTGAGGAAGAAAAGGCAGGAATACCAGCAGACAGACAGGAGTTATGCCGGCAACCTCACTAGGTATGATATTCTGTTTTCCTTCGCTTTAGAAACTGACTCCGTATATAAATGTTGGATGACAACTTTTGCAAAGCTTATAACAGACACAGCAGAGTGGCAATGGGTTTGGAGTAAAATGTTTTAAATTCACTCACTAATAGGTCATAAAGAATTTTAAATGCTTTTGTAGTTTAAAAAGATCTTAAATGATTTTCATAATTTGTTTTCATGCTCACAGAAGTCTTCGCATGGCATTTTATGTAGGTAAAATTTTCAGTGTATAATGTTTCTATATAAAAATGTGTAAAATACACTATAATAAATTACAATAAAACACATCAATTTAACTTGAATTTTATTTTTATATATTTTTTCATATTATGTTTTACATTTAATTTATTATTTTTACATTTAATCTACATTATTTGTATCCGATCTTTTAAATAAAAAAGTACAAATATATTCATGCCTTTTAATAAAAAAGCTAAATATTTACTTTTTTCATTTATTTTAATCTAAAATTTATTCATTAATAATCAAAAAACAATAATAAATTAATTAAATTATTTTTTTTTAAATTAAAAGATCTTGAATTTACTTTTTAAATATGATCATGACTATATTAAATGTATTGTGTATATACTGTAGTTCTGTTCAGATCATGCAGGTTTGCATAAAATGGTAGTTTTTCAGTTTTATTGTTAATAGTTTTATGTTAACAGTGTTGACTATAACAAATTTATTGTGCGTTTTATTGGAGGTGGTTTTCTTAGTCTGTCCACCGTCTTTTGGCTGTAGTGAAAGTGGGAGGGGCTTATGCCAAAACCTCCCTCCGGTTTCTGCCTTCCTCCAATGGGCAAGCAATTACCAGAGTGACAGTGACTCTGATGCGGATCGCCCTGAACCAGACCTTGTGCAGGATGACCTAGCAGGTCGTAGATTTCGCTCTGTGACTTCCGTGGCACCTGTGAACTTTGCGATCCCTTCAAAGGCTCTAGGACCCAGGGTGGCCCCTATGGTGACCCCAAGTGCTAGGAAATCATGGCTCACCTTGCCAGATGCCTCATGGCTGGCCACAGTGCCACCCCAGAGATCAAACCAGAGGTCAGAGTTTAGAGGGTGTTTCAAATATAGACTCTGTCTGCCGTGGTGCCCTAATATTTGTGCTTATGTACATCCAACTGGTCCTAACTACTTTTTGTTCATCTGTTGACTGTAACTAAATAAGCTTATTAATTTAGAAGACATGCTTGGGTTTTCCCAAACTGGTTTTCTACTCTAGTGATGCTCATTTGGAAGAATTGCTTGGTGTGATCCTTCAAGGTTCATCTTGGCGTTGTGTGGGCCTTCACTAATTGGCTGTTCGTTTATCTTATTACTAGAACTGCTGTGGTTTGATGTTGCTGTGCGTTCCACTAACTAGCACTATAAAAAAAAGCGGTTAACAGTTTGGTGTGCATGTTCATGCATGTGCTGCTTTGAGGCGTTTTTGAACTCTTCTCATACGGATGACTCTGTCTTGGGAAGCAGCGTGTCATCCGCTCCCTCTTTAAATGGACGAGCAGACTTTGAAACGGCCACTTTGGAGGAGGAGTTTCTTCAGCGAGCCTTAAACAATGGCATGAGTGACTCTGATGAGGACCAAGGATATGTCGATCCGGTGCTGGATGACCTTTACACCCGTCGGGTGCTCAGCTCGGAGCATCAAACCTCCGTCAATGCTGATTCAGACAAGTTCCTGCCCAAATATTGGACACCTGAGGAAGAGCTACATGTGAAAAAGATCAGGCTAGGGTCCCAGCGTAGACCGTGGTATAAGAAGATGCAGGGCTTGAGGTTTGTGTCATAAGGAGAAAGAGGGTGTTTTTTTT
>JAUMHR010000042.1:5886877-5898711 GCA_032361145.1 Enteromius fasciolatus | reverse complement strand
TACATTGTAGTGTTAATATCTTGGGGAAATAGATGTGCTTCAATGTGCGACGGAACAAGTACCACTGCTCATACTGTATGTCCATAGACATACTGCTGAGAGCATGTAGGAAAAACTGCTACTGCACATATGACATATTATACAACACCCATGTATAGAATACATGAAATGCACCCTGATTTAGATCCTGATTTGCTCAAGGGATTATGTTGTGAAAAATTAATCAGCATCTTTGATTCATCTACATGTATTGCTTCCTTAAGCGATCGCTTGTTACAGCTTCTTTGCTGCATTGTGATCCAGAGATATAGGACTCTTTTGTGAAAACACAGAAATATTAAAAAGTCTCTCAATGATGGGGAAAGAGTCGAGTAGTTCTTAGCTAGCATCTCTGTGTACTTTAAAGGAGTCATACAAAGCCAATTTTCCACTAGCTTATATGATTCTTTAGGGTCTTAATGGAAAGTTTGTAATCTAGTTTGTTTGAAAAAACGCTCATTTTACCCTGTTAAAAACAGCTCTTTTGAAATTACTCTGTTCTGTGTACTTGCCCTTTAAATCTTCACGAGCTCTGCTGACCCCGCCCCTCTTTTCCGAGGTGCTCTCGGAGGATCTTTTTTTAGATTTATTCAGCGTAAAACTTGCTAATTTGCAAATCGTCTTTCCTAATAATGTGCTGAGATTCATTAAAAGACATCATACTCGCTGCTTCTGTAGGTGAGGCTGGATCATGAATGATTTGCGTGAACATAAACGCATTTCAGTTGATCAAGTGCGCGTTTGCCTTCAGAACCAAATGTAATGTTAATCCTCTGCGTCTTCAGTCACTCAGATGTCGGAAGTAAATGACTACTGCTATGTTCATTATTACATTCAACAACAAAACACCGCAATCTCTTAGAAATCTTGCTTGTCTCTGCATCTCAGTCTGATGACGGCTCACTCAGAGCGGGTCCGAGGTAAGACACCAGTTCAGTCTGTGTGACACGCTGCTGTCAATCAACTATTGTGGGTGTGGCCTCTGTCGGTGTGACACCACACTGACATGCATTTGAGAATGGCTTGATTTCAGAAGGGGCAACTTATTTTTATTAAATTTAAAAGACTACTAGGTGGATCTTTATCATTGTAGGGTGGTTGTGTACACACACTCCCAAAAAACATTTTAGTCCAAACAGCTTGTAAAAGTGCATGTGGCACCAGATGACCCCTTAAAGTACCAATACCCCCCACATCCCCCAAACAAACAAAAAAAGGGCAACTTTTTCATCCTTTTTGTCTTTATTTATTTTATTTGCATGCCTAACTACGGTTTACATTAATAAGTCAGTATTCCCTAAGATTAATGAAGTCTCTAAATATTTAGTTTGTAACACTTTAATTCTTTAACAAATTGAACTAAAGAGTTACCACATGGTGTTTACTTGTGGATAATAGAGACATTTGATAGTCACACCTGTCCTCCAAGCCCTCTCCACCCCCTGCTTTTCCTGCTTCCCACCCTTTAGTGCACCGGTGACCACTAACAGCCATGTGCTTTCCTCTAGAGTCCTGCCTCATCTTTAAACTCTTTTCTTGGGATTAGATCAGCAGTTTACTCCAGTTGCCTGTTCACTCTCTTCCAGCTCCAACATGCCTGGACATATGAGGGATGCGGGATCCAGTGTCAGCAATACTGGGTGGTCCACCACCTCACCCCTCATGAACGGGACATCTTCTGCTCTGACCAGAGGCACTAACACAGAGATGACTGACTCAGCTGGTGAATTCTTCACCCTTCCATCAGCTGTTGTCTCTGAACAGACTTCACTGACCATGGATACAGAAGCGTACGAGCAGCAGGGTCCAGACTTTAGCCACCAGGCAAGTCTCCTGGAGAGTTTTTATTCAGGAGGAGCACGCGTATCTGCTACTCTACCCAGAGGTTATAGAAGGTCAGAAGGTTCCTCGCGCTTCTCCACGGGCGTCACACCCCGTCCATTTGGAGCCAAACCCTCCAAAGTGTCTCCACTGCCCAGAGTTTATTCAGTAAGTGCTCATTAAGTTATAGATCACTTGTTGTTTCATTCAAAACAAAAAAACTTAAAAAAGAAAGTCTTCATGTGAGTCTGGATTCTCACAGTGGAGGCTTTTGATTCTGATTAATGGGATTTTTGCTATCTGTGTGAATATTTTTACATGGTGTTTAGCATCTCATCTCAAAATTATAAGTATTAAAAGTAGATTTATTTTTATTTTGCATGGTCTGATTGGTTAGTGTTGGAAAATTGAAAGTGCAAAGTGATACCTGGAACCTATGTGGTGGTAATTTATAGAGCTTTGTTTTTAATGATATTCATTTTTAATATCTATATATTCGTTTATGAAATGCCTTCATTTAGAAGACATATCTCCCAAATAGCAATTACAATATAGCTATTTGTCTTATTTTGAGTCAAACAGTTTTAATTGATTGAAACATTTAGGTTAAATCAAGGAATTGAATCCAATCTATTTTTATTATTATTTTTTTTAATCAAGTGTTGCTTTGAGAAATCTTGATCTTATCCCTCCCATACTCACCAGTCAAGAAACAGGCAAAGCTTGCAGTATTGGTGTAATTCTCTTAATAAAATGTAATGGTCGGGTATAAAGGTGCGTTAAAATTGTAATATTCATGAAATGGCTTAATTTTAGATCATCATTAATCACATATGTGTATATATAATAATATATATTTAAATACTCATTTACTTCCGTTGTCACTTACGGTATGCTTTAACAGTTACTGTGAGGAAAGATACTGGACTGTAGTTTCTAAATACTACCTAAATGGTTGATAAACACACCTCCATAAAGGAGTGGGGTTTGAGGAAGAGTGGTAGTTTGTTCAGTGTTCCATGTGTGAAGTTTAGTGTTACTCCTCATCACCTGATCATCTAGCGGTTGGATTATGAATAATGGATAAAGCCACTACTACTGCTCTGTACTCCGGGTGCTTCATGAAACCCAAGCTGTGACTTTGTTGTATGTGTGTGCGCTCTTTTCCATGACAAGCTTCTCTTCTGCATAGCCACATGCAGTCTTTAGTCACCGTATCTCGAACAAAAGCAATAATGTATTCCCTGCATCAGTAAGTCTTATGAAGACCTGGAATCTGATAATACAAAATGTAACACAAAATGCAAAGTAAAGAAAATAGGGTCAAGTTCCTCCAAGACGCATTTTTTTTTTTTTTTTTTTTTTTTCAGTGCTTTTAAATATGCAATCCTAATTTAATTTCAATCCCCTTTTCTTTATAAATGTCTTTTTATAATGTCTGTTGGCACTGCCAGTGCTGAAGTTGGTTGTTAAAGGAAATAACCACTTTATTTATTTGCTTTTATCTTGGGGTTTATACAGATGGACGACTCTCATAAAAGCCTGATCAGTGGGAACCGAGACAATTCAATCATCCCCTCTTTCCTCAGTGGTCAAGGAAAGGTCACAGCCTCTGTTGACACAGGCCACTTTCGTTCAAGCACTCATCCAATCAAGAAGGAAGAAAAAGAGAGAAGAGATGGAAGGTTGTTAGCTCCTCTAATTAACTCGTTTGCCACTAAAGTGACAATGGCAGCCTCCAATGTACAAACATCTCCTCCTGTTGCCTCTGAAATCAGGGATATTAAGGTAGGCTGCTTGACGATCTGAATCGAGTAAATTAAATCATGTTCAAATCCAGGATATCCTTAACTTATCTAGAACAGTCCCTGGATGAAAACACTTCTATATTGTTTATGATATAAAAATACAGCATGTGCTGTAAATATACATACATGCAATTACTTCATGTTAAAATGAGTTCTCGGAAAACAATTTTTTTGTGTTATACTGACTAAAGCAGATTTCTTGAAGATGGTGTCATGGGATCCTCAGGTGTCACATTCTCTACCTGTATCTCTCTCTCTTTCAGGTGGGTCAGAGTGAAATGCGAGTCTGTTTGAATCAGAAGCCAAACAGTGGAAGAGACTTTGGATTCAAGGCTCACTGGGACTCAACTGGTGCTTGCGTGAAATCTGTTCAAGCAGGTAAGACTTATTTAATATTATTCCAAGTAGACCGTTTAACTAGAAAACTGCTGTTCATTTTAAATGCATCCAGGCTGTGCCATTTCCCTTAATAGGGGGTGAAATGTAAGCTATATCTGTGAATCAGTCAGCTTAGATGTACAATATACTGCATAGATTTTTCTACCAAAAAGAATCTCAGTTTAGAGAAAGGGGTGTATTGATGAACATTTGGTGGTGTGTGTTAATGGCGGAATAGAGGTGTGTTGATAAGTAGAGTGTATTCGGGATTTCAAATTTGGTTTAAAAAAAAAAAAAAAAGGTATCCTAAAAGTTTTGTAATTTTGTAAATATCTGCTTTGGGAAATCATGACTAATCATGACTAATTTTTTGTTCTTGGCAAGTTTGTGATTTGTGAATGTTTGTGCATCACGCTGTCCTTATTGTTTCTTTATTTGTTGAGAAAGCAAGAAAATATTTTTCTTGTGCATGCATTTCCATGTGTGCTTGCATTCAGCCACACTCTGTCAATTCTCAGGATTCTGGAGTGAGATTGAGATGAATGATTTATAGAGAACAGTGAAGGTGTTTCTTACTGTGCATTAGTCTGATTGGTTGAACTGAAGAAGTCTGGCAGGGAGTCTGGTCCTGCGTTTAGGATATGTAACCGGTGTGCTTAAAGCAGGTCAGGGCAGCCACGCATGTAGTAAATACTGTATAATGTTATATTAGCTTTAATTCTGACATTTGCGATCATTTTAATATGCAGTATCGTGTGGCGTTATGAGACAGGCTGAGGTGCAGAAGGCTCAGGTTGATCTTCCCCAGAATTCTATTAAACGCACTAACCTACATGTAGAGCCTCATCAATGATGTATGAAGCTGGTCTGTTGTTTTCTGTTCCATTTAGGACTGTCAGTAAGGTAATATATAATGATTGTTTTTTTATATTGATGCATTTTGTTCTTTTTACAGAAAAACCTGAATGCACAAAAAAATGCGCACATTTTTGGTAAAATGTGTTTATTTTTGTGTATTTTATTTACGTTATTGAATAGATTCAAGACATCTGGTTAAGTTAGATTTCTGCAGTCGGGCTCTTGTCTGAAATAATGAAATATCTTTCCCTGTGCTTCATGAGCTTGAAAATGATGAGCCTTAATTCGGATCTAAAACCAATTGTTTGATTAGGTGGGCACCTATTGGTTTAATAGCTTATTGATTTTATTAATCCCCATGTTGCAGTTCGTATAACCTGTTAAATATGTGTGCCTGCAAATTATTTTATATACAAATACTGGGGAACAGGACATTCAGTAAAGGTATGATGAGCTGTAGCATTAGAATGATTAAGATTGCACTGCTATGACTATACAATTAAATAGTATATTATGCAATTTTACAATATGTAATGTATACCAAGAAAAAAAAAGTTTTGTAATAGCCAGTGGGGCAACTGTGGCAAGAAAACCTACCTGCAAAGCTACAGTACTTATTGAAGGCTTTAGGCACTGGTGTAAAAATGCTGTAAAATTGGTATGCTGTAGAAATAATAGAATTAAATAGATATTCTGTATTAATTAGCTTTTATTAACTACTGTCCTTTGCATTTAAAGCATCTTTTGCCCTCTGTGCACTTGTGCATAGTTTTTCAGGTATATTTTTTTGAAGGATCTTGGAGACGTTGCCACAGTTCTTCTGGATTTAGTCTGTCTCAGTTTTAGTTTCTTCACGTCATTCCAGACAGACTGGATGATGATGAGATCAGATCTCCATGTGGAGCACTGGCTGTTGTCAGACTCCTTGTGCAAACACAAATTTCACTGGATTATTATAATTTTACATTTTAAATTAAAGGCACAGGTCTTGCCTGCCTTCATTTTCTTAATCTGCATCACACAGGCAGCCCAGCAGAGTTGTGTGGTCTGCTGATGGGTGATGAGATTTTGGCACTGGGTGGATGCAGAGTGGCTGAAATGAATTATGAGCAGTTTAAGGGCAGTATGGACACAGCACAGCAAAAGGGCACTTTACTGATGGACATTCGACGACACGGCCAGAACGGTGAGGATGTGAAACCTGTCTGCGACCAATGTAGGACTGTAAAAGTAATACTCCACCTAAAAAAGACATTTTGCTTACTCTTGGGTCATTAAAATAGTTAAGTTTTGAAGAAATTCACATTACATCTTTTGCTCACCAACACATCCTCTGCAGTCAGAATGAGACGGCTGTTAAAAACAATCCAAAAATCTGTGTGTTTGTAAGAAACCGACATTAAGGCGGTTAATTAAAAAGAAAATTTAACTAACATGTATAGCAATATACATGTTCTCTGTACATAATAATGCTTTCACCAGTGTAAACACAGTGCTTGATCTGTGCATATATCTCTTGATTCAGACAAGATGACTTTTATACTGGAGAAATTGTGGTCGGAGGACTCCTATTTTGTCTGGAAGCTATGATTTGAAGTTAAATAGTTAAATAATCTTGAAAGATTTGTTTTATACAAGCACACAGATTGTTGAGTTATTATATTTTGGATTGTTGTGATTGTTATATCAGCTATTTGGAGTCTGACGGCACCCACTGGTAAGCAAGTCATGTAATGTTAAATTTCTCCAAGTCCGTTTATATGAAAAAATAAACGAATCTGCATCTTGGATGATGTGAGGGTGAGCAAATTTTCATCCATTTAACCAGCATTATTTAAAATGTTAACCAAATTAACGTTTATAACACTGTCACACTCCAGATAATAATATATTTTAAGTGCTTGTTAAATCAGTTTTTGGCATGGTTCTTCCTTCTGATTTTTATGAGCCCAGAAAGTGAAGGTGCCATTCCAGATTCAGATGCTTTGTCTGTTGCTTTCTGTCACTGGGAAGGTGGTCTATCTGTCTGTCAGTCAGTCTCTCTGTCAGGTCTGAATACACTGTGGGTTCGGTTTAATTTTCCCCCCTCTTTACCACTGGATCAATAATCTTTGCTTCAGTTTGTTCAAAGGGAATAATTATGAGCACCCTTTGGTTTCATTAATGGACACAAATGAGAGTATTTAAAATTCACTTAATTTTAAGCCACTTAAAATTCCACTTTCAAAAATCACAAGTTCACTAACGTGTGACTTGGCATTTCTGATGTATGTTTTGGGTGCTGGACAGACTGGGGCAGTGACCAACCTTCCCTACCATACAAGATCCATAAGACCATCAATTTGACCAGTGCCAATTCAACACTTATAGGGCGGCCTGAGCAGTATGTCTCGATTAGTGCAACCTCTCCAGCGGAGACCATGGCGAAGACTCAATTAAATGGACAGCCTGCTAATGTAAGTCAGGACAGGACTATAATGAATTTGGTAGAAATCAATCAGTTTAGATGTTGTTGTTTAAATGTTTTAATTTTTAATATTTATTTCCAAGTTTGTTATTCACATGCTTAAGGTTGCACTATTTTTCAAAGGGATCAATAATTAGTTTGAAGGAAATTAATGCTTATATTCATCAAAGATGCAATAAATTGAGGAAATAACAAAGACTTTTATAATGTTGCAAAAAAAATTCTTTCCAATGAATGCTGTTTTTAAAGAATTAATTTTTAAAGTATCATGCACACTTAAGACAGGAGAAATAACTGCTGACAAATTCAGCTTTGTAATCAGTAAAAATATTAAAACTGCAGAAACAACTGTTATTGTATTTATTTGACTTTCAGAAATATAAAAGAACACCTTCCACAGTGTTTTGGTAGTGTACATAAGTAATTTCTTTTGTTTTTCTCCAGGGAGTGCTATCTAAAATGGTGAATGGACGTATCCAGAACAGTCCAGCTTCTCTAAGTAGCAAAGGTGGGTGCTCAAGAACTCATTTACCAGTCAAAAATTGGGTTAAACTCACGAATTTTCATGTTATTTTAAAAGAGACTCTTTCCACTGTTCTCTCCCCACCTGTGTTGTAGACTATGAAAACATAGTTTTGAAAAATCATAGAAGAAAGTTAGAATTTTTCAAGCAAAAAGGTAACCGCATTTAGTTTAATGCTACATGGCTAATCGACCACTGCAGCTTATTCATTTAATTATGATGTGACTGATTTGCATTAAGCACACTCTTAATGGGGTGTATGGTGCGGTCTGTGAAGTTGAATCTTAACACGTGAATGCGCTAAAATAGACTGGTTTGCTTACTTCGTTCTAAGAGCCTGGCTAACTAAAGCATTTAGTACACACAGTAAATGTGTCACCCGTTTAAGTTAAGATTGCTCTTTTCTCACTACTGCGTGTATTAAAAGCTTTAAGTCAAGCTCTAGGACTGAGCAGTTAGATCTGTAATTGCTCGGTGGGTTTCTGTTGCTTTCCATTTAATTACTCTTCAAGCTAAAGCTAATGCTCTGTCCTTCAGGTGCCACGGTTAGCTCCTGGGTCTATCTCTGTGGTAAATAAAGATGTGTGCAGTGATACACTGTTATTGACTGTATGCGAGGACTGCTGTTTGTCACTCCTTTTCTTTTCATCTCTTTTTGATTCATGTCATATCATTGCAGTTGTTTACAAAGACAACTTTGAATTGGCTAGTCTCTTTGACAACAAACTGCTTTTAATTCTGTAGCATGCGCTACTCCTCGGAGGTGTTTTTTGCACTCTCATCATGATTTGTCTCTCTCTTGCTTGTTGTTTAAAGCCTGCATTCCAGCATATGAGTGTGAATTTGCAGTGTGCTCACTTGACCGTGGTGGCTTTGGTTACAGTTTTGTCATACGAGTAAGGGGTGTGTGTCAGAATCCATTGAGCAGCATGGACCAACAGGTTAAAGGCATCGAAAACTCACAGCTATGTGTGTGCTTTATGCTTTTTAAATTGATGATGTTTTTCTTCACCTCGTTTACCAGGTGGTTCGGAGTCTGCCATCTCTGATGTGAGTCACATTTAGTCTTTACCTGATAAATCAGAATTTAATAAAGATAGTTTACTTTTTGGTTCCTGTATCCTTATTTTCAGTTTTTTATTTTTTGGGGGGTGTCAGCTGCAGGTTCCCTCCATCAGTAGCACCTCCTCTCGCTGGTCATGGGATCATGAGGAGGAGAGACGGCGGCAGGAGAAATGGCAGATGGAACAAGAGCGCCTCCTGCAGGTACCACCAAACACTAAATCGCATAAATGCTCTTTTTGACTTGTTCATTTTAGCTTCAGTAGTTAATGTAGCCATTTGGGTAACACTTTACTCGAAGGGGTGTGCAATAAGACTGACATGACACCTTCATAATCATGTCATGAATATGAAGGAGGTTTTATGCATGTTTATGACAACGTAACGTCTCATTCGCTCAGTTATGTCACTTTCAGTGCAAAGATAACATTGTTTGAAGTGTCTTTATGACAATACTTCATAACCTGTCTATGTCTTGGTAATGCCAAGTTGTCAGGACAAGTTATGTTGTTTGTCATGGAAGTAGGGCTCACTGCAGCACACAAGATTCAGGGGAAGTGGATGGATCCACATCTAGGTTTAAGTGTGGAGATGGGTAGGTTTAGGTATATGTAAGCTGGGAGGGGTTGGGTCTGGATGGAACCACGCCCCCTGGATTTTGTGGGCTTGGATTTTTCATTAAAATGTGTAAATACTATGTTAGGGTTAGATTATGTTATGACAGAGTCATGAATACGTCTCTTGACCTCAAGTACAGTGGGACATTAAAATGTCATTAGTGTCAAAATTCTGTCAAATTATTTTATGACAGAATATTTATTTAATTTTTGTCGTTTTAAAAGTAATGTCAAGTTGTCATGACACAAACACTGGTTTAAACAGCACTTGCAGTTTAGATTTTTCATGTTTTTCCGATATTGTGATTTTTGCTAATTCATAAAAATAATTAAAGTTTACTTGTGGACCTTTGTTTGAATTGGTTTCAGGAGAAGTATCGACGTGATCAGGAGAAGCTGGAGGAGGAGTGGAGGAGAGCTCAGGAGGAGGTCTATGGAGAGGAGCACAGTGGTACTGAGGTCCGAAGACTGTCGTAGCAGTAACATAGAGTTTTGTCCCATGCAGTGTATTGTTAAGCTATTGCTACCAATATACCCCTTCTACTTATGACTGGTTTTGTTGTCCAATTTCTCTCATTTAAGCTCTAACACAGTATGTAAATTGAGTTTTATGCAGGTGTTTTAATGCCTTTAGACTCTACAGCATAATGAATGGTGAATAGGAATCATAACAGCGTTATTATATGCCCCCTGCTGATATTAGGAGCTGAAATGCACTGATGTGCTGTCAAATGGAAATGCTACTTATATCCTATCGCCCTTCCTCAACCAATCCATTGGTACCACTTCTGTGACGTCCAATCAGAATGCAGAGAAGGTGGAAGCAATACAGAACGGACAGATCAATGTACAAACAGCAGCAGCACAGCAGTCACTAAAGGCAGAGGTGGAGTGTGATTCAACCACAAAGAGTCAGTGGTAAGAAATATGACTAGTTGGAAGAGATGTTGTAGCTGTTATTGGCAAGAAACATTAGGATTTAGCATTTCTGTAAATACTAGGACTGTCATTCAACAACAAAAAACTCATTACATATTGTAAAATACATGCACACATATGAAGAGATGATTTGCTCATTTCAGTAAAGACATTCATAATTGCAGCTGACAAAATATCACTCAACAATATCACCAGCACCTATCCAATCCAGAAGAATCTAGTTTGTCAGCGTGTCTGAGGAAGATTTAGGGAACACTTTTCTTGTTGGTCTACATCAAAACACAGACAGAAGCTTTTAGCTGATGTGTTGAATCACGCTGTTTTTCAGTATCTCAACCATGAGCGCCATATTTTTACTCTACCCTGAAAAAAAGAACTGTATTAGTTGTATTTATTTAAGCTTATGTGGCGTTTGTAGTTATTGTGGTATGTGTACATCTCACTGCTGCTTTGGTTATTGCTCGTATGTCTATCTGTCTGCTTCTGCTTTGTCCTGCTTCAGCTCAGAGGAGTCCTACGGGTTTGCCAAGCTTACGGTTTCTGACAGGTCAGTTTGCTATTGGGGCTGCTTTTGAATGGCTTTTGTGGCATAAACAAGATGTGATGATATGCATCTGGCAGCATTTTTTGGGGGATTTAAAGGATTTCCAGTTTTGTAGAAGGGGAACTTGTATTTTTTTATTTTTTTTTCTCATTGTAATGTGAAGGAAAAATTCAATTCTGGTCCAGATTTCAGTTCCATTTAGTGATATTTAATATTACCTTATGCCAGAATTATTCAGGGGCTTCGTTGTTTGTGATGCAAAAATGACACACATCACTTTTTCAGCAGTCACTGTTTTAAAATTTTTTGTTAATTCCTGTTTTGTTGAATTTATGTATTTATTTTGCGTAGGACAAAGTCGAAATCTACCCCTGCACTTCAAGGCCTTCACAAACCAGATGCTAAAGGTTTGATCCCTTACATTTTGGTTATTTTTCTCTGAATTCCTGAGTAGTTGAACACCAGGTACAGTTCTCGTCTTCTCTGCCTTGTCTCTTCATTGGCAGCAGGAAGCGGTAAAAAGAAGGGACAGCTGTCACAGGCAGAAAAGGAACGTCTGCAGATCCTGGAGGAGATGAGGAAGAAGACACCGCTCCTCACTGACAACAGTTGGATCCGTCAGCGAAATGCTAGCATCAACAAAGAGCCCATCACTGTGGGAACGACAATCAGGAGGTCCTGATGAATAAACATTTTCCTTTATATGGTTGAGCACAGATTTTCTTTGTCAGCTCTACACTACCATTCACTTGTGTGACACATGCAATAATAGCTACTG
>JAUMHR010000042.1:5872307-5884325 GCA_032361145.1 Enteromius fasciolatus | reverse complement strand
TCATAGAATGAGTAAAGGCAGGTGAGCGAATACTTTTGGTAATATAGTGTATATATATATATATATATATATATATGCAGTATAGTATGGTAGTATGGTATTATGGTAGTAACGTTTTAGTACTCTGCCGCCAGCCTCCCCCTCTTAAATGTAATCGAATCAATGCAAGGGCAGAGCAATGCTGTCTTCTATGTGACATTGAACTCTGACACTGGCATGTGGTGCCTGTAGGCTGGTCAGTGGCAGGCGGATGTGCTCGAGGTGCAAGCAGCCTCTGGGGAAGGGAGCTGCCATGGTCATCGATTCCCTGGAGCTCTGCTTTCACATTGGTTGCTTCAAGGTGAGACCAGAGGTCACCTGAAAATGAGAGTGAGCGGGCACTCCATGGATCTGTTGCACTTTGCCTTGGTTTTTTAGCCTTCGTTATTTGGGGGCACAGGAGATCGTTAATCACTTAATATCAATAAATTCACTTGTTGTGGTGTAGGCAGTCAGATTACAAGCTTGCAAAACAAATTAGAAATGGTAAATCTTAATTTAAAGGCCTAATTTTGAATCCAATGAAGATAAAAAATATTTTAAGCAATAAAAATTGTTATTCCAGGAGTGTTTTAAAGGGATAATTGTGATTAATTACTCTCTCATGTCATTCCAAACCCGTAAGACATTAGTTCATCAACACAAATTAAGATGTGTTTGATAAAATCCGAGAGCTTTTTGCGAATGCATAGACTGCAGCACAGCTTACGCCTCTGAGACCCAGAAAGGTAGTAAGGACATTGTTAAAATAGTCAATGTCTTATCAGGAGTTCAACCACAATGTTTAGACACAAAAAAATCATTTGCTTCTTATGAAAACAAAAATACCTTTATTCAACGATTTCTTCTCTTCTGTGTTTGTCTTCATGGTTCTGTTACGAACATGCGTCGAGTGACGCAGAAGAGAAGACAACGAGTAAAGCTGTTTTTGTTTAGTGCTTCAACCTAAATGTTATGAAAATAATACTTTGCGCGTGATGTCACATGGACTATTTTATTGATGTTCCTGCTACCTTTCTAGGTTTTGAGCAATTCTGTTATGAAGCGCTTAGTTTTAATTACACATATCGTAATTTGTGTTCCAAAGATGAAAGGTTCCAAAGGTTTTATGGGTTTGGAGTGATATGAGGGACAGAATGACTGAATTTCCATTTTTGGGTGAACTTTCGTTTCTCTTTCAAGTTGAAATGTATTTATTTTTTCCAGCCTGTCCAGCCTGTTTTCTGATTGCCTCATTGCCAATAAACTTGAAAATGAACACCACTTCTGGCTAACCTCAGTGTTACCACTACCATTGCATCACCAGAACCCTGCCAGTCACTGATCACACAGGCTTTTCCAGTCACCAAACTATACTGTATTTTCTGGAATATTCTGTTATTCATTTATTTAATTTTTAGTAATGTAAACAGTTCTGAGTTATGTGCCATTACATATGCACATAAATATTACATGATTTCAGTTATTTATCTTCTGAGTGAAATTAACTTAGACCACGCAACCTTTGACCTGGTTCGGCTAATTAATTTTTCGGAAAATACAGTATTTTCTTTCCTTTAACTGAAGCTTGCTCCTTTTTAGATTCGTGTGTCCGGTTGCAAGGGTTGAACGGTTTTGTTCACGGTAGCTCCTCGTTTCTTCACTGCTGTACAGGAAGGTTACATCACTGCTTCCCCAGCCTTCACTAAAGAAATCATCTTTTCAAAGCTAGCTGTGGTGGAGGATCTGCACACGCTGACCCAATAATCAGTATTTCTAATGAATAAATCATTTGCCTGATTTGGGAGGCTTTGGGGTCTTTGGAGTTAAAAAAGGGTTGTTCTCTCATCTTGATGTGTGTCCAGACTAACTGTTTCTTGTTGATCTTGCAGTGTGTCAGCTGCAGGACTGACCTTGGGAGAGGGACTGAGTCCGGAGCTCAGGTCAGAGTCAGACACGGACAGCTCTTCTGTAACACCTGCTACAGCAGAATCAGAGGTAAGCAAGAACCAACATGCAATTATAAAACCAGACTAAATTTGAATAACCAAGCTATGAAATCTGTTGAGAATACTTGCAGACTAGCCTTTATTGCTGAATGAAATGACACTGCTAATGGTGCTGGATCCTGATTAAAACCAGCCTACTGTTAGACACGTGACAAACAGTTGAACACTAAAAGATTGCCCTCACGTATAATTATATTTATATACTATTTAGTGCTGTCAAAGGATTTATCGTGATTAATCCCATCCAAAATGTTTTCGTTTACATGTTTGTGTGTATTTGTGTATATTATGTATATAAATATACACAGATACATTTATATATTTTGAAAATGTTTACAATTATATTCATACATTTATATATTAAAGTATATTTATGTATTATATAAACTATAACATATTTGTCTTAAGTATATTACATGAATGTCTGTGTATTTATATATACATAATAAATATACAGTACACACTACATAAACGACACTTTGTTTTAGATGCAGTTAAGTGCAATTGATAATATAATATAATATGCATTAAGATCTAATGATTTAACCAGTTATACAGTGAAATAAATATATATTTAAGTAGTAAATCAACCGTTTTCTATTTGAATATTTTGTAAAATGAATTGAATGAGTTGAATTTATCCTCAAGAATGATTTCTCCAATTAAAAAAAAATATTAGTACCTTTTTAAATAGTTTCTTTTTATGTATCAAAGCTAAATCTTTATTTTTTTGACATGATGACATTTAATGACAATTTCTAAGCTCCTTTATCGTTATGATTCTCAGTCTAAAAGTTTCAGTTTGAAAACCTTTGCCTTGAGTTTTATTAGAACAACACTATTCTAATTGAAAAACTGTATGTATTTTCTCGTAGTCTGTTCCTCCGTCTCCAAGTGACCAGAATGCATTGCAACAGATCGAAGAGGAGCATACCATAGAAGCGACCTCAGGAATCACAACTATTAGCACAACCTAACCACTGCGGCAGGCTTTATCCACTGCTTCCTTTCACCGCTTTGACAATCAATATATTGAGACTGATATTTCTGTGATTGCTCTCATAGTAAGACCGCTACATACGACGAGTTCAAACATGTTAATTAGATCACTGCTGATACCCGAGGTTGTTTCTGTACTGACTGTACAGTTATGCATTCCATGTGGCGAGTAAAAACATGTCGAATGACTTCTAGGAACTGTTTATGTTCGTTTTTGAAGTAAGTCCTTGCTAAAAATATCTTTAATATAACCTTTCCTCATAATTATTTAATAAATGATGTAGCACATTTTATTTGGTAATCAAACACTTTTCCCCCCCTTTCTTTGGTAGAAATCACATACTGGTGAAGGGGTTAAGTCATTGTTCTGTATCACTCAATTAGGAGGAATCGTATTATGTAACAAGCTGCTTTATAGAAATCTATTTGTCCAGTCATACATACAGAAGTTGAAATGCACTATCCAGTAGGTGGCACTCTGGTTGTAACTGACATTTTTCTCTCTGTTTTAGTAGACGCAATGTTCTGCCAATCAGATGGCCTACACATAGACATTGCGTTGCATATAATTGTAAGATTAAATTACCTGGGATGCTTTTTTTCCGAGCCCCTATGCCAGATGTTTGTTTGATGTTTACATGTCTCTCTCCTTGTATGACATAGGCTAGATAAAACTGGCTAAACAAGTTAAATTGAGTGTTGCCATGGAAATAAAGCTTACTTTTAAATGGAAAATTATGTACTGAAAGTATTTTTGCTCCAAAAACCATTTACTTCGTCTTTTCCCCGCTATACATATCATTATCTCTTCATGTCTTGAAACCGATGCATACTTAAGTCCAAATATGGATAATTTAAGAGTGGCTGCGCATCTTCAGAATTTTCTGCTTCCTGTCATTAACTTGCTCCCACAGTCATCTGCATTACAGCTGTTACTTCGTTCTCAATGGCTCTGCAGTGAAGATTTATCTAAGAACTTATTTGTTGGAATGATAACTTCTTTGCGCTGTAAATGTTCTGTTTTCTTTCAAGGTGCTGGACGTTTTTGACTACTAAGTTACCCATTTCAACCACTAATTCATAATGTTACATACTGCACCTTTAATCTGTGTGATCCTGCCCACTTCCAGTTGATGGAAAAACAGCCAAAGTTCATGTCACTCGCTGGACATCTTTGAAAAGCTTCTCGGCAATCTATGCGCATCTCTTTAAATGGGGGAAAAATCGAATTCTCTAAAACTGTTAGCAAAGATTACGATTAAATTTCATATGTGAAATCACCAACTAAATCTGACGATAACAACAGAATTGTAAATGTTGTTTATTCTGCTCAAATAGTTAAAAAAAACGATGCTATAGCCAGTCATTCTATAATAAAATCTGGGTTCTGGGGAGGAATGCCTTTGTTTTTGCAGTACCCATTTCAACCGCTAGCTGTCAGTCTTGCATACTGCACCTTTAAAAACACACAACCAAGTACTCCCCCTAAAAAAGAGCATTATCAATAACAATGGAAATGTTATTGTTTTTGTGATGGATGGCCTATTAGGTGCATATCCGCCACCTACTGGACTGGAGTGTGAAGCATTGGCTTTTTGGCTGAATGGATCCTTTAAAAGTGGTTTACTGGTCTTATTGACCTTATAGTGAATAGTCTGCCTTTTATTTACTTGCCCTCAGGTATTTACAAACTCTTACGACTCGACCAGAAGAAGTTTAGACACATCCTGGAGTCTTTTTTTTTAATGAAGTAATTAGGCTGGTGCACAGGAAAACAAAACCACACCATAATAATGGTTCGTGCAATACAAGCCACGCAATGGATTCGTGTGATGAACAAATAAAAGTCATTATTGAATAAACATCTGCTGTACTGTAACTCAAAATGTTTGGGCAATAGGTAAAAAAATATATAATTTTTGAGCCAGCTCTCAAATTAATCGGGTCGTCCAGAATGCGTACAATTAGTCAATGATTTTATGAATGGAACTGAATCTGTTCTCAAGTTCATGAACAGGTCTGGAAGGGACAGTCTCAGTAAATGTAATTGTTTCTCCCAAGAACTCATTTTATGGCTACGGAGGAAATTAAATGAAACTTACAAGCTTGGACTATTAGCCAGTTTGAAAGCTCAAGTCACCTTTCTTTCAAATACATTGACAGAAAGTCTCCTTTTTTGTACTATGAAAGAAAGAATATTGTATGCGTTTGGAGCAACAAGATAGTAAATATCTGTTCACACCAAGAACAATATATGTGTCCAAACTGCCTTGTTCAATACAGTAAGCTTGCTGTTTTGTTGTCTGGCCCTTTAAATGCTCAGGCTTATTAAAACAAGATCTATTATGTTTGCCTGCCGTTGTTTTTACGGTTCATAAATGGGAAGAAATCTTTCTGAAAGTGTTTCAAACTATGTCTTCCTCTGTCATTATCGTTACAGTGTAGCTACTTCACTATTCTCGTCAAACTGAAACTTCATAGTTTTTTTTTATTGTAGTTTTCATCCTTAACTATAATATTTACACAAGTGATAAGTGATGCTATTTTGATGAACAGATGGTGCACGCAAGTGGATACCTCTTCCCTCAGCAGTATGTTCTTCCCAGAACCGTTATGGAAGTCGTGACCCTAGTGCACTAGCCGCAAGGGTTCACATCGCCCATAAAGCACAGCGTTCCGTTCATGCGTGCAACCAAGTCTCAGATGTGTCCTCTTGCCTAGTTTGCCAGTGACGTTTAGTTCATGCAATCTGAGCTTTATATCTGCTGGCTGAGGTCAACAGACTCCCTCGGAGAGACCCAGGGACAATTGGTATCATTCTTCAACTGATTTAAATGCACCCAAATAACCCTGCAATTGAATTTCGTATAGAGACATAAAACCCAGCCTGGGTCACATGATACTAAACAAAAGAAGGCCACACAATTCGTATAAAGTCTGCCAGCCACGGTTTGTTTTTATTTGTCCTGTGTTTGCCTTTTTATTAGCATAACCTATTTTAGTCCTTTGCTGCTTGTTTTTCTTTATTCACGTTGACATTTAATCTCTCTATCTGTTGTGTTCAAGACCTGTATATTTTTACCGTTCCCTTCAGCTAGTTCATAACACATGGCCTTTTTAAGGGCACGGTAGCACTTCGATGTCTTTATATGGGAGTGCTGTGAGTTTGAATTTATTTAGCTTATTCTTTACCGTCATGGCAGATCTAGGACTGTCCCTCTAAACCCCTGAAGCAGAATAACAGTTCTCAGCCAAATGTGCCTTGCAAAGCATCTCCGCAAACAAGAAGCAGCTCGTGTTAGCTTGGGAACAGTTTGAGAAAATACAGGATGGCTTGGAAAATACCTCCCACTCCCTGAGTTTGAGCATATTGTGGTCTTTCTGTATATACGGCCTCTCAGACTATCGAGTACAGGAAAGTCAGAATTCACATTAAATTTTAGATTACTTTACCACAGATGAGTGGAATTGTTGCATAGATGAAGAAACATTAACACTTTTCTGTTAATGCATTGGGCCTGTTGTGAGAGGAGTATTCCTGGAAATCCATGTAAACTGCATTGTCTGTGTGAAAAATACGCGCTGCTGAATTTCCCACATGAATGGAACTGCTTAAATGATAAACAACGTGCAGTCACACATAATGATTAATGACTGTTAACAGTTCAGATGTAAAGAAATGTCCTGTGGGTCAAACTCCATTTCACACAGGACTGTTTTTTTTCCTTCTCAGTTTCTCCAGACTGTCTCGAAGCAGAGGAGATTTACCAATTATTTTTTTTCTTTGGCATAAAACAAAATTACACCATTACTTCTGTCTGTCCGCTAAATGTTTTATTTGATTATAGTTTCACATGGACAGGTCATCTAGTGTGATCTTGTGGCTGGACCTTAGAAAAGCAGTCATGGACGGGGTTTTGGCTTTGGCTTGTGGACAGACCACAGTCTTATAAGACCTCCAAGTATTGACTAGTAAAAATTTCCACTCACATGAGCACTCTTACAATTCTGCATGACTTCCAGATTTTTTTTTCTTCAGTTGATGTTAATAAAAGTTTGTAAACTAGGATAAAGATAAATCGATGCTACTAGAGTAAACGGCTTATCATTTAATAAACAGACAGACAATTTCTCCTAGCTGGGGACTATTTTCAGGTGCTGCATAATATCATTGCATCTGGTAGAGCCATGGTACAGCGGCAAAGTATAAATTGCATACTCTTGAGTAGATACATTTAAATAAATACTTTGTGGCTGGTCACACAGGCATAGTTTATCAGTCCATATAGCCATACTTTTGTATTGTGAAATTTTCTCCCCTCTGTTGTATCATAATGAACGACATGTATGAGCAAACAAACTGTTACTGATGGATTCACATTTTAGCTAAATTGCTTGTGATATGTGATAGTTGTGATATTGCTTGCAGATGCAGATTTTGCTGATGCTCTGCTAAACTGAGTTCGTTTATCAGAGTTCTTTTGGAATGAGTTCTCATTTTAGAGGTAACTCTCTAGTGGAGAATGCTGAACAAAATTAGAAGAATTAAGATGCAAGAATTATTGAAATGTTGCAGACTCAATACAGAAAGTACATTTGACCTACAGGGATCTTTAGGAAAGTGTGTGTGCAATTGTTTCTGAATTCTGTTTGCAGCCTCATGTTTGTGGTCTGAACTCATTCCCATTAGCATCTTGTAACCTTTCCCTCTCACTCATTTTCCCACAATGTGCAGAAATGTTCTGTTTGTTCTTCCTCATAGGGATCCATTGTGATATTGCTGTATGTCATTACATTAACTGGCTATGTTTGACACTCTTTAAGGAGAAAGTGGCTGATATCTATTTAAAATAATTAGTTCATGTTTTGGTACGATGCAGCTCATCTCAGGCTGATATGCAGGTCCAATTGTGTGTACTTGACTACAGTAATCAGCTAAGAGATAGGTATAGCTCCTGCACTGTATTGTGTGTGGGCGGGACATTCTGACTGAAAATATGTTTTATTATAAAATGACTCAATAATAATAGACCATGCAGCTGTCATTCCGTGACACACATAGACAGGTGTGTGGCAGAATACTGAAATTTTCTGGAAGGAGAAGGTGGATGTCATATCATGCACTAAAATAGAACCAGAGGACAAAAAATTAAAACGTCCATTATGAAAGATGCCATACTGAATAAGCTGAACCACATTGTTAGATATAAGTTCTATAATTCACATTTGTTCAGGGACAAATAAAAGATTGACATCACAAGAAACTGACATTGTAGATGGCTAAATATATTGTTTTGGTGAGGGAAATACTATTTAATATAGTCAAATAATTATAACACATTTTATTTGTGGGTGGGAAATATACAAAGAGACAGAGAGAGAGCAAATAAAGAAGGAATTTCGATAAAGAAACGCAATGAAAACCGTATTCAGATGAAAGATGCTTGTAAGACATGATTTTAATCTCTTAAACTGTGCACTACAAGAATGAAGGGATGAATATCCAGATGCCTTTAAAGACTGGAATCAATTGAAAAATGTTCAAGAATGTGACAAATGTGGAATAGATTAAAATACCAGGATGCCTTTGGTCTTTTTCTTTGGTCAGTATTGTAGGTTTTGTGTAGTGATACCATGAATAAAGCACACAAAAGCAGTTTCCATAGTTGCGTAACGTTCCAGTTTCAGAAAACTGCGGCGTGTGCTGGTTTTATCACACTATACCCAGAGAACCATTTGAATCATGAACTGTTTTTGTACATGCAGAAAAATAAATGGAAGAATAGAGTGGCTGCATATCCATGCGTATTAATGTGAATGTGTTTTTGTGGGCATGGAAATGACTGTGTTGAGCAGGTCAAGTGCGCTGCCATTTTGTAAATGTCACAAGTTAGCATTACGGATCAGTGTCTTCTGTTGACCTGAGATTGTTTTTCTCACTGGGTCACTGATATTTCAAATTAGAGTGCCAAAGCTTCAGCCACGATTGGTTTTCTCATTTATCCAGTAATGTATGTGTGTGTGATCAGTGTGTATCAGCCCACACACAGCTCATTTCACACGTTCTTGGAGTGTGGAGGGTTCACAGTGCTGCAGACATCCGAGCCCTCTCTGGTATCTTTAATTGCTCATTTATTTTCTCTCATTGCTCTAAAATATTCTTTGCTATCTCTTGATTGTAAAGGTGCCTTTTAATAGGGCTGCACTGAGGCTTCCATTAACACACTGTGTTCTCTTCTTATCCGTTTCCAGAGAGAAAATAAGAGAAGGGCCGTGCCAAGGGCTGCAGGAGGAGATAACACTTTTGTACAGAGGCCTCCATTAGAAGGATAATTACTTGGGCCTGGAGTCAAGACATAGCGATGGCATGGTTATATGTTTTATTGACAAAGCAGGAAAAGAAAATTATCCATAGAGGAACGAGATTCAGGGGCTCAAAATATCCAAAACATTACATGCCTAAAAGTGATAGAATGCATTAGTGTGCACTTAATGCTTTCAGTTGCACTTAAAGTGTGAATTAGGTTTAATGGCTTTTATTGCGATGCCCGTAGTGTATTGTGAATGCATTGTCTGGTTAATTTCCTCATTTCATTAAGCTGTGATGTTGCTTTCCAGTTGACCATAGTGGTTTCCATGAATGAGCCCTGTGTAGCATTGTGGTAAGCTGTTAAACAAGGTCACTTTTTTTTTCTTTCAAATTAGTTAACCAGTCAGCAATTGCACCCTTTATCTAATGTTTATGGGCCGGTTTCCCGTATAGGAATTAGATTAAGCCAGGATTAAGCTAATTTAGGACATTTAAGAATTTTTAGAAACATGTCTTACAAAAATGCGTTATCTGTGAGCATTTTAAGACCAGACAATGGCAATGATGTATTTTAAGATATCTCAGTGCAAGCCTTTTCCAGTTTAGACAGCTCTTAACAATTATTTTAATCTAGGACTAGTCTTAAACCCTGTTCGGGAAACTGCCCCTAGATGTTGATGCTCTGAACTCCCAAAGTCTAAGTCCCTCATAGAAAAGACAGATATTTGCAGTAGCTGTCGACTGCAGATAATTTCTCAGATAATAACTCTTGCAACTTCTGCTTTAACTGTCGATATCTGCAAAACATCTATTTCTACACAGCAACAAACATGCATTGATAAAACTCTTCAGATTGAGTCACCATCACAAAGACCGTTTACTTGCTCTTGTTTTGAATAAGCTTTGAGCTTTTTGTTTGACATTTTGATATATTTCTATGATCATATTTCTATTTAACGTTTCCGTTTTAGTGATTTAGAATTTATTTTATTTCAGTTGGTTCTCAAAGCAAAGTTTTTATATTATGTTTTATTTCAGATTTATTTAGGTGAACAAAAAGCTTTTGTGTTCATTCATTTCTTCATTTAGCAGACGCTTTTATTCAAAGCGACTTGAGGTATACAGTACAATAAGCACTTCCCCACAAAGAGGCAAATAAAAGCAGGAAGTACATGCAGTACAATGTTTCAGGCAATGTTCAGAGTTGATTAGACAGGGAGAGATTAAGGAAAAAGAAAGCAAAGTTTTATTTTTAAGGTCACATAGATCTTAGATCTCATAGATTTTAGACTTCTGGGGTGGATGTTGATTCTTAAAAATAAGTGGAAATAGGAGAGTTCTGACCCTGTGGCTGTTCTACATGCAAGCTGCAACAGAGAGCCAGTGCAGAGAGATAAAGAGAGTTGTGACATGGGCTCATCCGATTTGGATGTTATCACGCGACTTGAATGGGCCGTTTAAGTCGTTATCAGCCCATTCATATGGGTCAGTAGGGGCCTGCTGTACCTACTGGTTAAACTTAAAATAAAATGAATTATTCTAGCGATTAGATTGTGTTTATTTAATGTCTACACCTACCCCAACCCTAACACCTACCCCTTACCTTGATAGAAAAACAGTATTATTGACGTAAAGTGTTAGAAATATTTTTTTTAGATTGATGTGCGCATACCCAGTAGTCCTATGGATGATAACAGCCTTCCAAGCCTACTGACCCATATGAATAGGCTGATAACGACTGATAACGACCGATTCAATCGAGTGATAACATCCGAAGCGGGTGTCCGTTGAAGACCAGTCATGCTGCTGCATTCTGAATCATTTGTAAAGGTTTGATTGCTCATGATGGAAGTCCAGCTAAAAGAGCATTGCAGTAGACCAGTCTATAATTGACAAGGGCCTGGACAATGCAATGTTGTGCAATGCAAACCTGCAAGTTTTTGCGATGTAATCTTTTTGAAAGTCAGCTGGTCATCGAAGATTACACCAAGATTTCTGACTTGATGATGAACCTGATGGGGTAGTTATTGATGAATCTGACTGTTGAAATCATGCTGTAGAGTTGGAGTGGCAGGGAAGACAAAAAGCTCAGTCTTTGCCAGGTTGAGCTGTAGGTGATGTTCTTTCAACCATGTTGAGATGTTTGCCAAGCAGTCTGAAATCTATGCAGCTACCGTTGGAAATAGTTGAAATAAGAGATAGAGCTGTGTGTCATCAGCTTGTCACTAGTAGAAGAAATCATATAATGGTACCCAGTGATGTAATGTATATTAAGAAGAAGAGGGGTCCTAGAACTGATCCCTGAGGTACTTTAGTTGATGTGCTTTGAAAACATCCCCTCCTCAGGCCAACTTAAAGGACCTACAAGTGAAAGAGGATTCAAACCAGCAAAGTGGAATCCCTGTGAACCTGACTGGTTAGTGTTTGTGAAAGAAATAAGGATACATGGTCGAAAACAACACAATCAAGTGTTTTTGCTATTAATGGAAGGAGAGAGACAAGTCTGTTGCTATCTGTAAATGAAGTGTTTAATGTAGTTGGGGTGGGGTTACCCGAGCCTGCTTGAATGCAAGTGCCTGTGAGGAGAGATGTGTTGTTGATGTGTGTAAGTGTGTAGGGGAGATTGCTTGGAGAAGGTGTGAGGGGATTGGGTCTAGAGATTATGTTGTAGGACGGCTGGAG
>JAUMHR010000042.1:5857457-5872207 GCA_032361145.1 Enteromius fasciolatus | reverse complement strand
GAGTGAGGTCGTACAAATTCGTACGAATTAGCCACCTCGTAAAATATGTACGAATTGCCGTGAGATCAGGTTGGTTAAACGGATAGTTCACCCAAAAGCTGAAAATGTCACAAATTACTCATATCCTTTCAAACCCGTAAGGTTTTTGTTCTCCTTCAGAACACATATGAAGATATTTTTGATGAAATACCTCAACGACCCTGCATAGTTGCAACAACTATTAGTTAATTGCATTGCTGTCTATGCAGGGAAAGCTCTTGAATTTAATTAAAATTGAAGAAAATAGTATGGAGAAGGCTTGGAACAGCTCATGATCCAAAGCATACACCATCATCTGTGAAACATGGTGAGCAGTGTGATGGCTTGAGTATGCACGGCCCGCAGTGGCATTGGTGTTTACTGAAGACTAGAAGAAGCAGCAGCTGTCAGTTTTTGAAGGTAAAAATGGAGAATATTCTGCAATGGCCAAGTCAATATCCTAATCTCAACCTGCCTTGATGAAGACAAAACTAAAGGCAGACGGACCCACGAACAACAACTGAAGTCAGCTGCAGTAAAGGCCTGGTAAAGCATCTCATAGGAGGAAACCCATTCTCTGGTGATGTCCATGAGTTCCAGGCTTAAGACAGCCATTAATTCTATTCTGGTGGCATACAAAGCCAAAATCAGGAAAATTTTGAAACCAGTTTGCAATGGTATGTGTTAGAAAAAGAAAAAAAAAACACATCTCTCTTTGTCTGTCTGTCTGTCTGTGTCTGAAACATCATGTTTTTTTCCCCTAAATGTTTTTCATAATTCTTCATCTTTAGTGTGTTTAATTTCAGTTGACTAAAAAAATGGATGAATGCATGTCCAAAGGAATTCAAGAGAACAAATAAAGTGTCTTCCAACTAAAAAGCACTGACCAAGACCATCTGCTGTCTCCTCCATAGCGTATGTCTCCGGTCTGGCAGAGAGAGACAAAGTATTCCACTGAATTATTACAAGCTGGAAAAGAGTCCCAGAGAACTTTTGAAAGTTTTTAAAACTCTGACAATGAGTTTGGAAGCATCCCTTGTCTACAATTGATCTTTTCTTTGACTTCTGGCAAGGGAAGTTGTACTTAAATGTAACATTACACAGTTTTGCATGAAACAGTTTCTTATTTTTATAAATGCACAGTGTAATGTTTTTACAATATTCATAGCCTGTTATGCACATGCTTGTACTTCAGCACAGTAATCTGCTCTTGACCACATAAATCTAGACTTACCAAATATACTGGTAACTCTGGCCTTTAGTGTGACCATGATAGCAAAGCAGGCTGTTTTTACTTCTCTGTTTAGAAGTACGGTTAGATCTATTTTTGTTAAAACAGAGGGAAGGACTTTTGTCTGTTTTGAGGAACAGATAAAATGTCATGATGGTTTGTCACTTGTGTGGGAGAAACGCACAAAGAAGGAACCACAAGTTAAAAGTGTGAGAGGTATATCTGCTCAAAATTTGCATAAAACAGCAATGAAATTCTACTATCATTGCTACTGTAGTGCATTAACTACACTGTCATGACAGTCGGGTGAAATTTTGAAAGACAGTGTTGCAATCTTGTAGTATAAACAATTTTGTTGATTGCAAAGTGCTTTGTATACTTTTTTTTTTAATATAACTGCTGGTCCACTTAGTGTTGATATGAAACTATACAATATATAGGCCTAATGTTTTAAAAGGACTCCATAATATATAACAACTCTCACAAAGCAATTCACAGGCAGTAGTTTTAATATAATTATTGTTAGTATTAGTATTTATTTATTTTTTACATTCCAGTTGCACATTAAATGACGTTTTTTGTAATGTAAAACATGGGAATTAATGTACTTCTATTTGATCATTTTACAAATATTGTGGAAATATTTGATTTTCCCTTAATGTTCTGAAACAAGCAGTACCCACATAAAAAACCTTACACAAGTAAATTTTTAAGGATGAAGTAATGTATACGTGCTACAGTAACTTTTTAAAAGCATTAAAATTATATAAAGCTGAAAAAAATATAATGTTCTATTAAGGTTTGGAGGAATTGTTTTATAACTTGCCAGATCATTAAACAAAGTTCCAAGAGCATTCCCTGTTAGCTGAATTCATCACACATTAACACTGACACACACACACTTTCAGAGTCAAAGCGAGAGCTCTTTGTTTTCTGTTCAGCGTATTTTTTGCTGGCTATCTGCTTTTTCTCTTCCTCTTGATACAACTTCCTCTAGACAGAGCATTTGTTTCTGTCTCTGTGATACTGACACTCTCCAGGTGGCCCATCATTGTCAGTCACATACTGTACCCTACAGTTTTAAATAAAAGCATGTTTACTTGCACTAGGATGTTCAAACCACTGATATTTGCATATTGATTCTATCTGCGTAACATTTTAAAGAGAAAGTATCGTTTATATGGTTTGTGTATATGGTCACAGGACTTCTGGCAGGCCTAGTTCCTGTTCTCTGTCTCCTAGTAATCCATCTGTTTCCTCAGGCCAAAGAGTCTCTCTTCTCTGCTCACATTCACATCTCCTTTCAGAGCGTCCTCCCACTAACCAGCTCTTGCAGCATCATCAAAGGTGTTCAGTTGGTGCACACCAGTTTATACTTTGTATCTTTACGTTGTTATTTCACACGATCTGTGACAGGATATCAACTGTGGTCTAGGTTTGCAGCAGCTACAGTTTTACAATAACTACACAGCTTGTTTTGACACACACATTTCACCTGGGACACATTTAGTTAGAAAATCACAACATATAATGCAGCAGTATTCAGTGTTTCCATTCAAATATGTCTTTTTGGGATAAGTTTATTATGTGTGTAAAGCTGACATCTTGGCTAAGAATCAAAAAAAGATACATAGTGCAAACACAAATTATTATATCAGGAATGTCAATGTTCAATGAAAAGCAGAGGGGAGGGTAGTATATATTCACTCATAATGGAACAGCCTGCTACTGGAATGACATTTTATTTTTGTCTCTGTTGTGTCTGTCGAGCTTCTGGATGTACTCTCAGAAAAAAAAACAGGATTGTTATTAACTTTTAATATGAAAAAAAAAAAAGTAGCCTGATCATTTTATTAAAAAAAATAAAACAATAAAAAAATCAAATAAAAATCGTATCATTGAAAGTACATTTTGTCCTTCCTCCAGTCCAAACATACGTATTAAATACTGAAAATTGTTATCAGCCGTTGTTTGAATTCTGGGAACAGACGACAATTTTTTTGGAGATCCGCTATTTTTTATCTTTATTTTTTATTTACTTACACAAAATATGCACAAATCGTCTGCTCGGCGACTGACAGTCTTTACATGGTGACACTGTGGAAGAAAAACTACACATTCGTGGAGCGTAGCGAATGGAAAGGTGAGTGTCCGAGAAATGTGTTTGAATAACAGTTCCCAAAAGTGAGTCCACTTCACTCCCTGCAAAAAACGTACTCGGTGTAACTCGTCCAGATTTTGTCCTCGTTGGGGTCGTTACTCGAGTACGCGCAGGTGCCCGTGGAGCTGCACGCAACCATGTGAAAGCCCACCTCCGCCAGCCTGTCAAAGGCTTGCTCCAGGAAATTATACTTGAGGTAATACCGAGAAGTGTATCTCTCGGGGGGTCTGTCGGGGTCTCTGCTCTCATTCAGAGTCTCCCCGAAAACTTCTTTGGCGAGGGATGTTTTTCCGCACACGGTGATTCTCGCCACCCGTCGAAATTTGGCGTCCTGTTGGATGTCTCGTCCTATGGTATAGGAGCCCCTGTACCCGATGGTGATGTAGCCGTTTTTCCTCGCGTCCAGAGACGGAGAGCGAGGGCCGGTGCTGGTGATGCTGGTGCTGGCGAGCGCAGCCTCCTCCGGGTCGCTCTGGCACACCTCCTCGCTGATGGAGTTCTCCTTACTCACCGACGGTCTCAGGCGCTTTGCCAGCTCTTGAAGTTGAAAATATTCTGCCTCTTTAAGAAGGCTCGCTTTCTCTTTGAAGTAATCGGGCAAAACCAGAGTCTGGTCCCGCAAGTAATCCAAAACATATCGGAACAGAAAGCCGTCTCTGTCCAAAAAGTAGCGTCCTTTGCTATCGGTGGTAAGTTCCGCGGGTTTTTTCTGACCGAACATGGTCCAAAGTAAAGAATTGGGCACGGAGAGTAAAGTTGAGTGGCGCGTAACATAAACTTGCCCCCCGACATTGAGCTCAATAATTTCGGGAAATCGCTGAGAGGGATCCGCGCGACCCTTGTCCATCTCTGCACAGCTGCGCGAGACCTCCGGTGCAATCACGGGACTGAAGAAGAGTGGAAAGAAATATTTCAGCTTTGTTTATGTAGGCTAAACAGAGTTACGTAGGAGGAGGAATCTGACGGCTGGATTAACTCTTTACTACCACCCCCTAAACACGAAATTCACTGTGATTTGCTTATTTGAGTGCTGGAAATATTCTTAATTTAACAGTTTTGCTGTGTTTTTTTCTTTTTCTTTCTCAGAGTATACTAGATAACCCTATATTCTACAGCTGCCGGTCTACATAGCCTACTTTTTTTTAGGATGATTTAAGAGTTTTATTATCATTATTTATTTATTTGTATGTTTTCACGCACTTGTTGTCATTTTCGCGCAAATTAAGGATTTGATTCGAAAGATCAAGATCTTTTTTTTAATGGATTTCACATGATTGGCATAAGAAATGTCTTCTTTTGAATGCTCACAAAGAAATACTGCAGATTTTTTTTTTTTGAAGGGTCCTTGTAACAGTGTAATTATATTAATTATATTACATCGCTAGACCTAGGTTATAGGGTTAAGAACATTTGCATGTAATTATGCATAATTTATTGTTATTAAGCTATTTTAATAAGTACAGTACACATAACATGACAAGGACAATGTAAAATAGTGTTACCCAGTATATTTCTGTTAACACTTCATATTAATGTCCTTGTTATATGTTACATGCTGCTATTGTAATAACAATAATTTATGCATAATTACTTGCAAGTAACCCTAAGACAAACTCTAACCCTAAACGTACAGTAAGTGCATGTAGTTCATATTAATCAGTAGCCTACCTACATGTGTAATTATAGCTAGTGTAACAAGTAGACGTGTATCTCTTAACATTTTTTTAATACACCTAATACACATATTAAAGATGCTTTAATGTGAAATCCTTTGGAGTTTGGAAACAAGTAGTCTACAAAAGTTTTTTATTATGCATTTTCGTTAAACATTCCCTGACTGAACC
Source organism: Enteromius fasciolatus (assembly GCA_032361145.1). NCBI lineage: Eukaryota > Metazoa > Chordata > Actinopteri > Cypriniformes > Cyprinidae > Enteromius > Enteromius fasciolatus. Next base: position 5,866,953 of record JAUMHR010000042.1, on the reverse strand, counting down.
AGTGAACTTTGTACCCTTGTGTTACACAAGGGTACATTTTATTCTTCCTGCTTTGGATGTAAGGTCCATTTATGCAATGTGATATCCTTTGGAAGTTGCTTATGCTGATTTATATACACATGGTGACCTTTTTACCCTTTATTTACTTTATGCAAAGCGAGAAGAGATGATGGAAACAGGCAACTCAATGTCTATGTCGGCAAAGGTTCTAGCGACATCTTGTGGGCGAAGAGGGGAAGTTGTTCAGGGATTGAGCTTCCCTCTGCTTCCCAAATCGAAACTTCTGAATTAAGCATCTCACTGTATTCTCGGTCAGTAATATACTTTATGAAATAATAGTAGTGGCCTAATTTCAAATAGTAAAAAAAGTAAGGTACAGGTCTGAAATGTCATTAGAAATATTGTTCTACTAGAGCTGTTCACGGGTATACACCCTTGGTACAGTAGGTGGAGCTCCCTACATAAAAATCCCATTTTTCCATTGGGTACGCACAGTGTTGCCAATTTAGCAATTTTGTTGCTAGATTTAGCAACTTTTCATACTATTCTAGCAACTTTTTTTGTTAAAAGCACCTAGCAACAAATTTAGCAATTTTTAACATTCATTTGGCTACTTTTAGCAATATTCAACACACACGTATCACATTCAAGTTAAATTGCTAGCTCAAACTGTTTTTCATAACTGTTAATTTACTGATATTAACATGTGCAATTGTTGGTAATTTAGCAATAAATTTCAATAGTGCTATAATTGTTGTCACTTTCACAGATGTGTTAATTTAAAGTTAAAAAGTACACAAGATGTGATTGTTTAAATTATTGTAACTGTTCATTATCAGTATTATATTTAAAAAAAAAAAAAAAATCTTATCAAAAAGTATTTGTATTACTTTTACAAATAGTCAACTATATTTTTCATACAAATCTAAATGGACATATTTCAAATAATGTTTTTGCTGAGATGGCCAGTCAATTTGAGAAAACATTAATTATTTTGTATACTACATAAAGATGTAGTTTTGAGTTGCGATTACGCAATGACGTCATCACGCAAAGTAATATGTTAATAAGAACCTATTTATTGTGCATCTGGATGTAATGTTTTAATATAATATAATACACGGCGCCTCAGAGAGTAGCGACATGACGGGCTTACGCTTGTCAGATACTGCGTGATGACGCCACTGATATGCAAATTAGTGCGTGACGTCATCTGGCAACATTTAAATACTTTTTGGGCAAATAGTTTGCAACACTGGGTACGCAGCGTACACAAGTCAGCTGTCTTTCATATAGTTTGATTGAATTATTAAAAGCAGCACGACTTATTCTTCTACCAAGTAAACGTTATAATAACAATTAATAGTTACAAATGCTGTATAATGAAGTAGCCTAACTGACTAAAAATGACAGGCCTTCAGACACTTAACATACATTATGTCAAAATTACAACCTTCAGCACACTAGATCATCTAGATTTCTAAAAACAACAACCACTAATGCAACACATATGCTGGATATTCTCATGGCTGCAAGCAAAACATTTCATAAACAAAATGCAAAACGCTGTCTAGAGAACGGTCGGTCCACACATCATTGACTCCTAAAGAAGCTCTTCGTAAATTTCCCAGAAGGCCTATTCAGTGTGCTGGAGTGTGGGAATAGTTCTCCATCATCAGACCACTGAGACACACTAAGACTGTGGGCAGATGGGAAACCGCGCTTTGTTTATAAAGCATTTCCTTCTTCCCAGTTTGCTACAGTTCATGCTTTGAAGCAGAACTGAGAGAAAAACGAAATATTTAGACATATTTGCTTTTTACATGCAAGGGTAAAATGTTGCAAGAACAAAAAGGTTTGGTGTCTTTCTCAGAACAACAGGTACTTTTTAACGATTTGCTATACTATCCTGCATTGTTTATTTCTGCCGGTCCATTAGAAGAACATCCCAAAATGGCAGAATATTTTCTTCCTCTCTGTAACAACCGTCAAAACAAATGAAGATATCAGTGAGCAAAGCATATTGTTTAGCAATTCTGACATGCTGAATTGCGTGGCTGCTCTATCGTTTTTATTTATCTATATATTTGCCATTCATCAAATGAGTGCAAGTTCACCCCCTTGTGGCTGATGTGGTACATTGCCACGCACTGATCAACACTGACCGTAAAAACACCGTACAGTACATTTAGCTACGTTCACGTCCTTGTGCAAACACAAAATTGCTCACTTGCAGATCTCTTTTGATTCAGCTCAGCAATTTTAAGACACCACTCTGTGTCAGAATTTAACTACTGACTTTTCAAAATAGAGCACGTAACCCTGAGATGTCTGAAGAAAGCACACTTCATTAGACAGCTGCCTTCATCTCGGCTATGCATGGTGTCATTCTGCTGAGATTGACACAGGAGTGGAGTAATTTCATGATGCATGTTAGCAGGGCATCTGTGTGTGAGTTGGAGTATTGATCCCATGTCTTTCTGTCTATTAGGAAAGGTCAGGCACTGTTGGGAGAATCAGATAATTGGGCATCAGTGTAGATGAATATCACAGTGTTGTTTTTGTTCAATGGATGGTGTCCGGTAAAGTGGATAGACTGAGCATGTAGCACTTAAACCTTAAATTTCCTTCTGTTACGCCTCCACATCATTTCCTGTATTGGAGCGGAGGAAAAAAAGCCATTCAGTGAGTCGGAAATAATGAAGGTCATCTGCAGATTAGCTATTTGCTGTAGTGGTACATTACTCATATGATCAAATAATCAGAGCTTTGTGGCTTTGTTACCACTTTAGTTAGCTAAAACCTGATTCTCTGGCAACAATTATTCATGTGTGGCGTTCTGATGTAATAATATTGACACAACAAATGTTTTTTTTTTTTTAATAAAGTCTGTATCCTGAAGTGTTATATATAATATGTATAATTAGTGCAATTTATCAAACAAGCTGCAAGACTCTGCTCCCTTTTCTAATTGATTTCATTTCTCAGCAGCTGGTTTGTTCCATAAAGACTGACAGCCTCATTTGTAAACATAATGATAAGTCAATGAATCACCTTCTACCACCTTCTACTACAAGATGGAGTTAATTTTGACTGAAACAATGAAAAACCAAAGGAATACAATGATTTTTGGAACAATATAATACAGTTATCAATAGTTAATAATAATAATAATAATAATAATAAAAGATAGATAGATAGATATATGAACACACTGATTTTGAGTAAGATAATTTTTTATCCTTAACACTGTGTCTTAAGAATATAAACCAGAAGTCTTTCATCAATGTCTATTAAAAAAAAGATAAATAATAATTAAAAAAATGAACACAACTATTTGAGTTAACATATTTTCTTGAGTATTATGCTTCTTGTTTCAGCAATATCATTAAAGGAAGTCTTTTATCAATAGACAAAAAATTATAATAATTACAAAAAATCTACAGTAGAGTAATTATACTAATTATAGCTAATATTTCAACCATGAAAGAGTTTGTCCATGATTTTTTTGATGATAATAACTATTTTCTAATAACAATTTTACAGTGTAACTAATCACTTTAATTATATTACATTTAGTTATAGTTACTATGCTATAATTAAATAGCATTGCTATTTTTCCAACATGGCTCTGTTTTATAATTTATTTGTATACAACCAATTCATGGGATAATATGAATATATTACTGTAGATGCTTTTTAAAAAAAAATATATATATGTTTTAATGTGTTTTAATTAAAAAAATCACATTGCTTAATGTTAGCCTTGTCAGCAGCTACCAATTGGAGATCAACAATACAGTCTTTAAAAAACTCTCAGAATGCCCTCTTCCTCTAAACTGTCTATCAAACGCTTTTGTCAGGTGACACATTGGACCGCAGGCTGAATTTTAATGCAACTCTTTGCCCCGATATATCAACATGTCAGTCTTCCCCTCTCCGCTCGTCACGGTTTGTTTTTCCCAGTCAAACCCTTGTCATTTAAATGCAAAAAATCCCATAAATTTGTTTGTGATTTCCTGTCTAGCCTTGTCATGCGTAAGCAATCACTTACTGGAGCCGTGGTGTGTTTCTTCTGGTTTTTAGACAGAAACAGTCATGATTTTTGCATGTTCAGTGCTTATGTTTCACATTCTGAATATTTTTCAGCAATTTTCTATTCTGTTCTGTTCTGTTCTGTTCTGTTCTCTTGGCAGTGTCTGAAGCCATAAAATACAAAGAAGGGCTCAGCTGGATGTACCCTGATTTTATAGCGCCGATTTAAATATGTTCACTCTGCCAGTTTGCTTGTGTGAAATATCGTCCTTATATTCTATGCTCATAAAGCAGAGGGCAGCATTGATCAGCTGTGCATGCTTGTCAAATGAAGCCTCACCACACAGAAGGCGCTGAAGTTCTGTAAAGCCCTTTGAATTACAGCTCGCTCGGTTACAAATGTCATCTTACTTTTTCACTCTGACAGTGTATTCAGCCTTTATTGTTGGCTTAAAGTCATATTGACCTCTGCCCTTTGAGAAAAGAGCCTTTTTCCCCTGATGTCTGCCATTTGGAGATGCCTGTTAATTTCAGCACAGAGTGTCTCGTTCAGGATGCGATCCAGTCTATGTGTTACTGGAGACGTATGAAAGTCTAATCAGTCTTGACATTTTCAGTTCTTTATCTCTCTTTCCTCTTCTGCATCTCCTCTGTCTGTGTTTCACGGTGGCATGGAGGTAAATGTGTCCTTATTAAATCAATAAGGTGTGTGTGTGTGTGTTTTGGTTGGGCTAAGTTATGCCTACCATTTAGTTTTGCTTTGGCTGGTTGAGAGCACAGCATAAAAGAAGGGAATGTAATTTGATGTATAGTCTCGTAACTAATAGGCAAGTACCCTGACAGGTTCTCAGAGAAAAAAAAAGCAAATATAAATGTTTTTTCGGTCACACAAACTGTCAGATTGAGAAAAGGTGAGAAGAAAGTCCCACATGAAGCTTAAAATATTTCTTTAAGGCTTTGGTTGTTTTCCTGCAGTATTTTATAGGTGGTATTTTCATACCTTCCTTCTTTCTCTCTCTGGGAGATGTTAGTCACGCTACATTAACTTCCATCACTTCTCATGAGAGTGTTGGCATTTTAGAATCTAAACTGCTGAAGCAACACAGTGATTAATACAAAGACACAAAAAACAGCAGAAACCCTATACTGTAGTTTTTTTTAATGCTTTAAATATTATCTTTATATAGTTCACCCAAAAAATTACCCCCAAAACTATGTAAACCAGAAAGATCATTGTGCTGCTGTGGAATACAAAAAGGATACATGCATTTTCAAATATATGTTTATATATATTTCAATAGACTTTAATACTTTTAATTTAACATTGTTTACATCAAATATATTTTCAATACGTTTTATTATTTTTTTTAAATATATGTTTAATCCCATTGCTAAATGATTCGTAAAGACTCCTGTGTGTCTAAATGATTGGTAAACGACTCGTGTGAAGCAGTTTGAAGACTCTGTCTAGACCCCTCCTTTCCGTGAGCTTTCACTGCTGTGATTGGTCAGCTGGCGCAGTCCTTTATGATTGGTCTACTGCTACAGTGGCCCACAGAGCTTTTACCAAAACTATACTTTCTGACATTACTAGAGGTGCTTTCTGAGAGAATACGTCAACTAGTTAGCAAGGACTACCGTGGAAAGTGCTCGCAATTTGCTTTTGCAAGCGAATCGGGCACACCTCTACGTTGTGAACTTCAGCATTGTATAATGCATAACACTGCGTTAAACTTCGTTCATCATTATTTTTAATGAGACAGACAGACAGTCAAGCTGCATCAATCACAATGTTTAGACTATATTAGGCCCACAGCTGAACAACAGAACTACAGAAACACAAGTTAGCTGGTTATCAAGACATGTGCAGGGTTGTTACACAACATATCCTACACAAATAAGTATTTTGAACGATCGCTAGAAAATACAATCAGCAATTATTAATCTTACTTACATGCAGAAGTTCAGAGGAGCAAGCTGGTCCAAATAAACTGGGCACTGATCCATCTTTTAAGACCAAGCGTTTGGTGAATATTGCGTTGTACTTCAAGATTGGAAAAGCAGTCATCAGTTAAATGAGGTAAACACAACACAAGGTTTTCTGCAGATGTTTTGGTGAAAGAATGAATGTTAATCACTCGGAAGGGCATATAAAAATTTTTACTCTCACAGGATACAGCGTCTTCTTGACATGATGCAATCCACGTGGAAATTGTAATGTTTGTGGGTGGGGCAAGTTATGCAAATATGTTACTTGGTGATGTGGGTCCGTAACAGAAAAAGATTTGAATTGCTGACGATTCGTTTAGGCGAATGTGAGCCGACTCTTTTTATTGATAGACAATAACTTTATTTATCGTGCACTGTCGGCATCACAAATTTGCAGATAGTTTATGTTCACATACTGTTACATGACACACTGCGTGAAACTTGCGTGAGGTAGGGCTCAACCTGTGCAGAGCACATGCCATTTTTTTGTAATTGCCCTTTTTTGGGGGGGAGTTCTTTTTTTATAAATCAATGCTATTGGTAACCCTTTACGTCTGTTTGTCTTTTAAACAAATATTTAACCAATTAAAGGCATTAAAAAGCATATCTCTTAGAACCTCTCAAACTGTCAATCAGACTTCACAACTCCGCCCCCTGAGCGCCGCAAACTTACGTTTCAGCCAGTCAGAGCAAAAGCAGATGAACGTATTCACCTTGTAACGGTAAAATATCTTTCTAAGCCTACCAGTAGGTGCAGCAGGCCCCTACTGACCCATATGAATGGGATGATAACGACTGATAACGCGCCCATTCAATCGAGTGATAACATCCGAAGCGGGTGGAGCAAGTGTAATGCTGTCTTTATGAAATAAACACTAGTATGTCTATAAAGGTTCATATAATGCATCACCACAGTGGTGTGATGTTGACATAATGTGATGTTGTTTTAATGATGGACAAATTCCACACATTTCGCTGGTCAAAAACCTGCGGTGTAACTGCATTTGAGTTTGACACAAAGCAACCAAGTGATCCTTGTCAGCTAGGTAAAATATATTATAAGACATTTAGATTTTTTATGGCTATCTGCTGAATGTGCTGATGCATGTAAATTAAATTATGTAATTTATTAACATTTCATCACATTATATAGTCTATAGTCACACAGCATGGTAGGTTAAAGTTTACGATGCTTTTATATTATGTGTTTGCTGGCTAGATTAAAAAAAAAATCTAGTATTGCATTTTCATATTGGGGCAGAGTAACCCTTTAATATATAATATGCTCATTAATCCTTCCTATATGACATATGTATGTTAATACACACTGTTAATATACAATGTATATTTAATGTATATGTATTTATATTTAAAAAATATATTTTGTCCTTTCAAAAAAAGCATTATGTGTTAATGGTTAGCAGAATTTATTTCTGCATTCATTTCAATATACAATATTGTGAACGGTAACCAAGGACTGCTCAAAATGGACAAAAGCACCAAAAAAAAACCAAAACAAACAAAAAAAAAAACACAAAAAACATCCCATATATCTTTCTAGAGCCAAAATAAAACATAATTTACAGCTATACTTGCAAAAAAATAAGTAAAATGCACATCCTAAATGATGTTAGTTTTGGGGTGAACTATCTGTCTTCAGATGTTTTGAAATTCTTTCTCTTTTGTAGAACAGGGGTAATCAAAATAAGACTGGTGGTAATGAGCGGTGCATTGAAGTATTGAGCTATATTTAGAAATGTCATTCCTCATGCCCAAGGGAGCTGAGAGAAGTAGATGGTTGGACGTTGCACACTCATTGTGTACAGTAATGCTGTCTGAAATCAGAGACGTTTCCTATTTAATTAAAGCTGTACCCTATATGACAACTAATTAAATTTGAAACATGTTAAACTCGCATCAGATTCTTTGACAACCGGATATTTTTCAGACCTGTGATCATATGTTCTGGAATACTTTTTTGAGATCACCCTCCCCAATTATCATATGATTAAGTGACAGGCTGCAGTTTAATTCAATAATTGTGTTAGATGTGCATTTCATTATTATATTTTTATTGTTGTCAAATTATTAATTGCGATTTATCACATCACAAATAAAAGTTTTTGTTTACATAATATATGTTTATACTATGTATATTAATTATGTATATATAAATACACACATATACAGTATATATTTTGAAAATATTTCTATGCATTTCCATGTGTCATGACACACACTAGAGTGCCAGGTCCTTGCCAGTAGCAGAAAGTCAATGGAGTGGGTGTACAATGGTGCGGGTTGTCAAAGGAGCGGTGGAGGTCTGGAACTGAGATCAAACAACACACAGCACAGGAATACTTCTGGAGAGAGAGCACAAAGAGATTAGTCCGGTTTAGATCCACGGGGTGAATGGTAGAACAAACCGTGAGTGTAAGTGAGGAGTGTGCTTAGTGCTGGCAGCCATGGCGGAACTGGAGACCCGGGAGGCCATGGTGGGTCTGGGGCAGTGGTGGATCAGACTCCGGCTGTGACAGTGTTGGATCAGGCATCTTGGGAGCTACAGGAGTCAAATTCCAAACCCCCCTCCTGCCTACCCTTTCCAAGTGGCCAAGTGGTGGCGTCAGGTGGGCAGTCAGGAGGTGCAGGCTCTGGGAGGCGCTCTTGAGGTGCAAACTCAGGAAGGCGCTCTTGAAGCGCAAACTCAGGGACAGAATTCGGGGGCGGCTCTCCTGGCCGTAACTCAGGAAATAGAATCGGAATCGGCACTCCTTGCTACATCTCAAGAACAGAGTTGAGAGACAATGGACTGGAATCCATGGGGAACGGGACTGGCTCTCCTGGCCGAAACTCTAGAGTGGGAATAAGAAACAGCGGACTGAAAACCGCAAGGAACTGGAGTGGTTCTCCAGGCCGTGACTCGGGGACTGAACTTGAAACTGGTGGAAGGGGATCCGTGGGGAATTGGATTAGATCTGGTAACAAGGTCTTTGGTGGGCATGTACAGGGTTTTGGCACTGGACGTTGAAACGTGGTATCATGCTGGGTTTTCGAGGAGTGGGCATGGGTCGCTGTATTCACGGAGCAAAGAAGGGATGGTGTTCTCGAAGCACGGGACTTAAGCGGCGTCCGCAGATGGTGAGCCGCGTATTTGTAGAGCAAGCTTCTGCCATTGCTCTTGAGAAGCAGGGAAAGGAGGAAGCCCTTTCAATAATGAAAATAAACACAGAGAAGCATCTAACATTCCAAACTTCACATGTAGATTGATCGACAAACAATAACTCAAGAGACAGATGCTGCATCCGAAATAGCATACTGCTTAAGTAGGTACTACATTTAAAATTTAACATACTACCAACCGTTTTTTAACCAACCATTAAAAAGTACATTCTATATAGTATGAATGTGGGTAGTATGAATGGAATTCGGACGTACTACATCTGCCATATTGATGTTGTCACGTGTCATGCGT
>JAUMHR010000042.1:5815418-5827999 GCA_032361145.1 Enteromius fasciolatus | reverse complement strand
ATTTACTGGTTTTCCTATCTTTGTGGGGACAATTGGTCCCCATGAGGTGATAAAAACCTGTACACACACACACACACACACACACACACACAGAACCTCTTCAGCATTATTTAGACAGGGCAGGTTTACCCTGAGGAGATCAAGCAAATTTGTCACAGACGTACATTGTGATTGTGTTATTAACATCTGAATTGAACATGTCTCATGCAACCTTTGTAAAAACCAAAGAGCAAATTACCTACCCTGGCTAGCTCAGGGTTCCACTGAAAAAATCTAATTCCATCTGGATAGGAATGCTTGTCAATGTGGTATGTAACACTTTTCCTCATTTATTATGACATTTGTGGAGTACTGTAACTAAAGCTAAACCTCTGAACGCGCTGCATGCTGCATTAGCTTGGTGATTTACGCTCTTCTGACATCCCATCCAATGTACAAAGAAAATTAAATCAATAATCAATACATTAATTTTGAAATGCAATAAAAGAGTTCTGTTAAATCAATTATATGCATATGTTATAAATATTTCATTTCTATAAACAATGTTTATTTTAAAGTGAAACATGAATGCAAGGTCAAAAAAACACTTTAATGTTTTTTAATGCTAATCTGCTGTGTTTGGTCTAATTGGTATTAGACCAAAGCAGTGTTTGTGAGTGCAGTGCAGCTTAGTGTATACAGTAGCTGATACTGGGGAAACAGCTAAGTTTAGTGGCAAAGAAAATTTCCCGGGTCAGCACCACAACAAATAGGCAGACATGCTCATGTTACATGAAAAGCAACTAATTTCAATAACTCAGAGTCAACTTCTTTTGAGAGGATTTTACACAGAGCACTTTCAGATGTAAAACTTTGCAGGACATTTTACTTTAAGCTGTATTACACCGCATGAAAGGTCAATTTAAAAAATCCAACATTTTTGGAGGGCACTTTTAAGTTCTACTTCTTAACAAATAGAACTAGTCATGGTAGTTTTTTCCGCCAACCAGAATGAAAATGAAGCTGCGAAGATGCACAGCTCATTCCAAAGATTGTACAGTGTGTTCAAAACTTGCATTAGACAAAAATTCAGAAGCAGAGAATTGTGAAAATGATGCGATTTAGAATCTTTAATACACGCCATTGTAAAGACTGTAAGCCTATCTGTAACAGCCTTGTTTCCATGCCTGTTAAATTCAGTATGGCATCTAAGCTAACTAAGGACTAACTAAGGTAACAATTTCTGAGATCCCAATCTCAACCAATTCAGTATATGGAATGCAATTGTCCCCTGTAACTTAAACCAGGTTTAGAAAATAAACCCTGTAAGAATAGTGCTTTTTTTATGATGCAAATTATTTATATATAAGCAGAACCCAATCTAACAAAAAAAATTGTTTTCTTACCAGATATGCCATGGTTTGTCCTTAATGTTTTCCAGACACAAGAGCTGGGAGACCTTTACTGCTGACAGTGCATCCCTGAGGTCCATCTTGTTGGCAAAAAAGAGTATAGGTATCCTTCTGTGCTTAATATCTAAGCATGCCCAGAAAAAAAAACACATATAAACATTAGGGTGTTTTCAAAGGAATTCACCCAAAAATGAAGATTTGCTAAAAATGTACTCCTCCTCTGGCCAACCAAGATATAGATGAGTTCTTACTACTTTCTGCTCCACAACATGTTAACAGATAAATTGGAGTCATGTGGATTTTTGCGTTGTGTTTATCAGCTGTTTGGACTCTCATTCTAACAGCACCCATTCATTGTCTAAGGATTCAGTGGTGAGAAAGATGTAATGCTAAATTTCTCCAAATCTGTTGCCATGAAAGAACAAACTCATCTGGTCTGTTGGTGAGTACATTTCCAGAAAGTTTTCATTTTTCTGTGAGCTATTCATTTAAGTCAGATCTGACAGAAAATGATGACTCAAATACAGATTGCTGAAAAATCTACCAGGGTGATTCAAAAGGGTATCCAATTCTTCTTTTGCCACCACCATTCTTAGTTTATCACCACTGTCAATCACAAATATGATGGCCTGACCCTCCCTAAAAACAACATAAGAAGTATAAACACACACAAAAAAAACACAACTCGATAGATAAACATAATCAGATAAGCCAATATCAGAGAAACTCACTTGTAATAGTGCTCCCACAGATTTCTGTATCTGCCCTGCCCTGACATGTCAAACACCGTGAAACAAAGGCTTTGGGGGAAAAGGGATATTGTGTTAGTAAGATTTCGAGAAAGGACAAACGGTTCTCAGACATGAATTAAATGACATAGTTAATGCTTTCAAATGTTCACCTTGAGGTCTTAAACTTTTCTATGCTGAAACCTATAGTTGGGACAATATCTTGAGCCTGAGCCTGCAAGGAAGAAAGGCAATATCACGAATGGGAGCTCATATGCAAAAAGAATATACAAAACCGAGTATTTTATATTCAGATTCACAGATAGGATTGACACATACATTGGATGGCTTTAGCTGGTTGATGATGGTAGTTTTTCCACTGTTGTCTAGACCTAAACATAGCACGTTCACTTCCTTCTTCTTCAGGCCCAGCCATCCCGCAAGCTTGTCAAAAAGCCCCATTTGACTGTTTGAATGGGACGCTTCTGAAAAGAGATTGCATCAAAGACAAGCTGCATTAGATTATTCATTAGATGCATCCAGAGGCTGACAAACAATTCAGGACAATTTATAAGTTGGTAGGATTTTAAAATGTTTTTGAAAGAGTTGTGAGACAATTATGCTACGCTGTGTTGATATTTCTGTGACCACTCTGAAACTAATTTAAAAGATCATAGCACTGGTTTGAAATATTTTTTCACATAATAAACATTTTAAGCGTAACTTCCAAAATGTTTTTACTGTCAAAAAAATCTCAAATGCTTTTAACGCATCCTTGAAGAAAATACATATACACACACAGATGCAGAGGACACCCATGTTGTTACTGTAATATATTATTGTTTTATATTGTTTATTGCATTTTAATTTACCAGTTGTATCTGTGTTTGTGTTTATTTATAATTTGCATTTAATATTTACAAATACATTTAGATTTGTTTTCAACTGGTTGAAAACAACAATAATTTACAGTTTTAATAATAAAATGTGTGATTTGTAACTTTTGAATATTCGATAGAAACGGGGCACCGATGGATATTAGTGATTGGTCTGTTAAGAAAATTAGCTTGTTTCCTTTTTTTTATAAAAAAAAAAAAAAAAGTGAATTAACTTGAACTGCAAGCAGACACACGGCTTGAAAAATGCACCAAAGGCTGTAGTGCAATTGCGTGCATATAATACGTGAATCTGTAAACCCACAGCAGTATTTGTATGCCTTTTTGCCGTTAAGAAAACACCAACCTGTTGTGTATCGGACTACTTACAATAACGTTAGATAACATGAAAATCGTATTTCAGTCCCATAACATGGATTTACACATTCATGCATCCATCTATCAATCAGTCAATCCAATGACAGCAGAGGCATTACAACGCGTAACAGACAACCGTAAAAGCGTACATTAATCTACGAGAACAGCCTGTAATCCTCTGAGCTCATTAGCACACTGGCTAGCGCTTCACATAAGCGACACTGCTAAAATAATCCAAACACGTCCGTTTCTGCGTTTTGTTCTGTTAAACAGTCAAATACGTCTACATCCTCACGGATGACAATTTCTGCTAAGCCAATGTTGCTGTTTTCATATTCGTTGCTGATGACGGCTAGCTGGTTGGCTAACCTGCTCTTTAAGTCTGCTCTAACGTAACGTTACATGGAAAAATCTTTCTTACTTTTTTGCTCCGGCTCTGCTCAAGTTGTATGTTTTCTATGTTTTGGTTAAATGTGACTTCGCACGCATAAGTCCCATTTATACGTCCAGTGCAGATGGAGAGACGCAAAAACACTTACCTGGCGTCCTGGAAACCCTAAAACTCTCCCACACACCGCTGCTAGGAGACCGATGACGCCTTTACTCTCGACTCACATGTTTACCTCAGAGCGCCATCATATGGACAACGGCACAACTGCAGCGTTGTGTAAAAAAAAAATTATCGCACTTTAGTTAGTGTCATGATTTTCGAACCATGTGATTTTTTTTTTTTTTTTAACTTTCAAAAATGTCTTTTGGCATTTCTTATGTCACAGGGTAGGCTATGCTTTTTTCCGCCCCCCTTTCAATTAAAACATATCCCCATGCCCTCTATTATTATTATAATATCATTATAATATTATATTATAAATAATATTAATCTAAAAGTTTACAAATTCAGTGTGAAAATGCCTTATTTCCATACGTCTGGCAGTGTCAGTAAAATCCTTTTTAAGTTAAAACATAAAATTTAATTGTGCATGTTTGGGATTTGGGAACCGTGATTAGGGGGGAAAAAAACGAGCTTAGCAATTAGAATGACAAAAAATACAATTAAAAAAAAAATTGATGTAACTTTGATCTGTGTCACAACCCAGTACCATACCACTCTTTACAGCTGCGGTATTGTTGCTATTATTATTATCAGCATTAAGTAATTAAAATTTCTGGGGTCCATTTTCATTATGGGTATACATTAGGTAAAATAGATGACTGGGTTTCATTAGACATTTGACTGTTGAATACAACATGGGAGGTCTAATTACAGGAATAGTTGAAATTTTTAACTGATTGCATTTTATTATGATTAATCATGTCTCAAATCTCAATTCATTGAATTGTGCCTGATCTTATATTTCTCACCTGATTCAGGCAAAATAACTTCTTCGCTTGAGAAGACTCTATCCAAGGAAGCAACAGTTTAAAGTTAAAAACATTGTGATGGACTTATTACAAACTTGGATTGTTGTGATGTTTTTATCAGCTCTCATTCTGACGGCACCCATTCACTGCAGATTATCCTGTGGTGAGCAAGTGATGTAATTCCACATTTCCCAAATCTGTTCTGATGAAGAAAAAAACTCATCTAAATCTTGGATTGCCCGAGGGTGAGGGTGACATTTTTAGCAAATGTAAATGTTTGGATGAACTATTCCTTTAAGACCTGCAAATACTGTTACAACTGAATTGTTTGTAGCTTGCTCATGATTTACTTTTGTAATAAAATAGTAATCAAATCCTCAGTCCATATTATAACAAACCATTTTTTTTTTTTGATTGTGATAGACTCATAAAAAACACAACAAATATCTGTTATCATTTATTTTTACAAACATTCAACCTATATCACCTTTATCTCTCTGTACTCTTTATAAATTATAAAAAATAATGTACAATTAGTTTACTATGAACAATACCTTATGACCTGATTACCCAGAGTTTTCCCTTGCCCTGCTTGAAGTAAGCACTCGGTTCTCTTGCGCTTTTGACGTTTGCACATTGCAACTTGAAGTTTGTCAAGTGGTCTCAGTGTCCCGAACATGTGTGCAGGCACAAAGATCCAATCGAAGGATGGGGGGCCTATATCAGCTAATGAACATGGTACAGTATTGTGCGTTTGTATGTCTGGTGGAAGCAAAAGAGACTGTAAATGTGTATGTTGCCACTGAAGTTATGTGTGTATGTAGGCCTGCTGTGTTGGGAACAATACTTGCCAACATGCAGAGTGCTATATTGTCATGTCCTCTAAATGAGAACATTTTACTGCAACCTGTCACCTCAATGGTTCTCCACTGACTATATGACAATAGTTTCATAGTCGCAAGGCAAACTGATAAAATATCAGAGGTGTCTGAAGAATCTGTACACCAAAGTAGACTGAACAAATGTGTGCAGTTCTCAAATCTCGGTCTGAATGGATTTGTCTAAGTTTGTTCAATTTGACTGTGGTGCACAGGAGTAAGAAAATGGCTTACAGTCTTCTGAAAGGTCAGACTTTTACCACCTCGCTGACAGCCTGAGGAAGTCAATGGTTTTGTGTGGCAATATTTTTTTTTTCAACAGAGCAAGATAAAGCTCTTTACTCCCTACCTTTGCTCTTTTCTTGGTTTTCTAAAGACTGCACATATTGCTTAGAAAAGGAACTAAACAAAAGGCAACCAAAAAAGAAACAAAGTCACATGTACATATAAATATCAGGATAAATATCAGATGTGAGAAACAACGTATAATAGCCATTTAAAGCTGAAGACATTCAACAGATCCATAGTCTCTCGTTTCAGAGGCTTGATGAATAAACCAGGAAAATCTCTTAAGACACATAATTTAATACATTAAAATAGCAAATATGCTATTCAGAGTTCTCATGTTTGGAGTTCAGTCAATCACACAACTTGCAGGATGATTGACAGATGACATCTTCGTAACAACAGAGTGGTGCCATTGTTCCATTGTTTACTGTGGTTCCTCCGGGTAAATGGTCCAATTTTCCTGTTACACACATTTCATCAAGAAGACAACAATTCATGACATTTAGCATGTTTTTTCATGCTCATTGATTTATTATGTATGTGTTTCGACTGGAGGTCTTCACAGGATCATGATTGAAACGGAGGCTGTGGGGCACTTCTCATGACAGACAGTCCAGACTTGAAGCTTGTGTGTGTGTGTGTGCTGGGAGTATGTGTATGTGTATATGTGGGTTTTCATACATGGAAGTCACTCTGTTGAACGTGGAGGAACTGCAGTCGTAGTGCTTGTATGCTGCTCACTATCCTCCTCTGGTGGCCAATCAGAGACACACCGATTCTTCTCACATCACTGTTGAGAAAACAGCACAAACAGAGAACAGGGGGTTGGGGTGAGGAAGATGTAAATTTAGGAGGAACGAGAACGAGGAAAAAGGTGAAAATTGTCATTTAAAATGTCACACAGACACAACAGGACTAAAAACGAAAGGAGTATTTCATGTTATTCTCGTCTTAACCACTAAATGGCACAAACTACCAGCAGCACTTTTTTGATTGAAATTTGATTCATATTCAACACAACGGGCAGCAATACAAAGCTGATTCTGTATTAATGTTCTCTAATATTTAAGAAAGCTTGTTTCCACCACTAAAGTTACATGTGACATTTTACATGACAATCGTTCCTCGTAAGTTTACCCCCCACCACCACCACCAAAAAAAATAAAAAATAAAAATAAACAAATACTATTAATACTGCATATTAAAAATGAACATTTTGATAAATGTCTATTTATTACACCAAACATTTTTTTTAAATAATCCAAAAATTGCCACCACTTAACGCATTTATCAGATTTTTAAACAAAACAATATACTTATATTTATTGTTGGGTACTCTCCAAAAATATTTTCAAAGCTTCATAAAATTATGGTTGAACCACTAATATCACACAGACTGTATTTCAACAATGACCTTGCTACATTTCTGTGCGTTGATCACGTTAATATCCTTGCTATCTATGCAGGGTCAGAGAACTCTGATTCCACAAAGATTATCTGAATTTGTGTTGATGAACTGGTCGGGTTTGGAACAACATGAGGATTTAATTATTAATGACAGAATTTTAATTTTTTAGTTGAACAATCCTTTTAATGTGTTTAGTTCTGTTGCACCCAACATTTGTTTGCTTAGATGACAATGACTGCAAATTTGCATATATCTGAATAAGCAAGGCAACTAAATTCAACTAAACCCACTAAAGAGGGTGATAATCGTCTTTTTTATGCAAAACAACACCTGGAATCTAAATGGAGTGTAAAAAAAAGCACTGAGCAGGACCTGACTACACTTACTCAATACTCATGGTGGATATGGAATCCAGGGTTGTGTATCCTGCTGCTATGAAGTTGCTCTTGTACTGACTCATTTTGATGGAGTCCAACCAATCACCGATAGATATGAAGAGAGGGTAGTCTGGCATATCTTCAGGGGATTCTGGGAAGCTGTTTAGAAACACAACAAATACTTTATGTGAAACAACAACAGTTTGGCTCACGTTTCCCACTAGGCAGAGACACCAGTTCAGTGTGAGCTATCTGTTAGTAAACACTAAAAATTTCAGTTCAAAATGATCATTTCAACACTGGCACTCATTTTGATTCTAGTGAGCAATTAAAATGGTGATTTTGAAATGTTGTCATAATCCCTCTACCTATTTACATCTTCCACCAGTGTGAGCAGGCTGCTGGGATTGCGGATCAGCTTGTCTAGGAAGCTGACAACATCATTAAACCGTGGCCGCCGACTGCGTTCCTTCTGCCAGCAGAGAAGCATGAGCTGGTGCAAGGCCACGGGACAGCCCATGGGCGCAGGGAGCCTGTAGCCCTCCTCTATAGACAGGATTACCTGCAGGAAGACACACACAACTCTATTGGGATACAAATTGTGTTGCAAACACAAATTCAGGGATGCCATCGGTGGTATGCAATTTAGCTTTAGCTAACGCTAATGAAATGCTTCAGCCAATGAACGAAATCAGCCAGTTTATAATGTAGGCGGTAATTAATAAACTAAAGGAGTTATAAAAAAACTTTTCTAACTAATGTTCCACAGAATATTAATTAGGCCACATGCTAAGGAAAGATGATTTTACATAGGAATTAAAGGTGCAATTTATGGAAGCTTGTTTCTGACATGGAAGTAATCAAATTAAAGAAATTAAATTAAATTTGAATAATAAAAAAAAAATCTACTTTACAGTTTTGATAATGTGAGTATTTATCACCCCCTCTCCCCCCGAGAATTGCTTTGCTATTAAAATGTATCACATTTTTTACATATTTAGTTATGTGTATACTTGTACATACATAACAATATATACCTACAAGTATGTATATATATATACATATATATATATATATACACACACACACATACATATTGCTATGTGTATATGTACATGTATTTTTGTGTGTGTGTGTGTGTGCGGGTTTATGTGTTTTTTTCATTTTCAGTGTCCCCGTAATTCATAGGGTTTAAAAAGCATACTAAATGGTGTTTTTTTTGAAAATCTAAAAATGCACAGTTTCCTGTAAGGGGTAGGTTTAGGTGTAGGGTCAGTGTAGGACAATACCACATACAGTTCGTCCTGTATAAAAACCATTACGCCAATGGAGAGTCCTCATAAACCACAAAAACCAACGTGTGTGTGTGTGTGTTGTTACATATAATCTAAAATACATTTTAGCCAGGGAAAAAAAAAATTGAAAACTCAATTCATAGAATTAGAGTAGACAAAGTGACTCACATCTTGGTTGGACATCTCCCAGTAGGGCCTTTCTCCATATGACATGACTTCCCACATGACAATACCGTAGCTCCAAGCATCACTGGCTGAGGAAAACTTTCTGTAGGCAATAGCCTCGGGTGCTGTCCAGCGGATGGGGATTTTACCCCCCTGACAAAACAAAATCTTTTCTTTTTGTTATAGTAGCAAGCAGCATCACTTTGTATTTCGTAAACAATCAAAGGAGATTGCTTGCTATGTACCGATGAGTCATAATTGACCTTTTCTTGGAATATAAGTGTTTCGAATGACACACTCAGACCCCTGTATCAAAAAGTTCAGATGTATTCAAACACATTTAGCAACTTATTATAAATCTAATTACTCAATCCCTCCTCAGAGTAAGCCCTTAATCTCATGTTATACTGCTTAGATAAACTCGATCCCATTCACTAACACAAGACGAGCGGAGGAGTGTTAAGCTCCAGAGATTCTGGATCAGCTTTGGCTGTCAATGGAGCACAGATTGTTATTAACTCTGAACGGCCCTGAATATAAATGAACCAATATTGAAGAGGGTGTGTGGCTTACTGTGGTGGTGTAAGCCGCCTCCGGGTCGTCCTCCAGCACCCTGGACAGACCGAAGTCCGACACCTTACACACCAGGTTGTCATCCACTAGAATATTTCGAGCTGCCAGGTCCCGGTGGACATAGCCGATGTCGGACAGGTACATCATACCTGAGGCGATGCCACGCAGCATACCAACCAGCTGGATCACGGTGAAGTGTCCGTCATGTTTCTACAAAAGAAGAGAGAAGAGAAGAGGAGGACAGGCAAGAACAGAAATAGAGAAGTTTGTCACAATGAACAATAAAAATAGTCACCAATAACCAAGAATGAATGAATCCATGAATAGACAAACAAGCAACTGCCGATTCCTTTTTTGCTGTTCAATTCTTTTTGTAGTTCTTGAAGATGGCGAAATGTGGATGAAACACCATAATTCCTGCACTACTTTTCAAGACTACATTACGCTGGTTTCTAAATCTAAACGGAACAGTTTAGTTACATCTGACTTTGAGTTCAACTAATAGCATTGAACAATATTCAAAGACTTCATGACTTTTCCAGTTTGAGATTTACTGGATAAAAAAATTGACTCCCAAATTTTAGAGCTTGGCAAATAAACATGCATGTTCAGAAATGCTCATGAGGTTATAAGATGTTTACATGACATGGCTATGAATTAAATAAGAAATAGTCACACTTTATTTTAAGGTTCAGTTCTCGCTATTAAAGCTGCAGTCTGTAACTTTTTTTTTGTTAACAATGATACAAAATCAATACGTGAGCAAGTACACAACCAGCCAGTGTTCACAACTATCGGCTTATGCCGAGTTCAGACAGCTGGGGTAGCATTCAGTCGCTGCTCTGTTCATATTGTGGAGGAGGATATTTCCCTTCTATACCTTCGTAACTCCTCCCACAACCTCCCGCTGCACTGGATGTTGCTGTCTCATTAGCTGTAGGTAATCGCAGGTGTTATTTTCACTCAGAACACATTTCACAAAGCATGGGTTTGAATCGCCAACAGGTTGTGGCCTGATTCTTTCAGATTGCGTCTTTTATAGTTTACAATTTGTCTGTGATTTCTCAAAACCTGTCGTGACTTACACACGTCCTCTGAACTTTCTTTTGATAAATATTCCATTCCAATCACTATCACTATCATATTTTAGTAAGCCTCTATTGGTATTCTATTTAGAATTTATTATATGAATATTATATGAATATGAACTTCATATCCCACATGAGCTTTCACTGTTGGTGTCCTTTTTTCCTCAGTCGGTCAGAACAAATGTGGCAGACTTGTTCAGATGACAATATATGGTAAATAAAATTATTGTTTGCATCATATATTCCAAGACGTATAGAATCCGTGATTGTGAAGTGCAGTATATTATCATGATTGGTGTACTGGCTCACCACCAGAGGCCGTCAAACTCACAGGCCAAGCTTATTGATTACACCAATAACCTGAACACTATTTAAACACCCAGCTTTCTGGGCTCAGTATTAAGTGTGTTTCGTGTTTCTAGTCTTGACCAGTGCTAGTTTTTTTATTGTTTGCTTAATGCTCTGACCTTTTTTGCCTGTTACTTGGATTCTGTGTTTGCCTGATCCCTTGGATACTGTCTTGCTGATATGACCTCTGCCTGTATGACCATTCTGAGTTTTATTACAGTAAATCTGCATTTGGATCTGTACTTCCCTGCCTCAGTCTCAGCATTACATATACAAGCCCACGTGAGGAAGATAATTCTGCAAACAACTGCAATTCCAGGTTTTCAAACAGAGATGCCGGCAAAGAGGCAAAACGTACAGACTGCAGCTTTAACAAACCATTAACTACAACTTTTGCCTCAATAAACTGCTAATTGGTTGCTTATTAATAGTTAGTAAGGTAGTTGTTAACTTATCAGAGGTGTAGAATATGGTCATGCAGAAATTGTGTTTAAAGTACTAAACAAAAGCCAATATGTTAACAATATGTATGCTAATAGTGAGAATTAGTCCCTCGACTAGTATTACTAAAAGTAACTTTACTAATTTGGATTATTTTATTGCTTGTTTTGTTAGCTGGAGACCCCAAATGGACCCCGTCCCCCAATGTTTGTCTGTCACACTGCAGGACATGTCAGCTTTCTAAAAGCATTTCATATCAATCGATCTGTTGGCAAATTAGAAAATGCTCTCTCTAGATATTTTATGAGCAATGACAGGTGTGGTGTGCCATATTAACGAATTGAGCTCTTGTACCCTCAGAAAAGAGTCCAAGGAGCCATTCTCCATGTATTCCACCACTATCATCACAGGCCGACCTACAAAGAGAAAAACAGGACAACTGTAAGTAACGGACTAGGTTATAGAGAAGGAAACTGGGCAGACATTGCCACTTTACTCAACTGTGTCTTTGCATGACTATAAGTCAAACCTAAAAGTTTGCTTTTGCCTTACTTAGTCTCTGTGAAATTTGTGTATAATTCTTCTACATTAACTTCTGTGGTCGTTTTATCTAACCACTTCAAACTGCCTTAGCTAATCTCTAGCAGCATGGTAATTTCAAATAAATACAAGACATGACACAACACTAGAATCATACACTGACAGTTTTTTGTTTCTTATTGTTTTCTGGAGGTTGCAGGTGGTTTGATTTATAGCGTAAAATCAGTGATTGTCTGAATGTCAGACAGAAGCTGTGAGTATCTCAAACCTGGCAGAGAAACATGTTTGTTTCTTGCAGAGAGAAAGCTTTTGGCTGCAATCAGTTTTATGCAGATAATTTGCATTCTTAAAGGGGTCATACGGTGCTACATGCACTTTTTCAAGCTGTTTGGACTAAAATGTGTGTTGGGAGTGTGTGTACACAACCACCCTACAATGATAAAGAT
>JAUMHR010000042.1:5786823-5808072 GCA_032361145.1 Enteromius fasciolatus | reverse complement strand
GAATTATTTCAACATGATCACTCGACACTGAATACTGGAATTTGCATCACATGAAATTTGAACATACTGTAGATAACAAAATAAAAAAATATATTGCATTAATATTTCTGCACTGTAAAAAATGTACCATGATTTAAATGGTAATTTTTTTTTAAAAAAGCTACAGTAAAAACCTGTTAAATGGTTATTGGTAAATTACCCTAATATATATGATGAAAAACAGAAATAGAAATTTCTAACTTTTTAAGGTAAAATACCATTTTTTGAAGTGTAAAAGAATGTAAAATTTACAGGGAAAAAAATGTAAACTGATGTTCCCATAATTCCCTGCATTGAATTTCACATTTAATGAACATTACATCAGTTAAAGAAAAAAAAAAGTTACATCCAAAAAGCCTAAAACATTGCTACCGTATCTTTTACAGTAACATTTTGTCAACCACAGCCTTTTTTTTTTACTGTAAATTTTATGGTATTTTTACAGTGCATTTTAATGTATTTTCGATTGATGTATTTTCAACTTTAGACTTTGCATTAAATACATATAATATGTTTTATGTTCAGAAGTGTATGTATTAATGTTCATAAATTAAAAAAAATAAATAAATAAAAAATGTTACCAACCATTTTTAATTTTAGTAAGTGAAACAGATGTTAATTCAGTAACCATTCTAAAGAATTTAGTTCAGGAAATGATTCATCAGACTAGTATTAACTGCTAAGCCTCTTTTTTTAACAAAATCACTTTCCGTTCTCATAATTTAGTTTATTTTCTTATTGAAAAGCGGTAAATCAAACTATAGGTCAATATGTCTGCAATATTCCTGCTAGGCCATCATTTGGAAGTACAAATTTCAGATTCTGACAAAAAACATGAGCATTTTATTTGTTTCTTCAAACCACGTTGCGAACAGAATTGTTCATCCGCCTGTGCAGAATGCTGAATTGTCATAACAAGCTTTAGTTGGTAATTAGCCCGAAGCACCAACGATCACGCAAGAAGAAACCCAAAAAAGAAACTGCTAACACAATCACATTCAAACATATACATTAAAAGCAAAGAAA
Source organism: Enteromius fasciolatus (assembly GCA_032361145.1). NCBI lineage: Eukaryota > Metazoa > Chordata > Actinopteri > Cypriniformes > Cyprinidae > Enteromius > Enteromius fasciolatus. The sequence continues at coordinate 5,807,007 of JAUMHR010000042.1, read as the reverse complement.
AAATTGATGTGCTTAATGTAAAGTCATTATGTGGAGCTGACCTGCATTTTTATTTTAATTAGCTGTCCTGCTCCGCTTAAGGGGATCTTCCATTGATTTTCACTCCTGAATCATTCCAGACTCTTTATGGAGGCTGCACAATGCGTAAATGATGAGTTTCCCACATAATCAGCAATCATACCACTCTAGTAAAGCAATCACCAAAGCCAGATTAAGGATAATTGTATGTTGCTTGTTTAGTTTTTTTTTTTTTTTTTACATCGCATTCTCTCATATAGAGTTTACCAAAATGACTGTCAAAGGAAATGTGACACACTTTAATAAAATGGGCACATAAAACATGTATGCTTATGAGCCCACATACTGTACAGAACACACAACCTAAGTTGTAGTTTAATCGATGTAACTCTGGAGGGACATGCAAATAAAAACTGTCCTTGCATCTACATTTCTCAGTGATTTCAAAAGATTTCTTACATGCATGAGAGGAAGCGAGGGAAAAAGAGAGCTCCTTTAATGCACATTTTCCTTCTATTTCCCATGGCTTGACAGATTTCACTCCCTCCTGCCCCGTCCTAGAATTATATACAAGATTAAAAAGAAAATGCTTCCCTATAGCTTCTATAATCTTCTCCTCTAAGTGTATCTCATGTATTCCTGTTACAATAAGTGAACACACTCATCTGAGAGTGCTAAACCTGAGCTCACCACATTAGAAATGTGGAGGTGGAGCTGTGGCATAGCAGTTAGTGTTTTTCTGTCAATATGGGGTGCTGTGTGTACATTAATGAGGGGGGAAAAATTGACTTAGCTGCAATATAACCAAGAGTGGCAAATTTAAGGGGGTCTGAATACTTTCCGTACCCACTGTATATATGGAATACAATTGGAACAAATTAATTATGGATAATGATCTATATGCAAATTCTACAATAAGAAATTTTACTACCATCAGAGCAATTAATGCCTAAAGTAGCCTATTACCCTAAAGTGCACAGTCAGCGGACCACCTCACATAATCACGTTTACTGAGAGCATTTCAGGTTTTATCAGCAAATATATATATATATATATATATATATATACTGCCCTCCAAAAGCTTAGAAACATCCCAGTCAAAGTGGTTTTGGATGTCATTAGCATAAATCCTTATATTGTTTTGGTGCAAATACTGTACATTTAAGTAACGTGACATTATCATTGAAGACCAGCAATAATACATTTAATTTTGATCACATAATAATGGCAATATATACATGTCAATGTTGAGCTACTATGAGAGGAACTGGACCATAATGTCCGTAAGAAGTGAATCATCTTTGGGCAATCCTTCAGGAGGCTTGGAGTAATCTATCAAGTCAATGTTTGAATAAACTGGGATGACTCGGATGCCCAGATCATACAGAGCTGTAATAGCTGCTAATGGTGGATGTTTTGATGAATCAAAAATTTAAGTATTTTCTATGCTTATGTAATAAAATGTGTTTTTGTAGCTTGTGTTGTCCCTTATCAGTGCAAAAATATCACAAATGAAAAAGGATTCATGCCAATATTTTCCAAAACCACACTTTTCCAGGGCATTTCCAAACTTTTGGAGGGCAGTATATATATATATATATATATATATATATAGCCAAAAGTATTGGGTCACCCCCTTCTGATAAGACTAGTGCAAAATATTTATGCACATAATGGTTTTTTAAGAAATTGTGTGCTTCTAGTTTTATAATAACATTTTGGACAGGACCCTTTTCCGCTCTAACATGACAATGCCAGTGTAGAAGAACTTGACTGTAGAGAGCATAATGCCAGCTGGACATCTCTGGTGTGAGATTAAATGCAGACCCTGAGCCAAAAACTCATCACCAGACACCAATGACTTGCCCATACGCACACTATATGGACAAAAGTACTGAGACACTTCCTTCTTTAGAACAGAAAAAGGCACTTCCAAAGCTGTGGCAACAAAAATGGAAACATAATTCATGTGTTTACTAATTGTATTTCCATCTTTTCCATTATCTTTTTGAGTTTACCAGGTGCTCTAAGAGAAGGAAGATCCGACACAGAGTTTGACAAGGCCATGTTTGATTTGTTCTCAGCAATGAAAACAACTCCAATTCAGATTCGGGGATGAATAATGAGAGACGTTCGAGTATTTGTCTAAACACACTCAAAAATCATCCACCCCCAGATACACATGCGAGTCTCTCAGAGGCGCACAACAGAAGCAATTAACTGGAGAATGAAGCAGCTGCAGTAAATATGCAGTCGATACAGCAGAATCCGGGATGAGTGCACACCGATATATGTAATTGCAAGCACATGTGAGACGTGCAGACCCTTATTCTTTCTTTTAAAAGAATGTGTGTAAGGATGCATGGGTCATTATATGTTTATTGAGTGTGAAAGGGTGTGAAAGGGAAGTATAAGAGTCTGTGTTTGCATGATTTGAGAGACTATACTGCATATGGGCCAGTCAGTATGTGTTTCTATTAAACTGGCTTTTTGGTAAAAGCAGTGAGGCATTAATGCATCGAGCACAAGCAGTTTGAGCTCAAGGGATTCAGGTCATCATAATCAATACTACTTCACACTTTTGTAGTTAAGGGCAATTAACAAGCTACAGTGAATTAGCACCCCACCTCTGTCTCGTCACGCTCACTGGCGCCGATGCATTCTAGGCATGTGAAATCTGTACACTTCTCCTAATAGTACGACTTGGGTGAAATTGAGACGTTGCAGCAGCTGTGTGAACAACAATGTGCTTGAAAACTGAAGAGCCAATCAAAACATCAGCTCTGCTCAGCTTCTAAGCCAGCTGTAACAAGCATAAATAAGATGAAAAGCAGGAAGAGAGGCTGGAAGAGAGTGAGAAAGTAAAAAAAAGAAAAAAGGTAGATCGTCTCTAGGAATAATTGTTAGTTTCCGGTAACAGATTTGTCTTGGAGTGCGGAAAAAATAGATGATATTCTGTTCCCCTCCCCTGTCCAACCAGATCTTAATTACTGCACCTATATGGGCCATTATGTGCCAACACCTGGCCTCAAGGGAAAAATTTGTACATTGCATAATTTTTCACTTCGAGCTGTTCCCACTGCCAGGAAAAATAAATAGATAAATAAATAAATAAAATCAGAGAGACGCTGAGAGAAAGAGAGAGAGAGAGAAGGAAGGGGGTGGTAAAAATAACACAAATAGGCTCTCTAATCCCCTTTTCTCTCTATTCTGGGTAAAGACAAAACAACAAAGATTAAAAGAAAATTGCAGAAGTGTAAATACGTTCACAAAGCTAGATGTCTAGAGAATAAAGAGAAAAAAGCTTAGAACACCATCCTAAGCGAACTGAGGGGAGAAAATAATGGCTTGAAAAACAGTGTACTCAACATTACTGTAACAGATGCAGGGTTACCATAAAGAAGCAAAAATTAATAAATGAATAAATGATTATGGTAATGGTATTATCCAGGTAGCACTTCTTTAGCCTGTGAGGATTGATTCATCATTGCAATGTACACAAATAAGAGAGGAAGGGTCTAAACAACCAGTCAAAAACAGCCATTGGGAATGTTTACAGACTAGAAAACACAGACATGTTTTTTTATTTTGCTGGCAAGTCTTAGTCTTCCAAGACCATAAATGAAAATACCTCACACGATTGACACCAACATAGCTTGGGTAAAGTCAGTCCTTCAGCATATGTCGAATTTGCAAGACAATTTTGACTGAAAATCTGTGAATTTCTACACAGACCAATGATAATATTTTAAACTGAGCTGATATTACAATGATTTTAGTTTTAAGTATTGGTAACACGTTACCACGGTGTACATTTTAGGACATCCTCAGACTTCAGTGATAAAATGAAAATGTGTCATGCCTCAGACTAAACGGCCTTTGTCAATGGACCAAACGTCATCGTAACTTAGACTGAAAGGCTTCAGGTCTCGGAAAAAACGATGTCCGGTGGTAGGTCTTGTACAATCAGGCATAGGACTCCGATTAAAAGGCATCAGACAAGAAACTCGGTGGAGTGTGGCGTGTTACGTCACCGCCCTGTATGACATCACATTACCATGTGATGGCACTATTACTAACTTTTTAAACATGCACAAAATACTTGGAAATGGATGTTATCCTATGCAGAAAATTCAATTAGTTTAGCATTTAATAAAACTGTTAAAATAAACAATATCAGAAGCAGCTTATCTCCATCTGCCATCCTCAACAGTTGCGGCCGCGTTTGTGTGACGTCACATGGGGCGGGACAACGCAACACCAACGCATTCCAACTGAGTCCGTTTCACCTGATGACTTTTTTTCTCATGCCTTTTAATATGAGTCCATTTCCCCTTACAACATTTTTACTGATGCCTTTTAATCTGAATCCGTTTTGTCTGAGGACTTTTTGTCTGATGCCTTTTAATCGCAGTCCGTTTCGCCCTATGCCTGATTGTACGAGACCTGACACTGGACGTCGTCCGAGACCTAAAGCCTTTCAGTCTAAGTCACGATGCTGTTTGGTCCATTGACAAAGACCTTTTAGTCTGAGGGATGACGCATTTTCATTTTATGACTGAGGTCTGAGGATGTTATGCCATTGTGAAAAAAAGTGTCCTTCATTATTTTAAATGCACATCAGTAGTGTTCTCCCAATAGTAAATTTACATTTAAAAAAAAAAAGACTGTACTTGCTAGAATTTTACTTTAAATAGTGGGTAACACTAGGGATAGTCTGCTTTAGACATTCTACTAACAGTAAGTAACTATGAAACTACAGTACATATCGACTAGCAGTCATTAGTAAATGTCTGCTTAATATCTTCTAACAATTTATTGTGTCAGGTCCACAACATACTTAATACTGACTATCAGAAACTTTGCAAGTATATGTCAACTTATTCTACTAACCCTAAACCTACCCTGACAGTCTATTCTGAGAGCTACAGTAGACATGTAGTTGTGAATTAATCATGTAGCTACAAAGCTACTTATAGTTCACAGACTTTCTAAAGTAGACTATAAAAAAGTGTAAGCAAAGACGGTTTCTAAACAAACTTAGGTAGTATTTTAATTATTACATTTTAATCTTTTTTAAATAAGTACACATATTTTGATGTGTTGACTGTCATAAGCATTTAAAGTTTTTAAGCTGTATCAAGGACTATTATTTTGAAACTATTCACAGACTTTTGCTTTGCGTTCTCTCCTTCTTTTTCTCCCTGTGAATCTTTTTCCTTGGATACCTGCGGCCTGCGTGTGTCTTGTTTTGGTCCTCATTTTCCCCTGAGTACATAAAGCCCTTTTGTTTTCTGATTTTTTTTTTCCAGTCCTTGTTACACTATGCTGTTTTGTTTTGCTCTGGTGTTTTCTTCCTTTTTTAATTAAAAATACAATCCATCACACTAACATGTTAACACTGTCAGAATTAATGCTTAATTCCAATTTATTGTCTCATATTGTGTGTTCACATTACTATTTGACGTGGTCAGTATTACATTTGAGAGTAAAATGATCACAGTTTTTACTAATGTTCTTCAGGTTTTGTTTGTAGATGTTACCATGAAACTTACATGTCACTGCCCCTCCACTAAGCACTATCACTTTCCATATTAACCAAATGACCAGTGAGCTACCAGTATAGCTTTGACAGATATAAGTACAGAATTGTGATTTATGACCGGCGTTCTAGTTTTGCACAAATAAGTGCAGCTGTCAGAGCAGTTTGGTGCGGACCTGCTAATGGAAAATCACACTGAAATACAAAACATCTGAACAAGCATAAACCAGGCAGGCTTTCACATTTTGACAGACCTGAATCAGAAAGACAAAATCATTATGATGTCTGACAGGACTAATCTGGGCTTATTAAGTCCATAATTGCATATTAATATGCAATTTTGCCAGAGATATCAGTGGGCTAGCAAATAAATCTTCATTAGAGTTTAAACAGGTGATTGCCATTTCACTCTTATGGTCTGTGTTGTTCACAGAAATTGGACAAGAATTGCAATTCATTCATCATCCTCTTAATTCACAATGGAAAATAAAAACTGAATGATTGGGTAAAAGAAAGAGAAAAAAGACAGATGGCACCAAGTATTTGTTCTCTGATTTATTGAATGCCCAGCACATATACAGTGGGTATGGAAAGTATTCAGACGCCCCTAAATTTTTCACTCTTTGTTATATTGCAGCCATTTGCTAAAAATCACTTAAGTTATTTTATTTTTTATTAATGTACACACAGCACCCCATATTGACAGAAAAACACAGGATTGTTGACATTTTTGCAGATTTATAAAAAAGAAAAAGTGAAATATCACAGAATTTAGTAAAAGCACCCGTTTGATTCTCTGTCATTCCTCCTTGCAAGATCCTCTCCAGGTCTGTCAGGTTGGATAGTAAACATTGGTGGACAGCCATTTTTAGGTCTCTCCAGAGATGCTCAATTGGGTTTAAATCAGGGCTCTGGCTGGGTCAGAGAACAGAGTTGTTGTGAAGCCACTTTTATTTTAGCTGTGTGCTTAGGGTCATTGTCTTGTTGGAAGGTAAACCGTCGGCCCAGTCTGAGGTCCTGAGCACTCTAGAAAAGGTTTTTGTCCAGGATATTCCTGCACTCGGTCACATTCATGTTTCCCTTGATTGCAACCAGTCGTCATGTCCCTGCAGCTGAAAAACACCCCCCAACATGAAGCGGCCACCACCATTTCTCCACACATACCATGGCCAAAAAGTTCTATGTTGATCTCATCAGACCAGAGAATCTTATTTCTCACCATCTTGGAGTCCTTCAGGTGTTTTTTTTTAGCAAACTCCATGCAGGCTTTCATGTGTCTTGCACTGAGGAAAGGCTTCCGTCAGACCACTCTGCCATAAACCCCTGACTGGTGGAGGGCTGCAGTGATGGTAGACTTTCTACAACTTTCTCCCATCTCCCGACTGCATCTCTGGTGCTTAGACACAGTGATCTTTGGATTCTTCTTTTCCTCTCTTACCAAGACTCTTCTCCCCGATAGCTCAGTTTGGCCAAATTGCCAGCTCTAGGAAGGGTTCTGGTCTTCCCAAACATCTTCAATTTAAGGATTATGGAGGCCACTGTGCTCTTAGGAACCTTAAGTGCAGCAAAAAAAAAAAAATTGTAACCTTGGCCAGATCCGTGCCTTGCCACATTTCTGTGTCTGAGCTCTTCAGGCAGTTCCTTTGACTTCATGATTCTCATTTGCTCTGACATTGTGAGCTGTAAGGTCTTATATAGACAGGTGTGTGGCTTCCTTAATCGAGTTCAATCAAACGCAGCTGGACTTAAATGAAGGTGCAGAACCATCTCAAGGATGATCAGAAGAAATGGACAGCACCTGAGTTAAATATATGAGTGTCACAGCAAGTGAGCAAGTAAGTGTCTGAATACTTAGGACCATGTGATACATAATTTTTTCTTATTTAATAAATTTGCAAAAATTTCAACAATTCTGTTTTTCTGTCAATATGGGGTGCGATGTGTGTACATCAATGAGAGGAAAATATTAACTTATGAACAGATTTTAGCAAGTGGCTGCAATGTAACAAAGAGTGAAACATTTAAGTGGGTCTGAATACTTTCTGTACCCACTGTACATTAGTATTCCAGCATTCAAACAATATGTGCAATCACCATCAGCCTGCCACTCACTAGCAAAGACACAGTGCAGTTAACTCTCTATTATAATGCCCTTCAGGGGAATAAGAAAGCTCTGCTCAGTCTCGAGTGCTTTGAGGGCTGCCGTGGGGGTCAGAAGTCTGGATGTCTGTCTCTGTGTTCTCTGGCACACAGTCTGTCAAAATGGAGACAGTCACCCTAGTCTATCCCCTTTCCCTCTTTCCTTGTATCTCTCAATCTCTCTGTTTTTCCCTGGGGGACACTGAAGTGTCAGCGTGTGTCTTTGCCCCTGCTTGGCTCAGTAAGGTCTATGGACATTTTAGCCGTAGATACATTGAAGAAGTACTCTCACTCTCTCTCTATAGTTAAATTGAATTATCACTGGGCAATTTTTCAGATTTTAAGGGTTCAAGAGTCCATTGAAGCCTTATTGTAATTGCTAACATTTTCAAAGATCACTAAGTGATCGGGCAGACCAAACTGTAAGGTGTAGAGACCGGGTGGCTCATTTATGAAGCGTGTATAAACTTAGATTTGATCTTTGATCTTAGGCTTAAAACCTTTGTCAGTGCTCATACTGTATGTGTAATATTGGCTTTGTAATATTGGAGTACTGCAGGCTTTTTGGAAATGAAAGCTGTTGTTGCGGCTCGCTGTTCTAAATTAAATCATTTGGACGATGACTGCGACCTTTTACATGTTAATGACATTAATTAGGAGTCGTTTACAAGGCAGAGAGCTGAAACCATTCATTTGCGTGCAAGTTCAAGATTGTTTGTGATTCATAGACTGCATAGATGCATACATGCGTTTTCTGTGGATACGTTCATTTTATGAATCACATGTATGCATATTTGATCAATTTTAGGATGGTTTCCTGATTGCCTCATATCTGTATGAATATAAATAAATGTAAATACATATAATACATTCAAATGTTTCAGCATGACTTTGGGTAAATGTACAACTACTACACTGAATGAAATAGCATTCAGTATAGTAGACTTTTTATGGCTAGTATTTATGTAGGTCATTTCATTCCATTGTGTAACCTACTAGTTCTAGATCTGCGTACTAGTGTTAAATGCCACTGTTTTTGACAGCATTGATAATGCTTCTAATGGATACTATTATATTTTTGGTTGGTTTTCCTTACGGAATGTGCTATCCTGTCAGCAATAACTTACATAACAATTTTATTTTATTATCTTAAGTGCTGGCGATGCAGTGTTGCCAGGTGTTAAAAGTAAATAAAACAGAAATTATTTAAAATCTTTGCAAATAAAGATATCGCTGACACTAAACTGCAACTTTTCACTTGATTAACTTTCTTTAGTGTCAAATTAAATGCAAAATAAGTAGCTAAGTAAGTAGTAAGTATGTCCAAACTGGCAACACAGAGGCTGTGCCCATTCCCTCTATGCTGTTGTTACAATTTGAAATTAACATTTAATCTTGAATTAAATGTTAATTCGCATTACATTATCAAAAAGTAATTTTGTATTTATTTATTATTAGTTCATTTTATTATTATTATATATTTTATTTCCCAGCACTATTTTTAATCTATTATGAAACTGGTATAACACACACACATACACACACAGCCCAACACCCTGTCACTTATCTTTCCCCTGCCATTGATCTGAGGTGCTCTGAGCCTCCCAGCTCTGTCTAAAACTGACAATGAAAGGGTCCGTCGAGGCCACTGCAGCTAAAAGCCCCCAAATCGCACAGGGATGTAATGTTAAATAAATGACAAACGGCTCAGGGACGAGGGTCTTCGGTCAATACTCAGGGGCCAGATTGTCTGAATGAGGACAGCTTAAGGAAGTAGTGTAAATATCATAGCATCAAAGAATTTAAATGACTATGGATCTAAATAAAGTAACTTCACTCACGAGAGTTTGCTGTCAATTGCCGGCATGCAACATGAAATGAGTTTCAGTTTTGCTATTTATTTTCCCTTTTCTTTATTGAAGTTGTGTACGTGTGGAATGGTGTGTATAGGAATTACAATATTATAGAGCATTATTTGTCATTTTTTCAGGTGCAGGCTCCTCGCTAAAGTAGATTATGCCTGGCTGAGTAATTTTTAAAATGAGATTTGGCCAGCTAGTTTAATATCTTAGATTTCCATTTTATTAGTGTGGATCTTATTGGTGACGTACAGCTTGAATAATTTAAGATTTTTTACACATTTTTCTTTATGAGAAAAGCTTTTTATTGAATGACCTCTATATTTCAGTGCAACGGACATTTTTATGCTAGAGCATCTGAGAGTGGGACTTTCATCAAAATAACAGATGCCGCCCGGAATTGATTTGGTCTGAATTTCCACAGATAAGTATAGACAGATGAAAATGAGGGTATAGATATGGATGGACAATCATACAAAGGCAGCAGAAATATAATTCCCTATATTTACAGATTCTTTTTTACAGAAATATTTCTTTGATTTGATTAGCCGTATAAAATAGCACAGCTATACTATTAGAATTTCAACCATGGTGACAGTCCCTGCATGGAAAAACCAGGGGTAAATCATCATGATTTATCATGCCGTTTTATCATGGATAGGACCAAAACTATGCTTTCAGAGGTGTTTAAAGACCTTACATAATCATAATAAGCTGTTATGATTTTATAACCTTAGAATGAACAATTAATATCTACATACACCTCGGGTCCCCTTACATGGAAATTGCCATTTAGTGCCGCTGTGTTTCTATAGTAGCCCTAAACGGACAAACTTCTACAGAGCGCGTTTCGTCAGTACGTTGTTCGACTTCTTCCTTGGTGTTTTAAGAGGCCGCTCGTGTCGTCACCACGTTGAAATGTGCGCGAAGAAGTAGTAGTGGTAGTATTAGCAAGCAAGTCAGTAGTGTTTTTCTGGTGGAAGTAAGAGGATAAAAGAAATTTTAAAAAATGGAAATAAAAAAAATGCAGGTTCATGCGTATTATACGGAAGAAGAACCGGCAAAGCATCAGAAAACTTGATGCAGACAGACGGATAAATATTGGTGTGGCTTTTCCAAGATGGAAGGCGCTTATGTGGGAGAAGTGTTTTCAAAGCCACGCCGAAGTTGCCTGTTTTCTGCTGGACCGGTAAGTTAGTCCAACATTAGCAATCATAGTGAAAACTGTCGTTTGATAGCTTTATTTGCATGATGGACATAACCGCAAAGACAAGTATCGTTTTTTCAATGTCAGTGTTGAGAAATATGCAATTGGATTGTAATTTAATGTAACGGGTTTGAGAAATGTAGTTAAACTAATTGCGTAACCACTTGTAGAGACGCTACTCCCAAACATATATAAAATCGCGGGCATCAGGGGTCCGCTAGTAATGTGCATGGCATTAAAATGGATTTCGTATGCACGATTACATTTCACTTTTCATCATGATGTTTCACTGTTTGGTCGCCCAACCCTACTAACTGTCATACAAAAAATCTAACTAAAGTCAGCGAATAAACCTGAAACAATGATCAATGAGTAACAATAATATCCGCAATAACATATTGGTCTACTGAATAATTAATTCAATATAATTTAATTGACTTAATTAAATCTGACTTTTGTACATAAACCGCATCGCTTGATTGGCCATTGTCAGGTGTAACAGATGACAACATTTTTGCCCTGTGTCAGCTTCAGTAGTTTCTTTATGTGTTTTGAAAGGGCGGGGTCAGCGGGGGACTTAGCCGTTTGTTGAAATTCGAATACTAACCACGATGCCGCAAAAAAAATACACACTGCACCTTTAATAAGCTTTTCAGAAAATTTGTGATAATAGGCCATACTGTCACGGTCCTGGTGCGGAAGCACGAGCCGAAACTCAAAATTCTCCAAATAAAAATAAAAACTTATGGTATTGATACGAACAAATTTATTTTGGCGTATATATATGACAGGGTTGACTTATTGGTATGCGTTTCATGTCTTGCTAAAAAGTGCATCCAGGTACATACAGTATACTGTATTTAAATATGTATATATATAGTATTTACAGTGTATATATATATATATATATATATTTTTGCCCCTCACATTTGGTTGCTACATATAATAAATTGAAAAAATTAAATTGCAAATATTTTATTAATACATACATTTCTTTTATTCATTTTCATTTAATTGCTAAGTTGATTTCCCAGGCTGGTCAGGTTGGCCTGTTGGCTGATTTTAGAGGGGTTTTGGACACTTATCAGCTTGCCCAGGCTGGAAAACCAGCTTAAACCAGCTAAGAACAGAAGAGCTAGGCTGATTTAAGTGTTTTTGTTTATTTTTTTTTGGAGTGGGAAAAGATTACGCAACTACACTGTGGGAAAACAAAACATTAGCACCTGAAAAAGCCAGTGGCAGCATTGGTAAGCTGTTTCAAAGAATGAACCTGTTAAAAACCAGCCCTGCTGGCAGAAATGGTTGTGAGCGAACGTGTATAAATGCCGGAGGACTCAAAGGGAAAGTGTGTGTGTGTGTGTGTGTGCTTGTCTTGTCAGCCTGCCAATGTGTCAGCAAAGTGTGCAGGTACACATGGGTATGCATGCATATATCAATGTGTCCAAGCATGTGTGTGCGTGCTGTGTAATTGAGAGTTCCTCTGACATTATGCAAGCCCACAAATATTCTGACACATTTCTTTTGACAATTCTATCCAAAGCCTAAAAATAATAAATAAATATAGAATTCCGAGTTTGGAACTGCACAACATGTAGCCTCTCAGCCCCTGGAGAGAACATTTACATTTCATATGTCTCACAAAAACTCATCCACTCTCCAGGAATGCCCCAAACACACATATCTAAAACATGCCATCCATCCACCCACCCATCCAAAAGCAATGGCAGCACAGAAACCGTGTTCAGCATTAATGTCTGTAGCACTTCTGAGTTCTTCAGTATTTCTCACACAACATTTCAGTCTGACAGTACATTTGTGCTGTAACTCACTCTGGCTGTGGGCTTTTTCTTAAAGACACGGCTGGGTCAAACAACACCTGCCAGCCCCAATATGGCTTTGTGTTTACAGTGAATGACTGCATTTTATGTTGACCAAACAATGCATTGAAAACTCCACAACAGAGCTTTATACATTCACATTACTGTATAGTTGCATCATGCTGTGAGCTTGAAGCCCCTATTGGCTGAGATTATTTAAAGCTGCAGTGTTTTATTTCGGTACCATTGGTAAAATCAAACATAATTACAAAAAAGAATAAAAATGGGAAACAGGCTTCCTACGCATCGGAACCCTAACCCTAAATAAATAAATAAATTTTTAGTGCTGTCAAATGATAAATCGTATTAAAATGTATGTTTTTGTTTACATAATATGTGTGTGTGTGTGCTGTGCATACTACAGTAAATAAACATAACATACATTAATATATACTTGCATGTGTGTATTTATATAGACATAACTCAGTACACCCATTATCTAAAGAAAAATGTTTCTTATTTTAAGAAAAAAATGTTGTTTATTTTAAATGCGATTAATTGTTTGATAGTACTAATCTTAGTTTGTTTTGTCTAAGTACAGGTAGATTGTTTAATTTTTGCTTTTTATATTAATATATGTTACGCTGAATGATCTTTTTTTTTTTTTTTAAGAACATTTCATGCTTACACTTTAATGGGATGTCTCGTTTTTTGACCCATTCCAAAGAAAAAAAAAGTTTAAATGGTATATGAAACACACTGACAACTTGTGCAAATCAACTCAAGGCTGTTGTATTTCACTAACCGCTTCATGTTAGCAGGGGGTCACAGAGGGAAGAAGTTTCAGATCTATTAAACATGCTTCAATCACTGTGAGAGGAGCTGAAAGTCTGATATTTTTGATGTAATATGAATGTCTCTGAACGGCAGTGAGAGTTCACCATTAAGACTTGTTTGGATCTTATGAATCATGATGCTTTGGCTCATCCATCCGCTTGGTAACAGCCTCTGCTCTTCTGCAGCTCTTTCTGCTCATTAATACTGCACTGGTTCTAGTTAGTATGGGTGGGGGAACAGGAGGCTTGCTGGCCCCATGCCCCATCATCACCCTTGTGGGATTCCTCCACAGAATCCAGACCGATCCCACGGTCACTACCCCCAAACCGACCTCTATTAACATTTGATGTGGGGCTAAATAGACACCGGAGAGGAAGATTTGGTGTGCTGCAAATGTTATAGAGTTATACTGTAATGAGCTCTGTGTTTTAACTTTGGCAACTGAGCTCTAGGGATAATCAGTAAAATATATATATAGCATTAAAGTTTCATTTGTGTAGACGCAGGGCATACTGTACCAGCAATGAAAGCTTTGTGGTTACTAAAGATATTGTAAACATGCCATTCAATACTGCAATATATTATGAGGGAGTTTTACAATGAATATAAGATCAAAGATCACCTCCGCTTAGGCTGATGTAAACATCTGGACAATTAAGACATACTTTATGAATACCATTGCATAAAACAACAGCAACAAATATAGCTGACGTTTTTTTAAAGAAGCTGATCTTCACATAACAAAACAATACAGTGCCATTGACTTCAGACCAAGATTATGTTGGTCTTTGTATTTCTGTTGCCTCAAAATCATTTTCAGACCAGCATGCAACATAATCCGTCATGTCCATCATGGCATATGTAAACACAGTAATTTAAAGGAATGGTCTCAAGTCTGGGTGCAAGACCATATTTATAGTCTTGGACTTGTCATAGACAGCATCTTTAGAGTGAGTAAACGATGATAGAATTTGTATTTAGTATTTTTGTCCACTTAGAAGTCCCTGCTCTAAATCAATTAGATGTACATATTTGGAAAATGCATGTCTCAAAACTGCTCTGGATATTTTCAGATGCTATATATATACTGTGAAGCTCAATTTCTTTCCCTCTTTCCCTCTCCGCAGGTGGTAGATTGAGGTCTTGGAGGATGGGTGTAAAGCTCTTCACTGTGATTACAGCTCACGAGGCAGATTGATCATATCAATCAATCTTTATTCCTCACTGACACTGATGCTGATGAGCTTCCCTGTCTTTACAATGGATAAAATGACCCTGGCAACAGAGTATAAGACCACCTGGTCCAGATATGACTTTTAACCTCTCACACTTCTCCAGACATAAAATCATTTATCACGTTGCAGTACTTCATGCAACAAAATGTACTTAATACTGTTCCTTTAAAGGAGACATCTGGATAACCGGAAGATGAGGAAACGGTCGAATCGCTCTGCTTTACCAAAACACAAACCGATGAAGCTGAAGCACAATCCAGCCAGTGAAAGTGAGAAGGAAATCATCAGTCAGAGCACAGGAAATGGGCACACACAGGGAAATGGATAAAAACAATGTGAGAATAAGTCCTGAGAGTCAAGAGAGCTGTCCTGTGGAGACTTGGGTAGATTCTAATAATGAAGTTTGGCCATATCTGCGGATACAGCAGCCAGGTAGAGGAAGACAGCAGGCTTTTAGATAAAGCCGTGTGTCTCTATTAGCGTGAAACTGAGCTTAGGCCAGGAGACATCCCGCATTTGATGTGCTGAGACAATGCCTCTCCAGGATGAAATGAAATTTGCAGTTATCATCATTATCATGATGAACGATGAGAGCCTGGCCAGGATGGCAATAGTTGTGAATACCTTGTGCCAATGTTTTTTTGGTTTTTTTTACAGATTGGGAAAGGTATATTGCTCAGAATATCTAGAGACACCAGTCAAGACTCTTTGAGATTAAATACAAATCGGAGCAATATATATATATATATATATAGTACTTTTTTTTTTCACTTAAAAGTTCAAAAACAATAAAAAAGTCATTATGAAATATTTAACAAAATAAATTTCAGCATACTTACAGTGTTATTTACTGCTGTGAAGTTGAATTATTAGTCCAGTCTTCAGTGTCACACTCTAATATCCTGATTCGCAGCTCAAGAAACATTTCTTACTATTATCAATGTTGAAAACAATCATGCTGCTTCATATTTTTGTAGAAAGTGTAATACATCATGTTTTCATTTCCTTGAAATTAATTTAATAGGTTGTTCAAAATAATGTCAGTTACTTGAAATAGAAATCTTTCATAACTTAAATAAATGCCTTGATTGATTTATTTTATTCTTGCTCATTAATAGTAGCAGTTTCTTTAAAAATAATTCTTGTTTTAGTTAAATTAAAATGTAATTAAATTTAAATTCAATTAAATTAAGTATTTTTTTAGTATTAAGCCTGCGGTTCCATTTGTCCACTTATGAAGGCTTCCCTATATTATACCGATTATAACTACAGCTTTATAATTCATGTATTAGTTTTGTTCTTTTTTTTTTGTATCATTTTTAATGCATCAGAGTCACGTGCAGATATCCATAGTCAACTCCATCATTCTTTTGTAATGTGAGACTTATTTGTGAGTATATCGTCACAACATAACTTTCAACTTCCTAGAATCTCAATGAGCCACTGTCCAGTTCGAGTCAGTTCAGTGTTAAAAACTCTACTCACCAGCCTGCTCTGTGCTGACGGTGATATTGGCAAGCTGTCTCTCGGATCTGCCCAAGCCCGAGACTCCATTCAGAGCCTCGATTTGGAATGTGTAGTTGGCATGCGCCACAAAGTCCTGGACCACCACAGACGTGCTTGTGAGGCCCGTGGGTTTGGGTACGAAGCGCACGTTGCTGTTGCATGCCTCGCAGGCCTGGCCGTCACCTCCGCATCGGAAACAAAAGACATTATAGCTTACATCCTTCCGACCACCTGCATCGCTGGGCGGAGTCCACTCCAGAAAGAGGGCAGTCTCATTGATGTTAAATACCAAGTTTCGAGGAGAGGAGGGTGGCCCTAAAAGAAAAGACAGAAAAAGAAAAAATGTAGCAAAATTTTATGCAGATTACGAATGTTTTATCTTTTCTTCGCTCTCTCAGAAATGGTGCATTTGCATGAAATTAATGAATCCTTTTAACGCCTTAAAAACCACTCGAAAGCATTTGCCATCTCTCTTTTACTCCCTCCCTCTGGTTTCATTGATATACAAATGTCTCTGCTCTAGTACCCTGGTTCTGCTTCCTATAGAATACCGGCTCAGAGCCAGATACAGGGAAGCCTGCGTTTATCTGCTGTTTCCCAGACCCAGCTAATGATGATAATGAGAATATGTCCTAGACATGATTATCATAGTTAATGATAATTGCACCCACTCGTGAATAACAAGGAAGTAATTATTCCTCCTCTCCTGTTTTTAATGCAGATTGCTGCTGGTGTTGAAAAGATTGAGTTTGGTGAATAATTTGGGTAAGCGCGATGGGGGGCATGAGGAAGGGAAAGAGAAGAGGGTGATGAAGCAGAAGACTGAAATAACTGCAATTCTGATCGATAGAATCAGAAACAATACAAGTAGAAATGAGAATAATGAGAGAGAAAATATATGCTCATCATCACTATTTTTGGCACATTTAGTCTTATTGTTCCTCTTTAGTTATCTTTCTTAATTACATTCTCAATTATTAATGCTTATTTAATTAATTCCTTTTAATTTAAATCTCTTAATTACTTTTTTTTTGTTATGCACTGCTACTGAATTATATCTTTTTAATCTTATTTTATATATTTATTTCTTGTCTGGGAAACTGACACCGGTGCAATGAAAATATTCACATCTCTTTTATCACGCCGCTGACTGGTTCACTCTCACTTCATACAAATGCAGCTGGAATCTCCTTGTGTCACAGTTATAGATGGTATTGAAAATGACCTGGGAGAAATGCAAAATTAATATCATTGGAATAGTGTTCGTCTTGTCGCTAGGATGATCAGATCACACTCTTATAATATAGAACAGAATCTTGTGTGAAATTGCTTAAAGGAATAGTTCATGAGCTTGTTTATTCATACATTTTGGAGAAATTCAGAATTGCATGACTTGCTCAACAATGTGTCCTTTGCAGTGAATGGGTGCCGTCAGAATGAGAGTCCAAAATCCATCAATTAAATTCTTGTGAAGATAAAAGCTGCACATCTGTAAGAAACAAATCCATTATTAATATGTGTTTAACTTGTAAATCATTGTTTCTGAATTAAATACGGCCCATATTCAATAATAATGATCCCTTCAGGAAAAATCCTGTCAATATCCACCAAAATTTTTTGTTTAAACAGTTTTTTTTTTTTTTTTTACTATTTTTACTTTTTTATCAGCTTTTTGGACTCATTCTGATGGCACCCATTCACTGAAAGGGAACAATATATCTTTGGTGAACTATTTCTTTAAATATTATTATTTTTGTGTGCTGTTTTGTGCATGTGAAACACATTAAAATTAAAGTCAAAAAATAAATAAAGGAATAAAATGGGAAATAAATGAAAACAGAGCAGAAGGCTGACTAACGTGTGCAGGCCATGGTGGGAGGGTCCTTGCTGGCTCTGTAGTAGTTTTTTTCGCAGTGACACTGTGCCGAACCCTCGGTGTGGCTAGAACTGTGAGGAGGACACTTTGAACATTTGATGTTTCCTGCAAAGGCTTTGTAGAACCCAGGTCTGCAGGCTGTGGAGACAAACATAAGAAATAAGTTAAGGCTGTGTGTTCCAGGGTTTATTGAAAATAAAAATTTAATTGAACCATTAAAGTGAATTATACAGTATGCCAATTATTTAATTAAATGAACAGTTAATCAAATATATATCCCTACTTGCTGGGGAAAAAAACACATGAAGAAGGTGTTCGAACAATAAAGGCTTTAAAACTTTAATATTACAGTAGATTGACTTCTTAAAATGACTTCTAAAGGATCATCTTAATCTGAAGACCTTAGTAATGGCTGCAGAAAACAATACTTTTAAAAAATTTAAATATAACAATAGTGCAAAATTTCACAATATTACTGTTTTACTGTATAATTGCAAATAAATGCAGCCTTTGTAAGCATAACTGACTTCTTTCCAAAAACAAACAATCCAAAACACTAACAGTCAAGACTCATTCTAGCATTCACAATTTGTCAAATGAAATATTTTATGTGACTTAAATATTATATCGTTGGTTTAAACTTACATGCAGACAAACATCTCTACAAACAACATTAAAACATGGACAAGTATAAGGCAGATAAAACGTGAGGTAATGTTTTCAATCTTTAACTACCACATCAGTCTCCATGGATCTGGTAGCTTAAGAGACGCATTAAAAGCTTCTCCTTCTCCCTCTCTCCGTCTCTCTCTTTCTCTCCAGTGTGCAGCCTAACTCATTTGATCTTTTCTATGCTCCAAACCATAGCAGCTCTTAAACACTCCCCGTCTTGGACTTAGACTCCACACTGAAAGATTCGCCGAGGCCCAGGAGAGCAGCCAGACGAGATGAGTTAAGTGGTACACACACACAAGCATGCATGCTTACACACATCATAGATGTAAGATAGCAGATCTCTTTCTGTAGTGTCTGTACCTCTCTCTCTCACACACACAGACAGACAGAAACACATACGCACTAGTTTTACTCTTATTTAAATTTGCTCCTCGGAGGTTGGTAATTCTCTATAGCCACAACATTACAGGCATTGATCTGTTTCTCTCTGACTCCAGACACCTTCTCCAGTAACAGGGCCATTCCCGGAGAGCTTCCTCAGCAGCATTTCGTCCTTATTGTGATGCAGGGAAACAAGTTGTGTGCGCAGGACCTCTGTTAGCAAATTCTAAAATCAGTATAGGCTTTTGGCAACTTTCCTAGCATGGAAAACAACTCCAATGTATAAATCATTAATGAGGGTTCTTACTTTTATTTAGATCTGTTGTAAACAAAGTCGACTTCTATTTCACTGAAATGGAGAGCGTATATTATGAAAGTGCAAATAAAACAAGAAGTCATACAAATAAGCCACTAAATAGATCTGATATCTGATATATATATATATATCTTTCATGATTTGCACATTAATGCGGATTGCAACTCATTTTATTTTCACAATAATACATATTTTGAGGTGAAACAGAATATTGCATAGGAGAAAATGCAGAGTGGGTCTTTTATCTTTTCAGAATTTATTGGAAAAGTGTGCATTAAATTTCAAATATAAAAAGTGGTTAAAAAATAAAAAAGTGGTTTAAGATGTGAACTGAAAATGAACAACCTATTAGATAAAAAGCTATATTTCAAAAGTTTTAATAAAAAACAAAATAAAACATTAAAAAATTAGAGCTGAGTGCTAATTTCATAACGATAATTAAAACTATATACTTTTTCTCAATAAAACGCTATGAAGACTCCAATAACTGTTCCAAAACTAAATCTTGGCCAGCATAAATTTAACCATATGATGTTTAGAGATAAACACATTTCGGGAGGAGTGCGTACGAATGATCGACCGCAGCTGACGCTTGTTCTCTAATCAGCCTATTATCCTATCAGAGATCATAGGCAGAGTTTAGGGGGGGCACTGCCCCCCCCAGACCGGAGCCAATCAATTTTGTCAAACATGAATTTTTAATAGAATTTACAACACGTAAATTCATCCTCTCCTCCAGAAAGGGGAGAAGAGAAGAATAAACTTTATAGTAACCT
>JAUMHR010000042.1:5757580-5774718 GCA_032361145.1 Enteromius fasciolatus | reverse complement strand
ATTTCTTTATATTTGCTTGGCGAAATTGCTTGATTTTCATCATACATTTCACACAATTATACATCACATTCCTTGTTGCACTTTTACAGAGTTTAATAAATGAGCTTCCCCTATTTGACAGACCACTAGCCGCCACTGTACACATAGTCAACAAAAAGCCATCCCAAATGCAAGATTCTGTTCCTGTCTCCACCTGTCCAACCTGGTTACCCAATAACCCTCCCCACCAAACCTTGGATGCATGCAGGCATGCACAGGGATCATTTTAGCTCCCATCTGCTTTTAGTACTCCAATATGAATTCTAAATATTGCCTGGCCAGGAACAATAAGAACGGAAAACTCCTCTATATTTACATAAACAGCCTGGACCCATCACATTTCACAATCCAGATATATATTTTACAGAAAGCAATTCCATTTCTTCTGAGAATGACATTAAGGGAAAAACTAATCCAAAACCCTACATTTTTAGGTTGCACTTTTTCTAATTTAACAGTTTTAGAGGAAGGGATGCGACGCAGATGATAATCGTTGCTTATTTTGAATATGGGTATGATGAAAGTTATGCATTTAGAAATTGCATTTCTTGTTTATCTTTCTAGGAGAAACTCACAATCATCAGTTTGAAAGTTTGCGGCAATGAGCGAGGGCTGAAGCGGAGCCAAAGCTTCCATCGGGAAAACAAAGAGAACATATGGGACAAGAGGGAAGAGTGGATCATTCATCAAGAAATCGTGATGTATTCTGAGGAATATCCATCATACCCTAAGGGCAAACTGCTGGGAAGAAATAAATGGAAGGAAAGAGGAAGGTTGCATTTGTCTAGAGGAGGTATCTCCCAAGGACATGCCTATGGACGTCTCTTAATTTATAGATCTCTGATTCTGATGACAGGTGGGTGATAAAATAAAAAGGAGGGAACAAAATGAATGAATGAAAAAAAACTCAAATGTGATTATCAGCAATGAACAGATGTGGCAATCAAAAGTGTTTGAAGCGAATTTATCCAATTACTTATAATTTTTTGCATACAATGTCTATATATATATGCAATATCGTAAATGTCCCAGGGCAAGTGTGTGCTGATCAATAGTAACCTGTTTTTGTATGATTTTGTAAGGTTATGGTTACAAACTTTCTCTCCACCTCCATGAACCTGTATTTTGAGTGATTTGTATATATGCAACTATACCACATATACACAACAATCTGTGTCTATGCTTTTTAAAATTTTATTTATTTATTTTACATGCATATTTATATATATTTATTTGTATGTTTATATACAAAATTGTTTTCATTTTCAATGTCTTTCATATATTTTTATTTATTATTAATATGACAAAATATTTGTATCTATGTACATTTGTAAAGATGAGTTGTATTTAGTTTTACATATTTGTATTTATTATTTTCAAAAAAGGGATTATTTTGACCATGATAATCGTGCACAGTGAAAAATGTCTAGGTTACGAATGTACATGCTTCAAGAGCCGAGCCTGCGTCAGATTGACCTCAGTCATGGCGGGAGAAAGTGTAACATCCTTGAGGGAACGTGGGTTACGGTCGTAACCTAGACGTTACCCTTTCGTTACCCGAATCACTTCAACGTTACATATGGGAACACCCATGGAATAGGCCACGACTTTGGGGCTGCGTTACGCGGAGACCGCCCATCGACAGGCGAGATACTTTTCAAGTTCGTCAGCAGAGGATCTGCGCGTAACCTTGCCAACCCTCTGTGGCCCATATTTTACCCGTAGGAGTGGCGCAGCAAGCCGGCACCAGCTGGTCCTCTCGCTCACCTGCTGTCCTCAGTGAGGACATGGCCTCTACGCAGAGGTCGTAAAACCTGGCGAAGGTGTTGGGTTGTCGCCCAGCCCACAGCCCTACAAATATCTGCTAAAGAGGCGCCGTGAGCCAACGCATAGGATGAGGCGACACTCTTTGTTGAGTGAGCTCTCAGTCCTAATGGGCAAGGCTCTCTATAGATAGGCCAGGGAGATGGCTTCAACCACCCAACGAGCCAACCACTGTTTGGAGACAGCATTCCCTTTCTGCTGTCCACCAAAGCAAATAAAGCGCTGCTGGGAGCATCTGATGCTCTGAGTGCGGTCAGTGTAGAGGCGCAGAGCGCGTACAGGACACAACAACTCTAAGGCCGGGTCTGCCTGCTCCCAGGGCAGAGCTCGCAGGTTCACTACCTGGTTGCGGAAGGGCGTGGTAGGAACCTTGGGCACATAGCCGGGCCGGGGTCTCAGGATAATGTGAGAATCAGCCGGGCCGAACTCTAGGCACGCTTCGTTGACAGAGAAGGCTTGTAGGTCCCCTACCCTCTTAATGGAGGCCAGCACAATGAGAAGCATTGTCTTCAGCGTCAGATAGTTTAGATCTGCGGAATGAAGGGGCTCGAAGGGAGCTTGCCGCAGATGTGCAGGTTCCATAGATCGGGGCGTGGGTGCCATATGGTGCCTATCCCCTGAGAAAGAAGGTCCTTCCTCAAGAGGATCGTCCAGGGAGGGGCTGCCGCGAGGAATGTGAGGTCTGCAAACCAGGTCCGGGAGGGCCAGTAAGGCACTATACCAGCAGGACTTGTTCCTCTTCCTCCCTGATCTTGCACAGGGTCTGTGTCACTGATGAGGTACACCTGAAATCAAGTGCACGCCAATATTCATTGGCCTTTTGTATAAAGCTCAAAGGCAAATGGTCTCTCTGGCAAGTGAAAGGGTAACTGATATTATGACAACCTACAAATCCACTGCAGATAAACAGTTTAAGAGGATCTTTTGTTTCAATTTGGAATGAAAGAGCAATACGTCTCAAGTACATTTGTACAATTTGTGTATGTATGTGTGTCAATGATGCCACTTTGCCATATCTAATTTGTCACTCTTGTTTGAGCTTCACTGATTAAAACTACGCTCAAGTATCACCCACAACATTGAAAGAGTGTGAACTGGTGGTGTGTGTAACATCTCTAATCACATGCTACTCCAGTTCTGTAGCATAATCAACTGCTTTTAGAGAAAAGGTGACAAAAAGTTACAGTTCATAATTATCTTCTGATCTGCTGCTAGCGAAAAGCTGGGGTAAAAAAAAATGTCAAAATGAATATACAAATAGGCATTCAACCAAATCAGACTAGAGTACCCACATAAACCACCTGGCAGGAGATGTAATGAACAGTGAGACAGTGAGTTCCTGTGATGCTTACAGCTCTCCTCGCTGGTTTTAGAAGGCACTTGTGAGGCATTGTACAGAAGCTACCGAAATCACAGAGAAAGACAGATTTCCTTTTTTTATGTAAGTCATTTAAAGTAAAAAAAAACTCCTTCTGTGCTATCTTCCCCATCATAATGCACTCCAGAACACAGTCTACATGCCTGGAGTAGCTGTTAACATCTCGAAGAATGCACAAGTGTGGTGGTAATTAGGCACTGTGGTAATACCCATTAGCACTCCTCTCTTTCATTACAACTTAGTGAGGGAAACAAAACAAACTGAAGCAATTTCATGAGGCACGGATATTTAATCCTAACAATTTGTTGTAAAAAACCAAACAGCACAGAAAAACAAGCCACACAGTCAATAGCCTCAGGTCAGACAATGGCATTTATTGATTTTACATTTATTTATTTAGCGTTTTATCCAAAGCAAGATCATGGCTTACTGCGAAAAGACAGTATTTATGTCATTCGATTTAACCCCCAAAATACATTTGGGACCACAAATTTGCAACACTAAACTAATTCTCCATGGTGATTCACACCAGCTGCCAAAATAGATTGAGAAGACGAAAAAGGAAAGTCAGCTCTGATAGCCTTAATTTCTGTGGAGAGAACAAAGATTCAACCCCATCTTGAAAAAAAAAAAAGAATTAATAATAATAATAATACAAATAAATAAAATAAAATAAAAATGTCATCCTCAATGAGGATTTAAAGTTAATTTTAGCATTGGAATAACTCACCTACTACACTGTAAAAACCAAATGCACCAGAAAATATGCCGTAAATAAACCATATATATACTGTATATATATATATATATACAAGAGGTTAATTTTATATGCATACAAGCCTAAATAAAGAAGTGGTCAGTCACATGGATGGAGGCGAACCAATAATAAAGATGTAGGACAGTTTATGAAAAGAAGATCAAGTTGCCCTCCTTGTGCTTTGCAAAGGAGTCTGAGAGGGTGAGTTTGAAGGACATGAGGTGCATTGAAGTAGGTAGGAGCATCAAGTGAATATTAAGATCACCAAGAAGGATGAGTCTTCTGGGACGGGGGTAAGAAGAGTATCAAGTTCATCTATAATGTATGGCTATAGCATTAAATTCAAAGGAGTGGATGGTAAGGAAGGAAGGGGGGGTATGGAATTTCCAAGATGATGTGATAAGACCTACAGCCTCTCCATGACCTGAAGTGAGAGGCACTGAGAGCAAATGCAGCAGATATAGTATTGCATGTAGTAGCCAACGTGACTTGACACTTTATTTTTACTACAAAACAACTTTTTGGAGGATTTAGAAGCAGAAATGTACAGCTTAGAATTTGACAAAAAAAAAAATATATATATATATACACACACACACACACACACATTCTTCTGTATGAGCTGTTTATCTGAGCTTTAAAGTTGGTTGCATCATTTTTACAATCGGCTTTTATGCATTACAGTCATTGCAATAAAGTTGTAATATAACTATAACATACCAGAAGTAAAGCAAGGAGGCAGGGATGTACGTAGGTCTATTTGCAGCATATTTATTAAAGTAACAAAGTAGACAAAAGACAAAGACCACTGGAAAACATGGCATAGAAAACACAAGCAAAACTGTTCCACTACTTTCAACAACTGACAAAGGACAAGTGAAACACAAGGGCTATATACATTACACTTGGACTAACAAGATTGACAAGACAGTAAGAGACATCTGGGGAGACCAGTCTAGGGGGAGCCAATGGAAAATTGGACTACAAATTGACTACAGAAGAAAGGGAAAACAGGAAATATTATATACTGTAAGTCCAACACAAGGCAACTCATGTAACATAACATATGTAAACAAGCATAACGTTGGCATCTTGCTGCTACATAGTTAAAACATTGAGTTTCACAGACAGGAATTAGCCTAAGCAAATATTAAGGTTTAAATTAGGACATCTGAATATTTTTTTTTTATAAACATGTTAGATAAAAAATATTTCGGTGTGCATCACAAAACAAAGGCACTGATATATTTTAAGATCAGTTAGTGCAAGTTTCTTTCAGTTGAAACTGTTCTTGGACTAGGACTATAGGCTTAAGGCTTGTCTGTGAAACCGGGGGTGAGTATTTCAATGTTTATGAAGTGCCTCACCGTAACCATAACTTGTCTTTTTTGATGAGAAAATTAAATTCTTTTTGTGGTAATGAACAATACACAGTTCATCCAAAAATATATATTCTGGCATCAAAAATGTCCATGTCATTTCAAACCCTTACGACTTCATTCATCTTCAAAAGATGTTGCCATTTTATTATACTGAATTATAATTATTATTTAAAAAACAAACAAATGTTTTGGGGTTTTTTTGCCCATAGCTGTGACGAGATTTCATTCTTTAGCAGCATGTTTATGTTCATACATCTGTGACACTATCACTGTCAGAGGTATGAAAAAATATTCAGCAAACAAGCACTCAACAAACATTCCTTCAAACCTTATCATGTTCTATATAACGGTAAGCTATGTGTTCCACTTTCATCTCACTTCTCATCTCAAACCCAGATAAAGGAAGTACAAACTTCACACGCTGAACTTTTTCAACTTTGAGGTTACACTTTATTTGGAATGTCCACTTTTGACATTCTACTAACTGTGACAATATGTCAACTACTGTAACTCTAATTAGAGTATTAGAATTAGTAGATACTTATGTACAATAGTACAATAAATTGGCATGTATAAAGTGTCAGTTCATGGCTACTGTCAACTGTTTGATTAAAATATCATCTATTGTGTTTATCAGAAGAAAGAAATTCAATGGTTTGGGACATTGTGAGGGTGAGTAAATGATTTTTAAGTGAACTATTCCTTTCAGCAGTCTGTGTACTCATGCACTGATGACTAGTAATTGAAATGTAGTTGCAAATTTACTTACAGTTGTGTGCAGTGTCTAAACTGGACTGTCAAAATAAAGTGTTACATTTAATATAAACCTATACGGTAACACTTCAGAATAGGGGTCCATGCATTAATGCATTAGTTAAGCATTAATTCATGGTTAATTTGTTCACAATTAAGCATTAGTTGAGCAAAAACACACTACTAATTAATGATTAAAATGTTAAGTTAATCATTAATTGCTAGTGTGTTTTTGCTCAGCTAATGCTTAATTGTGAACAAATTAACCATTAATTAATGCTTAACTAATGCATTAATGCATGGACCCCTATTCTGAAGTGTTACCACACTAGTTTATGTTCAAATCTTTACTGTCATTGTAACAAGTACAACAAAATTAAAGTGTCATCCAATTAGTGCATCACTCAAGATCAACAAAACATAGAAACAGCTAAAATAGTTAGTGTATCAGAGTCATTGGGACATTGTTTTCACCGCTCTGCTTCGACAATCGGTTTAGCTTTCCTTTCTTTTTCTTTCTCTTTCAGCATGTAGCGGTTAATCCTAAGTCACCATGTGCACGCACACAGCCAATTGTAGCTTTTTCTACCAGCCTCAGCTGTTTTTACTTCACAATCACTCAATTTCATTCTGCTTAGGCTGCATGAGAGCAGAAAAAAACAATCCCCAAATATCAATTACTGGTTATAGAGACGGAGAGGAAAAAAGAGCGTGAGATGGAGGAAAAGGGAAATGGAATCTATTGGCTCCGTGTTAAAAGGTCTCCAGCATTCTATGAGAATGATACAGATTTATTGGGTTTAATCCACAGCTATGAGTAAGGAGGCATTAGTGGAATTATTTGGGCATTAGTGTTAATGGAACAGGAGTCTGAAAGGAGCTGAACTTGAAAAGGTTGAAATAACCTCTACAGAGACAGAGGAGGGGCCAGCAATCACCTGGCTTCGGACTGAGTGTATTTCTTGATTATAAAGTCAGTGTCCCGTTACGTTCTCATATGAGTGTGTCACAATGTATCTTTGCTTTATAGTGGTTTTCTTCTTCTCTTCAATTACATCTTTCTATATCCTGTACATGTCAGTCTATATATCATCTGCCCTACTCTATCTCTCTGACACAAGGGCAGTGAGAAACTAGCTGAGTAGAAAATTAAGAAATTGCTCTCGATCCCAATTCATTCATGCTCTAACTCTCTGTCTTTCCATCAAAACGTCTTACTTTGCATTTTTATTGTAAACCTAAGGACTTAAGGCAGTTCATACTCATACACCTTGATTGACTTGCTGTCCAAAACAACACTTTACCATACAACTGATTGTGCTTATCCACATATATATATATAAAAATAAATTATTGTCCTATTCTATGTCTTATCCATGGTGATAATCAGCATCATTATACATTATTTATATCTTAATGTCATTTGTATAATTTATGCTCACTCATTTTATTCATTTTCTAACCATTAACCTAGAAATTTTTTTTCTATCTCTACCTCTTATCCTTTACGCTATCTCTTTAAGTAGTTCCTTTTACTTTTCCAAAACTGAGTAAAGAGAAAGAGAGAGACCTACAAGATCAATACTGTAGTGAATGAGAATCACATGTTCACAACAGGCTTATTGGTCAGGTTTGTGCAAGTGACCTGTGTTTAGTGATTCTCCTATAACTGTCTTTCCAGGCCTCGTTTTATTCTCCAGGGGCCCGCGAGCCTTATTTAAGAGCCCTGTAGACACAGATCTCTCTATGGCGCTGACCCCAAGGGAACATAAAAGCTGTGTAGGCGCTTCCATTTTAGGATTCTGTAGGCTGTAGTTCCACTTTTGTTCTTGTTTTACAACACATATCACATAACATATAACTTTTCGTTATTTTGTATACACTGCATGCGCATTCGTTGACTTATGTAAAGGACTAGTTCTTTGATTAGTACTTTTTTTCATTAAACATGCTGTTAACAAATATATTTCAGAGCCATATGGTGAGGGATTCACTAATTCTGGAGGTGACATTCTGGCACAGATTACTGTATGACATGGATACGGTTATGGCAAACAAGGTCTCAGTAGACGGTGTTACGGAGTCAGTAGGCCATAAAGTATCTGTAACTAGGACAAAGTCAACAGAAAATTCATAAGATTATGTTTTAATTCTGGAGTTATAAGGAAAAGGCTGATGTCCAAAAACTGCTACAGTTTAACAGAAAACTGGAAACTTGAAGAAAAGCAAAACAAAACTCATACCCCACAGAAAAGGCTTAAGCTAGTCCCAGACTAAATTGCATGTTTGAGCTGTCTCAGATGAAAATATCTTGCTCTGATATATCTTAAAATATGTCAGTGTCATTGTTTTGTGTTAAGATGCACACCTGTAATATTTTCTTATAAGGCATTTTT
Source organism: Enteromius fasciolatus (assembly GCA_032361145.1). NCBI lineage: Eukaryota > Metazoa > Chordata > Actinopteri > Cypriniformes > Cyprinidae > Enteromius > Enteromius fasciolatus. The sequence goes on along the minus strand of JAUMHR010000042.1, from coordinate 5,766,189 downwards.
GTAAAAGTTGCTCAAATATCTTAATTTAACTAATGCCTAGTCCTGGTTTAAGATAAGCCCTGTTTGTGAAACCGGGCCATAGAGTCCTAAATTATAGATTAGAGAAAGTATTAGTGGTACAGTAATTCATGGATGAGTGCCAAAAGAACTACTACAGATTGCATAAGCAATAATAGGCTGCTAGACAAAGATAAAATCTATGACCTGTTTAGGATTTGAATTTACAGAAATGATCCTCTCCTGCTGCCATTCGCACATTAATATAGAGCACTAAATTACACACTTAACAAAGAGTGGTTGACCTATGTTTTGCCAAGGCTGCTATATCAAGTGATATTTGTCATTTTATTAATTATCAACATTAGCCAGTGTTTCTTTCTGTTTATTTAATACATTGGACATTTGACAGTGCTGAGAAAAATAGCTCATAAGCCCACAAAGTTCCCATCTCATTAGTTTACTCTCGCGGTTTAACACTTCAGGCTACTAAACTATCACAGATTTATTCTGAAATAAATGTTTGATTTTTTTTATTATTTTTTATTACTGTTAGTAGAATATCTAAAGTGGACCATTGGAATAAAGTGTTGCCTTAGTAACAAGTCGAGTGGACTATCAAAAGTGTTATTGGCATTGGGCATCAATAAAATCTGTTGACGAACAGTATCAGCCAACCGCATTTAAGAAGTTGTAATTATGGGCAACATGTGTCTAGTATACAAAACAGATTTTTTTTTAAAATGTATAATATTTTAATTATTATACAGTTACTTCTAGTATTCATGTCATGTCATATCTGTTAGGACAGTTCACAGGCTGCGCTACCCAAGAAATAATTTCATTTACCTCCAGACACTCTACACCTCAGAGCCAGATGTGCTCCTTTAAGAGCACAACAGACTGCCTTGGATCCCATGTTAATTGGCTGTAATTTCCTTCCTATAATCTAGCAATAGTCACATTTGTATTCAGAGCTGCCCGCAGTCTTTCTCACCTTCTGAGAATGAAAATCAAACACATCATGACTGTTCACAACTGTCTGTTTGTTGAAGAGGGCTAAAATTAAGTGATATTGTTTGCAAGCATTGCTTCTCCTATTTAATTTTATAGACTACAACGAAGGAACTGAAAGAACACAACAGTGTTTAAATAAAATGGTCTGTTAACACTTTTTTGCAACTCTTTAGTCACACATTTTGGCACAAAAAGCACTGTGCAATAAATGTAAAAATGATTAATTCATTACAACTGCAAGGATTATTTGAATCGAGCATAACAACAAGAATAAAAATGAGATCCAGATCTACATGAACACAATGAAAATGGATTCAGATAATTAATTTTTTTAATGATCCACGAATAATACAGTTAGTAGTATTACAGTAATATGTCAATATATCAAAAATATATTTTATATTTCAGTGTTATCTAACGTCTCAGCTTTGTTGTTGTTTTTTCATGCTTTTTTTATTACATTGAAAAGTTTCCCTGAATTTAATTTTGAGTGCAATTCAGAAGAAGTGAAGTGTGTTTGGTTGCTTGGAGTCTTTTTTTAATTAAAAAGTAAATCAGATTTCAGGATAATCAGATTTATTATCAGAAACCCATGCAGTGAAAATCCAAAAAACACGACACTTGTTTGCATAAACCTGCATTTCAGTGTGTTGTCTCCTCCAACAAGTGAAAACCGAAAGCTCCCCTGCCATCTGTAAGCACTGTTCTTCCTCATTTTTAAACATCGCCATTTCAAGTTGATCTCTAATGCGTCACAGGCAACATGATGTCTTATTTGGGTCATGATAGAGCTGCTATATTATGCACTCGAGCTTGGGGGTCTGAAATTGAAATAGCGACAGGGAGAGAAAGCGTCAATTGAGATGTTGAGTCTGTCTGACAGAAATTTTGCTCTGAAGAGAAAAAAGAAGGAGCGAATTTGTGGTGCACTGCTTTTGTTTGTGTAGACAGCCCTGTTTGCGCATTCTTCTGTTCGTTTGGGAGTTTTCATTCGTTTTTTCTTTCTCTGCCTCTGCCTCCCTCCCTTTCTCTCACTCAGACTGCTTTGATCACTCTGGCCTTTGAAGCAGCGCTGGGGAAAAAAAAAAGAGAGAAAAAAAAGGGGGGAAGCAGAAGTCATCGTAAGTTCAGGCTTCAACTTGGTGCGACGCAACTGCTGGCAAACTGCGAATCTGCATAAGCTGAATATTTTTGCATATGTTCACCTGGGTGAAGGAGAAAAAAACAGTTCACTCTTATTAAACACCTTAAAATTAAACCCATTATACCTCGGTTTGTCATTTCAATCAGGAGCGGGTTACTCAATGGCACTAAACGTCTGGATTTTGTCTTGTTTTAGCATTTGTCTCTGGTGATAAACGAACGCATTTCTTCCGCTCTCCTGCATATTCACCTGTCAAAAGACTTTAAGATCGTTTGCAGAAGAGCTCTGCAGGAATTGAGCTACTTGCTGAGTAATTCCTCCACTTTATAGGCTAAAAACCAGACTTTACCCAGCTCAATTAGAGCCGTGGAGTTCTCCCATTCCTCTGCCTGACATGTGAACGGGTAACTCGGCTACTGAATTATTCCACACCTCCAATTACTGCACAGCTACAATAAAGTACAGCATTCGTGAACATAACCTTCTCCGGATTTGCCTCTCGGTCTCCACTGACGACAGAACTGGGGGTCTTTCTGCACATCCTCCCCTTTCTGCTGGTTCCCATAAGCGTGAAGCATGAAAGCACGAATCACTCTAAAGCTTCCTCCATTTATCCCTTCACCTCTGTCAATGTCATCTCCTCTGCGGAGGGATGCCTGCAGTGTGCAATTATCACATTGGAAAGTTCTCCAGCTCTGCATCTTCATTCGCGGCTCTGAAGAGCCTGGCCGGGCTTAACGAATGAGTAAGCCAAAGTGAGAGGATTCTTCCGCCCCCGTGCCGCCTCAAGGAAACAGGTGCCTTGTAAACTGAGAGATTACTCAGTTAAAAAGGGTTCGGGTTCTGTCAGACGGAGAGAGGATCTGGAGCAGCGGGCTGGCATGGTGGTTTGAATACTACATGGAAGCTGAAGGGTCGAGTGGGGAGCGCAGATCCACTCACAGGCATGAAAGCTCTGCAGGGGCAGGATGGAGCAGCACTCCAGCTTGTTTGTGCAATGCAGCGCTGCCTGTGATGGATGGCCCTACAGCAGAGAGAGCAGAACAGGTACAAATGGCGGGAGGAAAGAAGAGAGCAGCTTTTCGAATGCTATTCCGAAGGAGCCAGACGGTGCAAATCTATCCGGGAAACGGATCCGACGCTAAATCAATCCATATGAGGTTAAATTCACTCCCACGCGCTTTTATTCAGTTAGATTCTACTCTAAATAAGTTAATTTAATGCTAGTACATTTTAGTAGGTAGACTCAACTGATCTAAAGTCTTATGTTTCTCAGTCAAAGCCTCTCCATAGCCAGACTGATTAAATGCAGAATCACCTCAATTGGGGGTTAACTCGTGTGCTCCAGACATGTTGAGATGTGTTGCTTTTGAGAGTTGGCTTCAATTTGGGCTATGATGTGTCCTGATTCTATTGCCCCCTTCCTCTACCCAAAACAGGGTCCCGTACTTGGCCTGCTAGATCAGCTTGAGGATTTTTCTAAAAGAAAAACTCATAATATCGAAAGGAACAGTTAACTCTAAGATAACTGCAGGCAATAGTAACACAGTAAAGCTGGATATGCTTTAAGCTTGCTTCTAAGAATGGAAAATCACAGGTTTGTGAGAAGTCATCTGGCAGCTAAAGTTTCTTTCAACATTTCAAGCCCATGTGGAAGTATAATATAGAGTCATACTGTAGAATATTGTAAGGTAATATATAGTTTTCACATTTTCAAACATTTTCTGAGGATATACGTTTGTTATACCATATCATGTCTATAAAATATATGTTATTCATGCATGTACTGTAACTTTAATAAAACAACGTATACAAAATATCTCAATGTTTTTATAATACTTTTTTAATACCTGTCTTTCCCTTATTTACTAACTATACAATATAAACCCCTATGGCATTTGAGATGGATATACATGTAATGTACTGTATAAAAAAACAAAAAAAACATTTGTATGGGCTAGACATATACGGTAATATATAGAGTTAAATTGCTCCAGTATCTAATGATCTAATTTTCTAATTTTTATATCATGTTATTTAATATACATATATTATTACATTACAAACACACACACACACACACACACATATATACATATATATTAAATAAAACATTAATCATATATTAAATATACATATTTCTGGAGGTATAATCAAAGGAATAAAATTAAGAGTAAACATATATTAAAAGTCTATTGATATATTTATATACGGTAGCCAATTTTTAAGCCCATTAGAATAGTCAAAGTATCTGACATTTGAAAGACTTTTTGATTTTAAAACAGACTCTATCATATCATTTTCTGTTTTCTCTTTATTTTTATGCATGATTGTTGCACCTCATGAAGCTGATTTGGATTTTTTAATTTATAATATTGTACCAAATCTCTTAAAAAAAAAACATTCTGATAAATCTGAAATCATAGTTTTGAATCTTTTATCTCCTGTCTGTCTGGCTGTGCTTATCCCTCCCCCTTCCTGATGCTATTCAGCACACCAGCTCTATCCCTAAACACTGCTGCTAATATTTACACATCAGATCAGCATGATGAATGATGCAAGTTTGACGGGGCAATAATGGATGGACGAGCTATGATGGCCTATGGCCAGCCGTTTATCACTCTGAGGGGCCTGACTGGGTCTTCTGAATATCAACACAAGCAGCTTTGAAAGGAAGCAGAACTGCTTCACATTCTACGTCAGTTGATGATATGGATTTATACAGGATTTATGAGAGTGGCTTCAACAGGATTTGGTGAACAATGTGTAGGAATCTGAGGGGGGATGTGTCGAGTGTGTGCACAACTTCTGGGTATTTATGCATGTCGGCATCTGTATACGACTGGTTTCCCACGGAGGTGTTAGATAGATGAGAAGAAAAAACAAACAAACAAGTTATTCTGTAGCCATACTGTGTCTGGTTAAATAAAAACACACACACACACACACACACAAACGCTTACGGGTAAACAATGTCTGAACGCACATTTCATTTCATACGCATCACTCCACTTGCTGAGAATTAAAGCCTATGCAAGACAACAGACACACTATCCTGCGGCAATAATATTCCATTAAAGGTAATCAACTTGTATTTTTTTTTTTTAAACAGAAGGCCGGGGGAGCATTTACTATCACCTTTCAAACATGACAAGATATCATCTCCTCCCCACTAGGGAGAAGACCTCTGGTCGAAGTTTGTTGACAGCCTTTTGAAAATAAATGAATGCTTATGTAATTTGCATTTCCATATGCAATTGCTTTCCTTACAACCTAAAGCGGTGATTTATTTTCAAATATCTCTGTCTCTTTGAACAACAGTGTTGGGGAATAACTACTTTGCATGAATAACAGTAGTGATGCCACTAATTTAAAGGGATAGTTCATCTAAAATGTTGTCGTACGTATGATGTACGGTTTTAATCAGCTTCAAAACTGAAAATTAAGATATTTATAGTGCAACCTGAGAGATTTCTGTCCCTCCAACAAAAGTCCTTTGACACCTCAAAAGTTCATAAAGACATTGTAAAAGTGATTCATATGTATTGAGCTGTTTATTACAAGTCATCCAAAGAGGCATGATCACTTTATATGGTGAACAAATGTCATTAGGCTTTTGTATTTACATTTAAACACTGATCAACACACATACATGTATATAAAGCATATCAAATATGCTGATGCACAAAAATAAAAAACCTTATTGGTTCATGCATGCCAAGGCAAGCACATTTGAGCTTCCATTTATCTTAATCTGTGTGCTCCATATATGTGCACCGCATTTTATATTCACAAGGGAGATATCTGAAAGGGCAAAAGCAATGTTACTGCATTATGATCCTTAAAATTCAAAACTGGTAGAAAAATCAACTGTTAAGTGGGTACCAATACGGTGTACTCACTCTGTAGGACAGAACAATTTAAGGGTTCAGGGCAAAACAGGACATCTAATGTGTGCTTTTATTATAAAAATCTCAAAATACTTTTGCAATTTATGTATTTTTTATGTTTACAACACATTACGAAACTCTCATAGTCTGATTGCCTACAGTTCATGTTGATGACTGAAAAAAACAAACAAAATTAGCATAATCACCCTGTGATTTCACAGTTCTTTGTTTTTCTACAGAATACACAGTGTGTGTTGAATATAGAATACAATTATATAAGATATTACTTATACTTGAATGCGTATTGCATATTTAGTTATTCTGCACTATGTATCAGCAATAATGCACTAAAATACTGAATATACTTTAGGCATTTGTCCGCTGACAACCTTTGCAAAAACCTTACTTATATGCAAACTGAAGGAATAAATCACTCATCTCAGTGGTCACAGTTGCACACCTAAAAAAGTTTTTGATTATTGATGCCATAACAGAAATAGGCTAATACAAACATTTAACCATATTAATATTGGAGCTACCAGAATTAACATTGAACTGGTAGTGTGATTTTATAATGGTAGCTCTATGGGTTGACCCACCCCATGCAAAATAAATTAGCTTGCGTTAGTGAACAATTCTTTTGGATGGATCATATACTGCATTTCTCTTCACTACATTTGAAACACAAATATTGTACTTTTCACTCCACTACATTTCTACCAAGGTCCTCGAAGTAGAAAGTCGTTAAAATATATTATTTGGTATTTTCTCATTGTGATTGATGAATAAGGGAGTTTTGTTCTTGTTTTCCCTCTTATTTATATTCCTGTTAAACAGGAAGTCATGGCTGAATAATTTCATGTTCATAATAACCCCGGAGAGCTCAATTTTGTGAATAACAATGGAAATCTACTTCTGACATATTTCACTCATAAGAATTTGATTATGACTGTCCCAAAGTCATTTTCCCCCAAAAGATGTTCAGTTGTTTGATTTCTATTGTTTTTTTTAACATTCATAAAAGCTCTTTATTACACAGATATTACAAACAAGTCAGTGTACTCGGTAGGTGTCACGTCCTGGTGTAGTTTCAGACAGGCGAAGGCAGGATACGACAGGACAGGCAAATTCTTTATGCAGTTTTAATCAAGGTGACTCAAAATACAGGTAAGCTACACAAACACAAAGTAACGTTAATAATCGGACAAAAGACAAGACAAACTGAACAGGCTTTTAAACAGGAAAACATTAAGATTAGCATTTTTTTTTTTCGTATTCGTCATCCTTTCCTTTTTTTCATATTCATCATCCTTTCCTATCAAAATTCTTCTTTTTTTATGATGGATTACATTTTTGGAGATTGCCTTTTTTGTATTTAATTTTTAACGTGCAATCATTTTGGATGAAAACGTCAGACTCCGTATGCAATAAGCTTTACTCTTAAGCTTGGTAAACTGCACAAGCCCACCCAACATGGACACTCAAACTGTTATAGTTTTATAACCACTAGATCTGTAGATGACAACTTTAATAAAGCTCTCTTCATCCGGCTCCAGGCAAGACATTAAACTATCGACACTGCATTCGGCACAATCACTTTTGTGGTCGGTTTTCTCATTGTACAGCATAATGTAGATGTAATATTCTCAGAATATCGATGCAATTTTTTTTATTATTCTCTAACCTGAAATACTGTCTGCTGAAGATCTCTAGAGTGTTGCCGCTTACTTAAACGGTAAGCTTTTCCTCATTCCCCTTCACCTTGGCTGCACCGCTTAAACAAAGAAAAAAAGTTTAGAAGAATATTTGAAAAGAAAGCGTCCCCACCTTTAGATTCAGAGCAGCGTTTGAAGCTTCATGTGCCTGATATGACTAAGCAAAAAGAAAGGAGGGGGAGGAAAGGAGAGAAACACTCTCATGGCATCTCCTGCTGTGCGGGTGTCCACTCTTCTGCTGTTTCAGTAATAGAGAAGAGGGAAAAAAAACAGCAAAGGGGGACAAAAAGAAGAAATAAAGGAGGTCTGTTACCCTTAAGATTCTCTCTGAGTGACAGGAGTAGGAAATATTCTGAATTGTCTCTGTAATTGGGGTAAAACATTAAAGGGACTGAAAGTATAAAGTTTCTGCTTTGCCTCTGTTTCTCTGTATAATGTGGAGTAGTGTCCATAATTCAGGAAGAGGTCTGGCTAAGGTCTGAAAAGAGAGAGAGAGAGAGAGAGAGAAAGAAAAAGAGAGCAGTGCAGTGAAAAGAAAACAAAAACAAAATTACGAAAATAAAACAGCTCCAGATGACTATGGCAAACTTAATTAAGCGCATTTTGTACAATTCATCATTGTGTCTTTAGCCTCAGCGACCTCACGCAGAGGGAATGAACAGAACATTTGATGCTGTGAAAACTACACTAGAAGAAAAGCAACAAAGTGTCAGAGAGACTCGCTTCTGCAAAAACGATTTAGAGCGCCGAGGGTCAAGCTTTTGTACTTGAATAACAGGAATAGCTTTATTTAGCAGATGGTTTAATTAACATTCACAATCAGGGGGGGGGGGGGGGGGGGTGATT
>JAUMHR010000042.1:5743315-5753869 GCA_032361145.1 Enteromius fasciolatus | reverse complement strand
AAAAGAGCCAATCAGACACACACATTGATGGCTTGTTTAAAGATATGATCAAATATGTGTCTAAGCAAAAGCATTTCTTGTCAAATGTTATTTTAAAATGTCTTAAAAAGTCAGCTACCACAGTGGCTGGCAGATGAGTATGAATGCATACATCCAGATTTGATGGGTGTAAAAATAGCTATATTTCAGACTAGGTTATTTTTACAATAGTTGATGGAAACGGTTGGAGAGTCCAGCACTCTGCAGCAGAATTTAAATAAGCTATCTGGCATTTACTGGATTGGTTCAATGTCTCCGTCTCGTCTCTTTCAGTCCTGGGGCAAAGTAAACTTAAAGTCAGAACACACACATTTAGTATGTACCTTTCCAACAATTCCTCACAGCTGGCAGAACAGAGCATTGACAAAACACAGTGGAGAATCAGAACACGACATGGAGGGGGAGCAAACGGCAGACAGGTGTTGATATAATGGATAAAAATCTGGTGCAAATAGGTGAGACCTGGCAGAAGAAACAAAATGATATAGATAGATGCCAAAGGAGCTTTGCGCTTTTGATCAGAAGTGTGGATAAAGATATAGGACATTGCTATATTAATGCAATACAGATAAAACAATATTTGCCTTGCTTTCCGGTTGCAGTCAGAGATGATTAGGATCAAGACTGAAGAAAGCTCCATCCAAGGCCCAAGTAAACAACAGGCTTTAAAGAGAAAGCGCCTTTTGCAGGCTTAAGAATTAGCTCATCTTGTGTTTTCCATCATCCATATCAAAATATATAAATCCAAAAGCTGGTTATTATATTTCCCAGACATATGCTTTCACAATATTTGCTAATTGTACGACCTGAGTAGAGATTAATTTGAAAAGTGTGACAGCTCTGTATAGATGAAAAATATGTATAGCAGTAAAAAAAGATGACATGGTGTGTAGAAGGAATTTTAAATGTATTATTATTATTGTTGCTGCTGTTAAAACAGAAGTGCCAAAGGTAATACAGTAGCAGCTTATATAGGAGGGCCTATTGTTTTGGACAAAGGGGGAACCAGAGAACCACTAAAGCACTGTAAGGAACTATACATCTCACAATGCAATGCAAATATATTATCAACTCATATCTCAGATTTTTAGCACAAACTTGGATTATAATGGAAAAAGTCAAAAAACACATAAACATAAGCCGTTTACAATAATATGGCATTCCAATCCTGCCCTTTTTCTTTCCCAAAGAAGATTCCTGAAATATTCTTATCACCTTTTTCAGCCTGTATTCCATCCGCCAAACGCCATAGTTTGAGCTGCTGAAATGTTGTATTGTTCAAGTAGACCGGACAGTGTTTTAAAAGAGCTGCAAAACCAGTGTTCAGGAATACACCCTGAAATGGCTTACTTGTAGTTGTCTCTGCACATCAAACCATGATAGGATAAAGTATTTTAACATAAAAATGGCACACTTCATCTTTAAGAGATTAGAAACATACAATGGCACGATAGACTTATCTCTGTGCTTTTAAGTGGAACAACTTGCTTGGCAAAAAAGAACTATGCACAAAAAGAGCGTGACAAGCTTTTTAAACCCTTAAGGCTACAATCTCTTCTAGCAGAGCTGTGAAACACAGACTAGCAGCAGGCAGCGAGATTCTAAAGCGCCACAGCAATGGGAGGCGCCCCAGAGCATTCGTCCGGCAACAGTACAGACAGTCCCTCCAGACGAATGTCAAACGAGTAGAATGTAAAAATCATTCATGATACATTAGGCAAACAATACAAGGATGACGTACTGCATCTGCTGGGATTCTGAAGTGTGCAAACAGTGAACACTTCTGCTGTCCCATAATGCCAGGGGAGCGGAGAAGAAACTGGCAGAGAACCGCGAGTTGGCTAATTATTTTCATGTGCTTAAGAGCTACCAAAAATGTTGGTCCTTGTGGTTAAATTAACTTTTTTAATATGGAAGCACGATAAGTTGTCACAATGTTGCTTATCAGTCAGTACTACAGTTTAAATTGTTTTTTATCCATTGATATTAAATATTCAACTGTGCAAACCATTTTGCCTTATTTTTATGTAGGCTGCTTAAGCCGTCATCAAACTACTGCACTTAGAGTACATCTTTAACACTAATAATTTAATAACATTTTTAAATGCAAACTTCAAATCTCATAATGAATTTACATATATGTGTCCATATATGAACACATTTTGGTAACAGTTTAGTACAGGGACCAGTTATCACTATTAACCGGTTACTTATTAGCAAGCATCATATTAACATATTGTCTGTTTAATAAAGGGCTAGTTCACCCAAAAATGATAATTCTGTATTTAATTACTCACCCTCATGTCATTCCAAACCCGTAAGACCTTCGTTCATCTTTGGAACACAAATTAAGAAATTTTGGATGATATCAGAGAGCCATCTGTCCCTCCATAAAGACAGTGACAGAGACAGACAGTGTAACCCATCAAGAGACAAAAACTTTCATCAGGCATCATTTATTCACACTCGGGCATGTAACTTCATCTAGCAAGGCAATATCAACAAGTCCCTCTCCTACACATCTCTCCATGATGGTAACAATTACACTTTTATATAACAGGGCTGCAAATGAACCAAACCCACTCAAACTTACTTGAACATAAACACTCATAACATCACTAATACAAAAACCCAACTGTCTTGCCTAAATGACACAAAAATAAGCCAGCGCTGACTGCCGAATCATTACAGTATTCTAAATTGATTCTCAATTACTGAAATGACTAGACTATTGATTATGTTTCATGTTTTCTACCTGATTTTTATATTCTACTGAAGATATGTATTGGTGTTGTATTGTTGTTTATAAAGGATTAGTTATTAATTAAAAAACACCCACACACACAATCACACTGTTCCTAAAGCCATGATAAGCGGTATGTGTTGAAAATGACCAATCACAAGAGCGATCTGACATTTGATCCCCGTCTCCAAAGTCTCAAAAGTGTACTTGTTGAGCGAACAGGTGTTGAGGAGCTGAGAGAGCAGAGAGGGGCGCGCGAGCCGTGCTTAGCGCCCTATTAAGAGTGCATTTTTGCATGTGCATGGTGTGCTCTCACTGTGCAGAAATGCTTTCAAGAATGGTTTCTGCGCGCGCATACGAGCACGTCTTGTTTTTTTAATATGCGCTAGATTTGAAACTAGGCTATTTAAACGCCATAGTCACAGGTAGGCTATGATAGATAACAGAAAACGCTTAGGGCGCAGATGATTTTTCCCCCAATTAGTGCTTGTGCCGCCCCCCAAAAATGCCAAGTGTTACCTTTTTTTTCGTTTTTTTTCATTATGATGTTGCAATCTTTACATATTTGTAGATTTAAAACATCTGGCTTAAAGTTTAAGAATTTAGCTTTTTGTCTATTTAGAGTAAATGTAATAAAATTACATTGTAATATTTACTGACTTTCATTTACTGCTGCTTGGCAATATTTGATATCATATTTGAATAATCCAGTCATCTCAAAGTTCTGAGCAAAACTGGAATTTTTCCCAATGTAGACTGCAAGTTGCCTGAAACAGAACTCCTATTTAACAAAAAAAAGAAAAACACTTGAAAAACATATTTTCACAATTGTTGTTGCACTTCTCATAAATCAAGAACATATGTGACAGTGCCAACCTGGAACTGACACATCTGGATAACTAACAAACAAACTTCACCAAGTTAGTTTTTCATCAAATTCAGTCTATACTCTGAAAATGCAGGAATTCATCTGTCTCTCTTTTCCCCTGCTTCTGTCCCTGACACACACACACAAACACCATGCTGTGCAACTGGTCTCTGATGGGCAGGGGAGAGCTGATTATGGATTCACTTTGCAGCAGGAGCCGCCCTGACGCTGGGGATTTGATTAGGGCTTTGACAGGTGCCAGTGCGATTGCAGCCTTAATCTGAGGAGTGATCTGCTTAGATAATGTGCAAAGAGGAAGAAAGAGACAGAGGTGGCAGGAAACGGGTGAGGCAGGTAGTAGAGATGCACTGAAAGGCCTTGTGACAGCAGAGCTTTACTTTTGATGTACTTGCTAAGTCTAAATCATATCACAGACAGAGCGCTGATCGTAAGGGTGATACTTCATCTGGTGCATCTCACAAATCCTGAGGAAGAGACTGGAAACGAGTGCCTCTCACACCGCAGAATCCTTAAAGCTCTTGTAGAGTGGTTGAAATGCTGTATGATAATGTGGAGAATGTAACGATGCCTTTGACTCCCATTGCCATCTTCTATTCTCTCACATGTGCAGAGAACCTCCCTACAGGCTGCCGCAGCGTGAACCGGGTCAGTCACTGATGTCTCTATCATGACTGTCCCGTCCTCTTTCCATAACAGGAGATCTGCTTGCATCATTGAATCACAGTCGAATTCTCTCATCTCTTTTTACCTGCTGTCAGGAATGGGGCTTTTCACAGTCAATCACGAACGAAGCAGAGGTAGGCGGTATGACCAAAATGTTCATTTTATATCTTGTTAACTTTATATTTAAGCAATGTTCCACAAGCCAGTGCTGTAGTGCTGAACATTTCCTTAATATTTGGAACGATACAGGAGCTGATATCGACTGACGCACGTTTTAGACAAAAGCTGGCCTGTTCTCCACCAACACAAACAGTTCCAAAAAAAGCAAGTGAAGTATCAAGCTTTGCACGTTGGCAAGCAGCGTTCAGACTGAAATACAATATGTGAGTGGAATGGAGTGACAGTAATTTCCCCTCCTGGTTTAAATCATTTTGTAATCACTCCGCTTTACCTCCGCTCTGAGTTGCCTGTTTCCAGGCAAGTCTGAAGCCAAAGAAAACGTATTTACTGTGACTTTCGAAACTAAATAAATTAAAAAAGCAAAATCACAGCTCACATACACTGGTAAGAACACATTCAAACAGAGTTGTCTGTACTAAATATTAGGGGTCTTGGAACAACTCAAGCACTATAGGGTCAAAATTGATGTATACATCTGGATACATCATGATTTTTACTTCTCAAACTGTGTTATTCCGTTTGCATTATTATACATAAAATTGCATTTCATACTGCATTTTTTTCATTTGGATGATTCATAATTAATGTGGCGGTTGAATGCTTTTTTTTTCTAGATTTGATTCAGTTTTGTGCAGTCTAACTTCTGCTTTGTTTCAAAAAAATAAATAATAAAATAAAATGAATTAATAACTATTGCTGTCAAATAGTTAATCGCGATTAATGAATATATATATACATGCATGTGTGTATTCATATATATTCATATACACATGATAGTATGCACACATGTATTATGTAACTGAAAAATTTTATTTTAGCCCCTCCCTCAGAAATGCATTAAGGTTTCAGATTAGTTAGTTAGCCCAGTGTGTTGTGAATGGCTAAACCATTTGTACGCCCCTCACCTCATAATGTGCCCCGATGTGTATTAAATACTATGACATCATCGATACTGCTTATCAGTGTAAGCCCAAATGAGAATGGTTTTATTCCGATTAAAGCTTTAATGCAGCAAACTATGTGGTACAAAGTTTACTTTGTAACAGTAAGAAGCGTATGCCGGCAAGTATTGCTTGCTACCACGTCAACAATATTTAACACTTCTTGTAGTTATGTGAAAAATATCTGTCTGTTTATACACATACCCCCAGTTTCACAGACAAGGCTTAAACCTAGTCCTAGACTAAATTGTAAATTTGGTAAATCTGAGCTGTTTCAACTGAAATAAACTTGCACTGACTGATCTTAAGTCCTAATTGAACTATGGCCTAATCCTGGTTTAGGCAAAGCCCTGTCTGTAAAACCGGGCCATAAAGTATATACCTGGAACACAGTTCACAGTAGTGCCTTGAAAACATCATCAAAAGAAAAACAGTAATTTCCAGACAAAGCATTTGGAAAATTATTTAATTATATTTGTAATGCAGCTGCATGCAGTCATATATAGTACCGCTTCACCTTTTCAACAAATATTTCTTAATCTCTTTAACCCCGGACCCAGAAATCAGACACAGATCAGAATTTGTTGCACATGTGAATAATCCACACATGATCTTTTTTTTCCCATATATCCAATCTGGGGCACTTCCAAATTTGAAGTTTTGTCATATACATATTTATATTTAATATCTGGACATCTGACCTAAAATGTATGTACCATATATCTAAAAACAACTATACATGCAGAACACATACTGTCCATAAAGATAGCATTTAATTCCAAGATTCAAGATATTTAAAAAAAATATATATATATATATATATATATATGTGCGTGTGATTTGATGTTAGAACTCACCAATACAGAGACCGTCATTCTCCTCATAGCCTATGCTGCAGACACAGCGGCCCAGCGGCACCAGCCAATCACCATCAGCACCACAGTACAGCCTGGGTGTGTCCCGTTCCTCAGCATTCTCAACACACGCCCCCCTGACCTCCACCAGTGAAGACGAATCCACCCGTGGTACAGTATCGGGGAAGGCTGCAAGGTTTCTCAGAGTAGATGGACACTTTTTGTAATAAACTCTCACCGACACCAGGGCGATGCATGCACCCACGTCCTGGAAGGCCAAGTAGAAACCCTTACGAGCTATCGGGCCCACTTCTCGCACTTCGGTATTCAGTCGCAGAACACGGTCGCCCAGGTCTGTCTGTGTGAAGCTCTCGTCAGCGGCAATGGTATCGATTTTGGCATACTCGTTGGGATGGAAATGAGCATTGGCACCATGCGGCTCATCTGTCTCAAAGTAGAGGAGGTTAAAAGTCTCCTTACAGGTGCCAGAGACCCAGGGGATGCTGTTGCAGTCCCGCAGGGTAAAGCGAAGCTCCACGTAGATCTTCTGAGCAGCCTGACGGGGAATCCAGTTTGTACGAAGCCAGTTGTTCTGGTTGGGTTCCATTACGTGGCACACCTGGAAGGTGTGGATGGGACGGTTATGCTCATCCATCTCCGTGATGGCGTCCCACTGTGGAGAGCAAAGGACAGAGGAATGAGAAGATAGATAGTGGGATAATTGGAGAAAGCAATAGAATGAACTGAATGCTTGGGAAGGGCAATGTTCTTGTTGAGTTCTCTGTGGGATTCAGAGCAGCTGCTGGAACCCAGAGAAATCAAACAGATTTTAGCTTCCAAAATTAAAGCTTCCAATTAGCATAAAAAAAAACTCAGTTTCACTGTAAATCAAAACACTAGCTTTGTTTACATGCAAACTTAATAATTCATTTAGTAATACATTCATTTAAAGTCATTACAAGTTTATCACATTCAAGTTTTTGGAAAGAATAGGAATCATGGAGAACAGCAGGTTCATTCTTGCCTATATTGCCTGGGGAAATCTAAATAAAAGCAATATGCATTGCAGACATTTAATCAATATGCAACAGATTTTGAATAAACTGTAGCATTCCCAGACAGTGACAATCAAATAAACCATACCACACTATCTAGCGGACAATATACATATATTAGAGAGAGAGAGAGAGAGAGAGAGAGAGAGAGAGAGAGAGAGAGAGAGAGAGAGAGATAGAAAAGAAAACAAAAACACAGAAATTTGAAAGGCTGTTCATGTCTGATATCTGACTAAAAACTAAAAAGAAGTTAAAAAGTTACTTTTTTGTTTTTGTTAAATTTAGTTTTACTTCATTGCTCTGCAACTCTCTACAACCCATCTTTTCTATGTACTCTATAGCATCTATAGCAGAGAGATCTTGTTATCATCGAAGGAATGAGAATCAGGCTCAGAAACAATTCTAGCCAGATGAGAAGAAGGTTTACTTGGAATATTTTTGAGAAAAAAAGGGCAAAAACACTAATTATACACTGGGGTGACATCTCTGACAGGACCACTGACATTTTCTCACTGTATGTGTGGAATACATGTCATAAACATATAAATGCACTTCTTGGATTGCAGAGTTTAAGATACGCAGTAGATTTTAAATTTGTCAGCTTGAATCTGTCAATCAGTTCTAATTACTAATTACCGATCCCAAAAATAAATCATTCATCTCTATGATGAATGACATGTAAAACTTGAATTCCTAGCCCACAGTTTAACTTGAATTTATATATATATAAATGTTAATAACAAATAACATGTATTTGTTCAAATACACATTACAATCTTTAAATATGCACTTTCATCTGAGAGATGCGCAGCAAGATCCTTGAGCAATGCCCAGTGTGCCATTCTTAAATCTAGTTCAAACACCTTTAATACAGACCCAGATTAAGTACCTGTCATTATATACACATATCTGTTGTTACACAGACGCACTTGAAGGTACAGTAGCTTTTCTTATTACAGTATTTTACTGTATATACACTACCATTTAAAGTTTGAAACAAACAAACAAACAAAAAAAAACCCAGTTTCCTCACCATTGGCATATTTTATTTTATTTTATTACCGTGGCCCTAATGCATACTAATTCCAAAAGCGAACAGAATGTCAGAATCAAAACAGACATAGAAGCAGTAGAAACAAGCAATAACAATCAGTATGCAAGGACAGTGTTCACTTCTGTAACACTTGATAATAACTACACACAATGAATGATTAGTTAAGCATTAGTAAGCATTTCATCCTTTACAATCCATTGTTCAAACATTATTATGCATAATTAAACAGTTTACAAGTATATCTATAAATGCCTTGTTCTTGAGCATATATATAATGTTTAATAATTGTATTTCATACACCATACTTTATTAATTTATCAGTTGATAATTTTTTTAATTATTACGTTATTTACAAACCAGTTATTTAGGAGTTGTCAGTGTTTAATAAGATCAGTTAGAAAGCCTAAGTAAATGATTAATAACTAATTAATTATTAACTAAAAAACTAATGATTCATAGTTTAGTTATTATAAAGTGTAATCTTTACTTTTTTTGTGTTTTATTTAATTTATTGAAGCTTTCTTTTGATATATTGCGTTTATACAAACTATTCTTGGTGGTGACGAGCCAAAGGGCTTAAAATTGTCTCTTCTGTCTCTTATATAAAAAAGTCTTTCATTTATTTGATCAAAAATGCAGTAAAACAATTATATTATAATTATACTGGGCAATATATATATATATTTATATCAGCGATGCAAAATCATCACTCTTCAGTATCACGTGATCTTTCAGAAATCATTCTAACATTGTCACGTCTCAGGCTGTAGCTGCAGTGGTGAAGCGTGTCGTGAGCTTTCTTGGCGGCACGGAGACACGGCAGGAATACGATCCAAAAAACATTTATTAAACATCAAGAAAACAAAACTGAACGAAGGCCAACGAACGAACCACAAGCAGAACATAGACCATAAAGCAACGTTAACATCCGACAACCGGGCATACACAGGACACGGTATTTATACAAACATAATCAAGACGTAAGGGGGACAGAAGGCTGGGCACAGAAGGCTGGAAGGGAGTGAACATTAACGAAGGGGCGGAGACACAAACTGAAAACACAACACATGACAAGACAGGAGGTGTCTACGGCGTTACAAATATGCTAATTTGAAACTGTTTAATATTTTTGCGGAAACTGTTATTGTATTCTGAAATTTAGAATGAATTCTAGCATGAAAATAACCGATGAATTATACACACACCTACTGACAACAAAATATCACCGCCTATTTATTTCACTGTCACAGCCAGGCAATGTGAGACTCCTTACTGCCATTTTCAATAGACTTACATCATGTTTTAGGTATTATCTGTAGGCTGTGATGTGCTACCCATATGCTTGGTTATGCTGAGGCTGTGAACACAGCGAGGCATAAGAGTCTGATAGATTTACTAAAGCCACGAGTTACAGCTGAATCAAACCATAATGACAGCACGTCTGGCCATCTCACTGCCGCTCTGCTTTCAGGCACTCTTTTTTCCACACTCTTTCCACACACGTTGCATTGCACACATTTGCTTTTCCAAACACTTCCCATATCTTGTCATCACACTCTCAAAGTCTTTTCCACATGTTCTCGCTTTCTTTTTCACAAACTCTCACTACGTTCTGACATTTTTATTCTTCACCCATTCAATCTCTTTCTCTCACTCTGTTCTTTCGTACTCCCACTTTTTTGGCACTTTACTTTTTTCCTCACTATTTCTCCTCCTCTTTCTGTGTCTTCAGCATAAATCTCTTCGTCCAATCATCTGTTTCCTTTTCTTTTCTTTATTTCTTATCTCCCTAATCTCTCTCCCTCTGATAATTAATTAGAAAGGACGTACTTCATTAGCACTAAAGCTTCCACTTATTCACTTTCATTATTGCAGTGATAAGCTAAGCCTTCCCTAATAGCCTCTCAATCAGAAACTTGCAGAATCATAGCCCTGATGTGTGCTGATAGCTCCTCACAACCGACCACTGTTTGCAACCAAAAAGTTTGACTGAAAGAGCATCTGAGGGTTCCGTTTCCAGCCCAGTCTCACGTTTTTTTTCGTGATACTGACACGATTCTTACTCGACTTTCGTGAATCCTCCACGAAAAGATGCATCCAATGGGATCGTAGTATTACATTCGTGCTGGAGTCACG
>JAUMHR010000042.1:5709018-5724122 GCA_032361145.1 Enteromius fasciolatus | reverse complement strand
CAATTACTGTTTACATAGCACTTTCCTCACACACTCATGCAGCCTCAGAGCCGTTGTAAGGCGCTTTTAACCGTGGCACATGCATATATTTCCAATAAAGTGAAACTTTGTTCTGAACAAAAGAACAAAAGTCACTGTCTGACTAAGCCATGTGACTGCATCAGAATGAAAGACAAACATACACAGCTTAAGATCGTAGCTGCCAGTGTGCCATTCAGAAGTTATTCCAGAATCATTTTTAGATTCCAATTCCTGGATTTGAATCAAGGTAGCAGAAGGATGCAGAATTGCAATTCGACTTTGACTGCAAGGAAGCAGAATTAAAGTAAATAGAAACTCATATAACAGTGAAGCAGAAAAGTAAAGTTTGAAGAAGTTTTCTTACTGTAACTAAAACTAAAACGTTTTAAAATGATTTCAGGAAGGCTGAAATAGAATAAAATGTTAGCTGAAAAAAAACAGAAATGTTGTCTCAGCATCAAACTGAAAGTGTTTTTTAAATCGTTTTTAAAAGTTTTAATTAAAGGGCTAAATAATGAATAAAAGTTAATAAAAAAAGCTAATAAAATTACAAAAGCACGTGATAAAATCTATAAAATATCAATTACATTTTTCATTTTCCACGAAACGAAACCATGACCTTGGCGTTGCTAATGCCATGTGCTATGTTTAAACTAGCGGAATGAAAAACAACAAATAAGAATTAAATATTAATAATAATAGTAATAAAATTAATAATTAAAAAATAAAAACACAAAATTCCTATTAAACACTGTAATTTAATATAAAAAATATTAAAATAACACTGGCTTTAAGACAAATAGCACTGGTTTAATAGATAGAACTTAATTTGACGAAAAATATATGTTTTTATTAAATTCAAATTCAGTCATGGATTGAAAAAGACGCAATTATTAAATTCTGAATTTTTACCAACTCTGGCAGAACAGCGATATAAATCACATCAATTGTTTCTTTGCTTCTCCTACAGTCATATTAAGTGATACTTCAATTTTAGGCTGCTGTACATCTGAATGAATAACACACACTTTATCAACTCCCATTTTGACCAGTAACAGGCTTAAATGAAAAATCAACCCGATATCTGAGGAAGAGGAGCTTAAAAAGCCCTTGTAAAACACTCAAGCACCACTCTGAACTGATTAGAAGAGCGCTTGAGAACATTTCTATCTTACAGCGATCCGATGCCCATTTTGAAGTTTCTCTTGGTGCAAGATGACAGTTGAGCATGATTGGCAAGTGCAGCCCGTCAAGCATGAGCGCAAAAAGGTGGCTGTAACCAGGGCTTATTATAGACCTAAGCTTAAACAGTGACTGGTTTTACAAGGGGGTCAAAGAGGCATTCGCGATTCGGCTACAAGTACGAGGGGGAGAGAAGATTGCACGATAAGCTTATTCAGAGTACAGTCTTTTCTTAAATGGGTTTTTAAGTGCTTTGAAAAGTTCTACAATGAATACCCTGTGAAATGTTCTTCTGAAGCGTTTGAAATGCAAAGCAGTTTAAATCGAACTCTACAGTATATAGCAGAAAAGAGCAGAACATTCTTATATGACAGTGCAAAAGATAAATATAATGTGAGGTTATGAAGGGTCGTCTCTGCATGCATACTAATTGGACATTAGCATCAGTGTTAATCACAAGGCGGGATTTTTGTTCAAGTGAACTGCAAACCCTCAATTTCCATTTTTATGGGTTCACATTGGAAAGAACTGTCTGCAGATCTATAGCCTAATTTGTGATGGTTTAAACTGAGAAAACAGTGACCTGTTAAATAACTGCTTTCCATCCCGGCTTGAGAAAAAAAAAAAAAAAAAAGGATGACTCATAACTGGGAAAAAAAAGTTTTAAATGCCATGCAAGCCAACTCAGATGGTTTGAGTGTTCTCGCTCAATCTTCTGCACATCCCACACAAATATGCTCCGTTCTTCTCTTCTTCTCACAACACAGACATGAAACAAGAGTCACTTGTTCTTGTAATGTTCGTATTCAAAATACTGCCATTTAACTCATTTCTTGTGCGAATGACCACTGCAAACTGTAAGTGTAAACAGAAGGGTGGAGTTACGGGCACACGGGACAGGTGCGATGAGATTCCATCAATGCCATTTCGTCTCTTAGGTATGTTGTAATGCAGGATGAGATCACAATTATACATGCCCACCTCCCTCCTGAAGAGATTGTAAAAGTTTCTGTGTGACAATATAAAGGTTTACCATACAAAACACGATTTTTTGATAAGAAGCTACATTTTAAAGAGAAAAATCAGACAGTACACTAAAACAGACACCCACTTTACATCATCAGTTTTCATCTTAATATGTACCTTTCATAAGAAATATATTTCAGACTGATGTAAAAAAGTACAGTGTCAAGCTACTGTATTCCTTTTATTTATATTGATCATGAGTTCATCATCAAAACCACCACGTCCTCTTGTTCTAAAATCCACACAAGGGAAAACTACTTTTGTTACCCACAAAAGTGACAATGCCACAACTATGCAATATGCAATTTTAAGTTTTCTGTATTTGTTTGCTATTTATTTGAATTAAAAGTTTCCCAGAAGCCAGTGTTTACTTTTTTAAAACTAAATGAATAGAATGTAAAGTCACCATGTTTAACAGTGGTTTAACTACCTACCCTGATAGTGCCAACAACAACACTCTTTATACTTGACCTTGATTTACAGTTCAGTACAGTTAAGTTTAAAATTCTAAACTACTTTAATATGTTACTTAAAGTAATATGTGACAAATATGAGAATATCATCAGTGTTTTACAGTTATAAGGGGAAAAAACAGACGTTGAAATGTATATTCCCCGGTTTTTCCCTATATGGTTACCCCGGCTGCAGAACTAACGACAGTAAACACAGCGTTCGAATCTGTCCTGCGCAAATCAAAACAATGCAGAATATTTTGGATGATCGTTACAATTGTCATTTGCCAGGTGTATACATGTATAATGTTCTGACCAAACTAAAAGGCTTAATGCGTGTACAGAGTCTCCTTTACAGACAACGCACTATATGCATACACACTGTGCATTTGAATAGGTTATGATATAGTATCAACCCATTAAACACAATTCACTATTATAACTCACCTTGGTTTGAATGGCCGGGGTCCGACAAAACCAATCCCGATAGAGCGAACATTAAGAACAATCTTTGAAAAGTCATTTTTGTATCCAGTTGTGCCCGCAAGTCGGTGACAGTTACTACAGAGAAGAGTCCGAGATAAAATATCCAGCAACAAAATTCATTTAACTATTGTAAAGGATTTTGCGCGTCAACCGCCTCGTTCCGCGCACCGCGAAAACGCGGATACAGAGCGACAGAAATGCCAGCCCATTACGCACAACTACGAGCGGCACTTGAAAAACTTACAGAATTTACCCCATAAATAGGTTAGAGACTGCGAGATAAGTTATCCCTAATGCTGTCAGGATGTCAACGCTTGAAATAACGAACAAGACTAAGTGTGCTCTCCAGTCGTCAGTGTCCGTTAACGGGCTTCCCCCTTCTCTACGCGTTCACACGCGCTTCTTTTCTTCACACTATGTGCAGTCGACACAAGCCTGGCGTATATTACGCGCTTAAATTAGTCGAATCTGTCTCGCGCACGCAGACAGTCCTGCCACGAGAGCTTCCGCGACGCTTTCAGTCTAAAGCGCGCGAAATGCGATCTTGAGGTGAGAAGCCCAAGTGAGTTTCGCGGATCTAGACGGAAGACCAGTTCATCAGCACTAGAGGGTGTTCGTTTCCACTCTGTGCTGTGCCATCCCGCGCTCCTGCCAATGCTAGGGAAGTCCGGCGTGCGTGTTTAAAACATGGCACATAAACAGTAATTCTCCTTTGGTCTGCGCCTACTTTAAGGAGAATCAATCTGCAGGTTATTTGTGCATTAATGTTACTGCTTGCGTTTTTTTCATGACTGACACGTTTTCTACATGCATAGCCTAACTAATTCGTTTTTTAAGATGTTAAAACATCCATCAGCTTTTTAACATTTTTGCAATTATAGTAATATTAGTTTATCATCATTAACTATTTTATGAACTATAATGCAATGAAAAAATCTCAAGGCGCACTGCAGAATACGTCCAGTACTTTGCAAGAATTTACAGTATTTTTTTTTTTTACAACTACATTCAGAATGAGATTAGGAAATTCATTTATATTTATTATTTTTCAATCATAACACTACATGTATTTTAGTAATTATTCGCAAGATTTAGTATTTAGTAATTATTATTATTATTATTATTATTATTATATATTGATCAGTGTGCCTTTTTTACTGTTATTATTAATTGGTCCCCATGTAGCTGATGTAACAGTGCTTTGAAAACACAGTGTGGTTGCACATGCGGGACAAAAACTTATGCGAGGACAGAAAACACATAATACTTCAAATGATATTTTTTTTTTGTGCTGTGGTTTTCAAATTCTAACTCAACAGCAACATACATAGCAATGATGAAAGTCAAGAAACAGATTTGGGTAAAACAAATAAATAAACAAAACATCACGGTTAATTAAAAGTGACAACAACAGAAACAGCAAAATAGAATGGCACACTGCACAAAAATGCAACTGCATAATTTATTCATGCTGCAATGCATTATGGGAATCGAGGCAACAGCAAATTGCTATTTCCATTACACTTAATCTGCAAAAATAGCTGCATAGCATTAGATAGCTGCTACGTTCCTGCTCTCGTCCACTGTGAAGTCACACTACATTTTTTTTTTTTTTGTACAGTGCATAGTTCACCTCTGAATATAAACAGGTTCTAATTCATACTTAGGGCAACTGTGCAAATGCATGACCTGATTTATCTGTTGTGGTCTGGATCCTATTGCTTACTGGTCCTGCTCGTGAGAATCTACAATATATCTGCTTGTCACGCCTGTGTAATTCAGACATCTAACTGGCGTCTAATGGTCTCAAATGTAAAAATAACTCCCTCCTTCACCCTCATATCCCCTACATACAATCAATTCAGGATGGTTTTTCTTGCACAGCCATTTAAAGGTCACCCGATGCCATCATGCATACACAATATGCTGAATGTAATTTATTGATTGACTGGAGACATGAGGTTTTGAGGAAAACAAGACTTTAATATAGGAGATGACTTGAATTAGGTTTTGCTGGCTAGGCAGTATATCAATATACAGCGTGTGAACATCCAGTATGTAGGCAAGGAAACAGATGTTGTAAAGTATAATAATTCTGAAGGGTTTTTTTACTTCTACACTCTAAAATGTTAAACAGTATTTTAATAGTTTAATTATCTGTTAACAGTAAATCATTTTAATTGAACTGAATTAAATCCCATTGTGCATTATATATGGGAACCTAAGACAATTTTATGTATTTATTTATTGTTTGTTACATTACACTTGCTTCAGGTCATGAATGCGGTAAAACCGCAATACATATAAACATAATTTGTACATACATAATATACATATACTGTACATCATATGCTTTGTACATGAATCAGTAGCAGTACTGTATTTCTGTTTATTTTTATGTATTTATTATTTTTTGCTATGGGATTTTACTACTGTTGTTTTCACCCTCTTACAAAAAGATGAAAACTTCCAAACACTTTCATTCTTTCTTTTCACAGTGTACCATTAAGATAGAGCACCATTAAGCTTTTATACAGTGGTCTTTTAAAAGTGCTATTTGTATTTGTTTGGGAGAGTCCAACATTAAATTGATAGTATATATATATATATATATATCACACAACATTTTTACCAAATGTAGACAATTTTCTTTAAATATGTATTCAAAGAATATACTGCAAGTATACAGCATTTAGCATGAGTGCATGCATGAATTAAAACAGTATTTATATAGCGCTTTCTTTCTGTACACTCAAAGTGCTTTACAATCATATAAGGGGTGTCTCATCTAGGTATCTGAATAAATGGGTCTTGCTGTGAAAGCTTTGCTGGATAGGTCATGGATCACGCATGGATGACGCAAGATTGCCAAAAGCAGTGCTATATGGGGAAGTTTGCCAGGGCAAGCGTGATGGAGGAACCCTTATGTAGAGTTACAAGGATCAGTTAAAGCGACAGTTGTTGCAGTTTGACATTGACCACGAAAAACTGGGAGACACTGGCTGCAGACGAATCCAGTTAGAGAACCATCCTAAAGAAAGCAGCTGGGGAATTGGAAGAATGCTACTTGGCCTTGGAAGAATGGAAGATTACCACCCAAGAGATTTGCAAACATAGGAAAGGTCTGGCTGTCCAATTATCCAACAGCAGTGACCCAATCTTTCCTTGCTCCATCTGCTCTAAAGCGTGCAAGTCCAAGATTGGCCTCTATAGCACTTGAGAGCCTGCTGCCCTATACAAAACCCTTCTCACTGATCTGCAAAGAATTTACCGTGAGTAAAATAATTATTTTCTTTAGGTGTATAAACACTGGCTATTACAGGTTTTTTTATTGCTTCTACAAAAAGTTTTACTTGCCACGCAATTACTGAAATCTGACACTCAAACACCTGAAGCACACACCAAATCTGTAAAGCCTTTAAATTAAAAAAAAAAAATTAAATTTAAAATCTAAATCATTTTTAAAAACCCCAACACACAATTCTCATTGTAACAAGAGAAGAAAATATTACGCCGTGTTTGCTTTTGAGATGCGTTTGTGATATTTGAGTGTAAAATGAAAAAAAAACAAAAACAAAAAAAAGGTTTTAAAATGTGTTGTAATTACACTATTTTGATACACATTTTGTCATTTTTGATATGAAAGAATATTAAGTGTCCACTCAGAAAAGCTCATAACAGAGATTCAGTATGGGCTGCAATCTCATTTAGCATGCTGTCAAAGTTTATCAGTAAATATCTAAAGAGATCTGACATACTGTAATTGGCATGATCACTTCATGATAAACAACGCAAATAGCATCTCATGATCAAATGTCTGTTCATTAAATCTTTTTACTGTATTTACTGAAGGCCAGATTTTATATTCCATAATTCTTTTACTTATGATACTCGAGCCGAGCTGTCACCATGGATGTGTTAAATTATCTTGCCATCTGTTTTCATTGTTTGGAAAAAAGAACAGTTATCGCAGATCTATATTTCTGAATCTCCTCAGCAAAAAACAACAGGACATATACAGTAAACGCATCACAATAGTCTGCACCATTGTGTGTGTGTGTGTGTGCGCAGCAGCAAGCAAAAACCTGTTTGTGCTTTTGATTTCAAGAGCATCATACCTAACATTGAGAAGATGACAAGATTCGTCTCCTAGATGAAAAATGAATGATTGGCTGGGAAAAGAAAACATCAAATGATGGTTAAAAGAAGCACAGCTGTTAGGTTTCCTCCACACCACGAGACTCCTGGACTCTCATCTATGAAGCTGTCACTTGCAAGATTGATAATGTACTTGCACTAGCAGTCTCTTTAAACCTGCCAGAGTTTTCATTCTTTTACAAAAACATGGAGCTTCCACACTCTGTCTTTCCACAGACTGCCATAAGAGTGCCATTAAGCCTTTAGACCTTGGATGCTTTAAAAGAGATATTCTCAATTGTTTTTCTGGGGGTCAATACTGAATCAAGGTCAAAATGCATTTATTACACAAAGTCTTTAACAAATATGGCACTATAGTGTCTTTAAAGTCTTTTTGTGAATTATCTTAAAACATACCCACTCTCATATACAGAGAGGGATAAGGAGACGCTAATAGGAAAAGGTCTCTTGATATTTAGGTCTATAATAGCATGGGTCACGGCACTGAAGTTTGACCACATTCTTCTATACGATAGGCACCAGTGCGAGCTTAATTATGTCTGATTACCTTTTATAAGTCTCTGTGCGCGGGCCTCTGCTCTCGTAATGAACCGGCATGAAATCGTTAAAAAGTAATTGTGCGTTCGTCCCGGAGATAAGCCGCCGCGGCGGGACAAAGCGATCCTGACACAAAGAAGATTTCTCGGAGCGGGATCCGCGCGCAACACCCCACCGTGACTAATGGCGTGTGAACTCTAATCTGCTGCCGCAAAAGAACGAGAAGGGAGGAAGTGCAAATACATGGAGAGAATGTGTGCCTGGCATCATTGGACTAAATTCAGCCCACGAAGACAGCGTGACGATGTTGATTAAATAGTGTATTGGTCAACTATTAGCGGGCCTTCAAGATCAATGCTAGTTTAGATCATTACAACTGGTCGATAAACGGCGATCTGAATGTGATTCTAACTTTTGAGTTGCTCACTGACCTCCAGTTTCCCCTGTGGAGGGTTATCACTTTAGCACCACGGACAGCGATACTATATTCTTACACTGTCCGGTTATCTCTTCAGCACCACGGACAGCGATACTATATTCTTATAGTGTCCGGTTATCTCTTCAGCACCACGGACAGCGACACTATATTCTTACACTGTCCGGTTATCTCTTCAGCACCACGGACAGTGATACTATATTCTTATAGTGTCCGGTTATCTCTTCAGCACCACGGACAGCGATACTATATTCTTATAGTGTCCGGTTATCTCTTCAGCACCACGGACAGCGACACTATATTCTTACACTGTCCGGTTATCTCTTCAGCACCACGGGCAGCGATACTATATTCTGTATATAGTTCCACAGAGGATTCTAACGTGATATTAATTAGTAAATTCTTGCCTGGTTGTTTTTTATGCAAACATCTTACGCATACCCCTATCTAGTCAAGTCAATTCAACGTACAACGGCTGTCAGGTGAACAAGAATAATTTATTTTCTGTGTCACAAATTTTCACACAATGTTACATGGAGATAAAACAAAGCCTTTAACTTCCCCTCATGGTTCTCAGCTCTAGACAGAACACCTGGCGTGTTTGCATTAATTACTATATTGATTGATCCTGTGGCCTGCTGAAGTGTGGCTAGGGGGGAGATTCACTAGAAGTGGTGATACACTGTTCTGAGAATCAGACGCACTTAATGAAACAGACACTGGCGGGGAATTTATAGTCTTGTGAGTGTATTGATTGAAAGACCAAGAATAGAGTTCTGAGAGGAAGACTGACATGTAACAACAAAAAGGGCATACCTGAAACCAAAGGATTTCAGTTGAAAGGAGCCCTGTCAGTATGTGGTGGCCGATGAGGTCAATAAACCAGTCGGATAACAGACAAAAACTGTCTTGCCTCAGATAACCCCTCAACCTCTGTTAAGAAACAATTGTCTAATTAGCTCAACTGTGTTTTGATGCCAATTACACTCAGCCCTTTAACTACTTCATTCAACTTGAGTATTGATTATATGTGTGAGTTCTTAGATTTAAGAAAGTCAAAGTAATAGCATGTGATTTTTTCGACTTGACCTGTAGTTTAACGCATAGCGGGGCTGAATGACAGTCAGCAAGCAAGTCTTTTTTGTTATTTTTGTAAGTCCAGCACGTTCTTAAAACTAAGATTCCACTGGATGCATCCATTCGTACTGGAGTTACGAAAATAACGTAACTAATAATGTAAATAAACGTGTCCCTGCCACAAATAAATACCGTGAGACTGGGTTGATTCCTAATCTCACTCCATCTGAACCAGTTCTTCACATCATCATTAATAAATAATTCACTCAGAAATCAAAACATTTGTCAAAAAATAAAATAAATAAACAATAAAATAAATAAATAAAAAACATCCAAGATTGAGATTATTTAGTTTTTTCATAGGAACAGATTTAAACTGTGGCTTCCAACTAAAATGTTGTTCCGCTATCTGTAATATTTCATAAACAGGAGCCATGTGCGTTACTTGTTGATAATTGTGATATTAGCTGTTGACCGGTGAGTAAGTGATATAATGCTGCATTTCTCCAATCTCATTTACATCCTTAATGATCTGAGGTTGAGTCAACTTTCAGTAAATTTTTAATTTGGAGTGAATGGTATCTGCTGTTTCTATGCTATTTCCCCCTGTCAGTCTATTTTTATGCTACACCTGTCAGTCCACCCACTCACCTCTCATTAAAAACATATTATTGAACATGTTCCTTTGTCCATTATGGTACTTACCACTTTAAACAGTGTAGATTTGAAATGACTAGCCCTTGAAATCCACTCTCAACTGAATGTGCACACACTCATCCTATCATAAAACAAACACTCCACAACATAATGAACTTATGGCAACAGATTTAAATTGCTTCCCTCTCGCTGTCCCCAAGGACTACCATGCAATATGCTTCCACAAACCTTTGTGTAATTACAAAACTATTTATTCATGCACACACTAACGCATGTTCACACATATTTAGAACATTTGTAAAACAGTTTGCACACCTTTGAGCATGTAAACTGACATATCTTCATGCACTTTAACAGTCAAATCCACACATATGCATGATTACTTTGTCACGCCACACGTCCACATACTTGGCTGCTTTTTATTCGCATGATGCAATCCCAATATGGTGCTGTGGCCATAACAGCTGGACCTGCAGCTGCGGAAAGGACTAGCCACAACATCAGCACCAAGAGGAACGGCTGACTCATTTGGATATATTCTCCCTTGATGCACACGTAGCGTGAAAGAGCAGCTGACTAATGCAGATGGATGCTGTTTTCTGTATTCATACATTCATTTCTATATTCAATCAGCATGCATCATTCAAGATGTGCGATCTTTATTTCAAATGTATTTCGAGGTGGTATGAATTCATGAATTCAGACTGCCGGCATTGCTTTTTTAACTGGTTTATAAATTAAAAAACACAAAATGTTTCATGAAGACAGATACAGTGGGTACAGTTTCTTCTGATCATCCTCAAGATGGTTCTACACCTTCATTTGAGTCCAGCTGTGTTTGATTATACTGATTGGACTTGATTAGGAAAGCCACACACCTGTCTATATAAGACCTTACAGCTCACAATGTCAGAGCAAATGAGAATCATGAGGTCAAAGGAACTGCCTGAAGAGCTAAGAGACATAATTATGGCAAGGCACCTGGCCAAGGTTACAAAAACATTTCTGCTCCACTTAAGGTTCCTAAGAGCACAGTGGCCTCCGTGATCCTTAAATGGAAGACTTCTGGGATGACCAGAACCCTTCCTAGAGCTGGCCGTCCGGCAAAACTGAGCTATCCAACAACGCTTACCATCCATCCTGACAGAACTGGAGAGGATCTGCAAGGAGAAATGGCAGAGGATCTCCAAATCCAGGTGTGAAAAACCTGTTACATCTTTCCTAAAAATACTCACGGCTGTATTAGATCAAAAGGGTGCTTCTACTAAATACTGAGCATACTGATATTTCACTTTTTCTTTTTAAATAAATCAACAAATATTTTCTACAATTCTGTATTTTTCTGTCAATATGGGGTGATGTGTGTACATTTATGGGAAAAAAAATAAACTTAAATGATTTTAGCAAATGGCTGCAATATATCAAAGAGTGAAAAATGTATGGGGGTCTGAATACTCTTTCACTGTATATCTCAAGGTCAAGGGATGGTAATTTAATAATTACTTATTTTCTTATATTTTATATATAAAAGGCTGCCCTTTGGGTTATGCAACTGGTGCAGATACCCTTTATAAATATCTAATCTGGCAGAAGGTGTAGACATATGCTACAAACATCACTGTCTAGCTAATATTGTCATCCAGGGAAAGATTTAGACACACAAAGACTGTTAGAATGTTCTGGAAATAAATTCTACATTGGAAAACTGTCCTACAGCCCCCATACTGTCTATAGCTGACTGCCTGGTCACCCTTATTTATGGAGGACAAAAATCTATACAGTGATGATCAAAATGCATAAGGATGAAACGTATTAAGACTATAGATGTTCAAATCCAGAGGGGCCTGGAATGTATAGATTTAATGTCAAGGTTAAACTTTTTAGACTTTTGACTCTCTCTTTCTGTTTGAGAACTGCCCACTACAGGAAGATGAGGCCTTCTTAATGTCTAAAGTGCACTATAAAAAAGTGCTAACTTGCAATTGTTAGAAATATTTCTACACAATTCACCATCACAGTATCATTTTACGAGTTAGTAAATTTGTGCTAATTTGTAGAAATTCAAATGACCTCACTCGTACGGTTGTATGATTTGTTTAAACCCCAGTTAGGTGTAGGTTATTCATAAAAACTGATACGAATTGGCAACCTATAAAATACGTATAAATTGCTGTGAGATCAGGCTCAATTTAGCATAAGATTTTATTTTGTTGGCATAAATAAATGTATTTAGGTTAAAACAGCAACATAAAATAATGGACATGTTTAAGTCATCAGCATCATATATATATATAAGTGGGATTACAAAGGGAGGTAAGATGAGGTGCACACAGGAGGTAAGATGAATAATAATATGTTTATTTACAACAGGATGAGTTCAGAAGGAATGGATCAACAGAAATTGGTAAGTATAGGAGTTAAATGATAATCTGGGTGAACTTGTCGTAAAGTTAATGGAGTTCTTTCTCTTGCAGGAAATGGAGATCGCTGGAGCACAGACTGAAGACGGAGACAACACACAGACTAACCACAACACCACACACCACTTCTTTGGAGACACAAGGAATACTCGGGGGTTCCAAGGAGCCTGGAGAGGATACACAGAACAGAGGAGCAAGGTGTAGGTGACAGGTGATTGTGCTAATACTCTGGTGACTGTGTACATTCTGATTGGGTGAGGGTGGAGCCTGGCATGTCTGTGACACTTATGGCACTTATGTCCAATTTCTCTTTTTCCAGCGTAAATGTATAAAAATTTGGGAAATTTAGGTATTTCGCTTGTTTTTTCCTCTAAATCACTGTTGATTAAGTGATATAATTATATATATATATATATATATATAAATAATGCTACTTATTATAGTATTTATTCAAATATTATGTACTTGTTATTTTTATTAGTTTTATTTTAGATATTTTTTTTATTTTTTTTGTATATTTAGTAATTTAAGTACTTCTGTTTCTATTTATTTAATTTATAGTTTTGTTTATATTTAAGTTTCTGGAAAAAAAACCTTAACATATATATATATATATATATATTAGAAGAATTTCATCATTATTTTAATTACTAGAAAAACATTTTTTCATTGTTTTAGACTCAATAACAACACTTTTTAATATTATAAATAATAATAGTAAATATTAGTAGTAAATACAGTTTTACAGTTGTAACTCAAAACAAAGCTGCATGTACAGTTCTTCTACTAGATGGAATTTAACTATTTTATTTACTACAAGGGTTTCAATAGATCAAAACTTTAACATCACTAACCTTGCCAACTTTTAAAGTAATTTCAGACGGCCAGCACTCCACCGTGAATAACTGCAGACATCCTTGAATAAATGGCTGGTATAGAATGAAAAAGTGTATTGTGTGTGCGCGCTTCTTAAGATCTATTTCATGCATTCGTGACAAACACGTTCTGCATTTCTGTGCAACTGTTACTGGAGTGACCTGTATATCTTTACTAGACAAGAGACACAGCTTACAAATGACCCATTGACAGAAAAAAACTCACAAGTACAAATCAATGGATTCGTGATAAAGTGCAAATGGAAAGATCATAGCTTGCTAAAAGTTAATTGGTCCAAAGTTTTAGTTTAATCTAGTCGAAGCCCGAGGGGGTTTACAAAGGACAAACTGTAAACAAGTTGCAGAAAAAGAGCAATCTTTGATAACCGAGAGATGCTTCCCTTTTAGAGATGACAATAAAAGCGTCATTAGTGTCCTTGCAGGGGTGCACAGTCAATAGTATTGATCGGAAACTGAGACACAAACAAACAGACAGACACAGAGCCAAAGACATACAACCCAGCAGTGCATTGATGTTGTCGTCTTACTTCCAGACACGGTCACAGAGACGAAGCCGACACCAGCCTTTCACCCCATATGGGTTATGATCCTGCCGGACCCCCGGGTCTCCCACCCTGTGTCCCCCAGCAGGCCGTACACTTCGCCTCAGTTTCCCTCACACAGCACGACGCTAAGCTCCAATCTGCTGCTTCAGCCCTGACAGCTCAAGCACATGTTTTCCTCCCTCCCTGAACTCAAGCTGGGAGATGGAAAGCCAGGGAAAAGGGTATAAATGAGGGGAGGAGAGAAAGCGGAGGAGGAAACGGGAGTGGAGTTGAGCGGTGGATTTTTTTATGGTCAGTTATAATTACAAGCAGCCAGCCTGGTGGGGAGGATATGGCCACTCAACATTCAGAGGGACCCTTAAAACAACACCTGTTCCGGGTGAAAAGAGGCTCTAATGACCTTCTCTAACTTTCTGCCACCTTTCTCTTTCATCATCCGTATCTTGGGTCAATGACAGGCTGTATAATAGTAGCAAATAAATAAATAAAAAAACTAGTTTAAAATATGTGGCCAATTCTTAGAGATGTACCCTGTTTTATTATTAAAGTGTGGTGCAACCATGAAGTAAAACTGAATTAATACATCAATAAATAAACACTTTGAATATAACTATACCTTTATTTAAAATGTACAGTACATCTACAGTATCTATCTAGACAGACATACTGTACAAGCAGCTTTGTTTTGAGTTGCGACTGCAAAACAGTATTTACTACCAGTATTGAATATATTAAGCAGTGTTTGTATTAACTAAATCCAGGCCCCTGTCCCATAAAACAAGTTTACCAACTAAGCCAGGCTTTTGGCAGATAGTCTGACTTATTTCAAACCAAATTAACTGGAAATAAGTCAGACTAACTGAAATAAGCCTGGCTTATTTGGTAAACTTGTTTTATGGAACAGGCCCCAGGTCTAAAATGTCCTTTAAAAAACAAATAATTCTGAAATTCATCTAAAAAACATATGTTTTTATAAATGTGTTTTTGTTTCAGATATGAATATGTTTTAGATGGATTGATAGACAGTCAGAGAGAGAGAGAGAGAGAGAGAGTGTCACTGTCATGTGGCAATGTGCTGTCATTAGATGTGTTCGAGCTCATGCTGCGCTGCGCAGACCGATCGACGAGATTAGCCGAAAGCAGTCGGGGAGGAGCTGAAAACGGAGCCGCCAAGTCGGACAAGTTGGGGATCTCGTTGCTTCCTCAAACAT
>JAUMHR010000042.1:5693762-5708918 GCA_032361145.1 Enteromius fasciolatus | reverse complement strand
TGCAATTATATGGATTGAAGCACGAAACACTCGTGATCATCGTCATGTGGTGAATGTGGCCAATCATGAGAAGCTGTAACGTCATCAAAGCCTGGCGCAGTCGCTCCTGAAATGCTGCGCTGGCTGAGCAAACCGGCTGTTCTCGAAGCGCTCTTGCGTTACTTTGATGCCACACATGAACGGCCTGTGGCGTCGGCGCCGGTTCAAGTCGGACAAAATTTCGAACCGGCATGCACTACTTCAAGTCAGCCGCCGATCGGTCTGCAGCAGCGCCGCATGAAGTCGAAAACACCTATTGTTTTTGTTTTGATTTTACACGTGCTGTGCCTTGTTTGTAACCCCACCCATCTCGTTTCACTCCCTTCCAGCTGTGTTCCCAGGTGTTCTGTATTGTGTCTTGATTATGTTTTGTGTTTAACTCGTGCCTTTGTGAGTGTTCAGTGTAAGTCGTTGGATATATGTACTAGGTAATGTTTGTCTATGCATATTCGTCAGCCTGCCTTTGTATCCTGTTTTTCTGTTATTAAATGTTTCTGTTTTCATTAAGTTCATGTTCTCCTGCCTTCCTGTCGCTGAGAAGTGAGACCGTTCATTACAGTTTGTTACAGAGAAGATAGATAGAGATATAACCATTCCTTAGAATATAAAGACCATATAATTTATTCATTTTTAAAGCCTATTTACCTTAGCCCACAGAGGGTCTTCACGGTTCCTCTCTACTCTCCTTTTTTATTTTATTTAGATTTTTTAGTTAGATTCAGATTTTAGAGTTTCAAAAAAATAACAACAGACCAATATGTTGATCTACATTTTCAAGTTGGCTGCACCATTGTGATATTGCTGGCTTTATGCCCACCCCAGAAAACACTGAAATTAAAGCCTGCTAATCATGAGGAGGTGTACTCAAGTCACGGCGAGTGTGGATTTTTAAATAAAATAACAGATCTTTAATAATAGATCTCTTATTAACACTCCCGTGATTCTTCACTTTTATTTTCATCTGTTCACAGGTGTGGTCACACTTTTGATCTGTGGTTGTTGTTGCTGAAAGAAAATAACCAAACTTATGCATCTCTCCTCTTTCTTCCTACAGTACCACGCTGAGTAACCACATAGACATATTTGTTCAAAACTCTGCCATCTGGAGCAACACAATATATGAACTATTTATCTATTTAAATCCCAAGATAACAATGCGTAGAAACCATTAGATATAATTAGAAACAAACTAAGTCAGCTATGAACATATCATAAGAACACATAATCATTTAATCGGAAGAACGGTCCCCTGTGAATTTCATGCCATAAGCTAAATAAAGCTCACATTTCACATTTCTTGAATTCTGCACTGGGCTTTTTCTGTTTTAAGTGCTGATCTGAACACAGTTCAAGCTTTGTTGATGCTAAACCTATCTGATCTATGCTAAGGGTTAGAACTGATATGGGGTCAGTGACTTCTGCTGAACAACACAAAGTGAATTGGGGACTAATCTTATGACTGCCAGCATTAACTGTGAACTGCTATTACACCCCATCAACTCTCCCTGCCAACAGATAACCACGAGCCATAGAAATAACCCTCAAAATAATTTATATTGAATTGGCTTTTAAAATTCACTGGCCATAACTAACAGCAATGGAATGCTGATTATGATTAATGTCCAATGACATAGAAAAGAGTGGGACAGAAGGGGAGAGAAAGAAGCAGATAAATGAACTGGTCTAAATAGCATTTATTTATGCCACATTTTGAGAAAATATCTCTTTCCCGGCAGAAGTCATCATCATCGTCCAGTGGAAGAGACCTGTGACCCGTTCACAGAACCCTGCGAGTGTGAGAAGTTTGCCAATTTCTACATTTAGTAGATAAAATACTGGAGTGTCATTCCTTTTTAAACATTCATTTAAAAACTTTATCATACAATTTCATCATTTTTCATTATTATTTATAACTGTTTTATTACTGAAAGCCAAGGTTGTCAAAACCATTTTTTATTCTTCAATAAATCATTTTTCCTTATGACTTTTTGAAAGAAAATCTATTAAACTGTTAAAACAAAGCATGCATTTGATGTACTTATTTATTATTCCTTTAGCATCAAATGCTCAACACAAATTAGATTAAGGTCAGTGGTGTTAAGGTCAATAGGGACTAAAAACCCCGAGGGTCAGTGTTTAGTGAAGGATCTGAGGCTAATATTCATATTAAATGTACATAAATGACTCGGTTGTTGATTTACCAAAACTCCTTGCACAACCGAATGAATTACTGTCACTAGAAGATATTTATAGTCACACAGGTTAAAAGTGTAGCTTGAGACCTTTTTAATGATGCAGAGTTTGTTGAGTTAATTGCATTTTCTTATTTCATAACTAACAGCAACTTTGTAATAGGAACAAGGAGTTTTCAGGCATCCTTGGGCATGTTAACAAGTTAAATAAACCTTGTGCTTCAGTCAGTTCCCTGTCGACACTTCACTTGTACTGTGTCTGCTAAGACACTATGGGAAAAACTCTTTTTTCCTCCAAACTGAAGCCTTATTCAATCACGCAGTGAAACTGCAACGACCAATGACCGCGGCTCCCACCAGAGCCCGCCAGATTGTGTGGGGCTGAGCATGTACATATGGCGGCAGCTTTGCCGGCGGAATCAGATTTCTTCTCCTTCAGCGACGAAGCCTTTACTGGTCCTGACTAAGAAGCCTGCGCCTTCAGATCAACGCCTAGCAACTGGAAGATTCCCCTACCCACCGTCTGGCATAAAGGCATCTGAGCACCTTTTTCTAAAAGAGCAAATTTCTCTGAGCAACATGCCCGGTCGCTGTTGCTCTGCCTGTGGAACTGCTCTGCACGTCGCCTGCCTGGGAATACCTCATGCGGAAGCCGCCCTCTCCACGTGCCTCGCCGCCTCCTATTACAGAGTCCTCACCTGTCCTCTTCGCGAGCGAAGACCTTCGTCCCTCGGCTGCTGCGAGTGACCTCGTCTCGTTAGGCCTCAGCGGCCTTTGAACTATCTCGACGATTGGCTCATTATGGCCAAATCGCAAGCGGAGGCAGAGAGACACAGGCACATCCTCCTCAGTCATTTAGACCACCTCGGGCTCAGAGTGAATTTTGCTAAAAGAGCAGGCTACTACGCAGCCAACAGATAGAAATTGAGTCATAGACTCAACACGAATGAGAACGTCGATCTAACAGGAGCGCCACGCAAACATAGCGAGATTTGTGTCTTCCTTCAAGATCGCGAGTTTTTCAGAAGATGCTGGGTCTAATGGCAGCAGCCTCAGCAGTGCTGCAGCCGGCCTCTTATACATGCGGCCTCTGCAATGCTGGCTAAAAGTACGGGTGCTGCCACACGAGTGGCGTCGCGGGCGTCTCATGCTTTAGGTAGACAGAGCCTGTATTATAGCTCTGCACCCATGGAAAAGGGCCCAATGGCTGCGAGGAGGAGTTCACCTCTGTGTGGCCAGCAGGAGGAGAGTGATTGTGACAGACGCCTCCAAGACAGGATGGGGAGCGCTGCACAAAGGATCTCCAGCCTGTGGTCAATCGAAGACAGCAGTTTCCACATCAACTGCCTGGAAATGGTGGCAGTATGGCACGCCTGTCACGTTTTCCTACCACACTTGAGAGACAGTCACGTTCTGGTTCGCTCGGACAGTATGACAGTGGTGACATACATAAATTATCAAGGGGGTCTGGAATCGAGACGCCTCCACAGATTGGCAGAGCACCTCCAGAGGTGGGCCCTGCACAACTTTCGCTCGATAAGAGCGACACACAAACCAGGCATTCTGAACCAGGGTGCAGACATGCTGTCAAGGGGCAAAGTCAGTCCAGAAGAATGGACACTTCACCCTCGAACAACCCAGCTGATCTGAAATCCGTTCGGCAAAGCGGAAATAGACCTATTCGCCTCAGACAGTGAACACTTCTTTGAGGTCCACTTATATTGTTGTTTTTTTTCCTACCAGCCCAATTTTTTTTCCACAGAAGTGACATCCTGCAAACGTAACATGACTTGAAAAGATATAGAAGTAATTTATCCTTATAATCCATACCGGCAAAAACGTTGAATGTGACATCAGTGGATCAACTTCAGTTTTGCGACTATACAAGAATACTTTTTTTTGTGCAAAGAAACAAAAACCATATACTCAACCATTCTTCTCCTGTGACTTACGTCTTCTGCCATTTTAGAGAACATTACTGTGTAAGCATATGTGTAAACAGCCGCAGATTACACATGTGCATGCTTTCACCCGTACGTAAACAAGGCTGATTATGTCAAATACATTAAAGCTTGCATATACAGTGCGTTGAGATACTATAAAATTGTCACAAATCAAGGGGAAGAGGCATAAGGCTTCAAATGCAAACTGTGTTTATTAGCTCAGAGTCGAGGCAAAACAGAGTCGAGCACCTGCAAACAGATCAGCGAAGGCATGAACAACAGGGTAAACGTAATACGTAAACGTACCGGCAAACAGAGTCCAAAGGGAGTGACAAAAGCGAAGATCCGAGGGGAAGCATGGGTTGGCAACGAGTAAATCCAAACAACAAGACAAATGGGGCTTTTATCCCTCAGGATGTCCGGACACAAGCAAGGTGGGTGGAGACAACAGATTCATATTAAGAGTCCGGGAAGGGCAAACAGAGACAAATACACACAGAAGAAGTCTTAGAGCTGGAGTCTCTTGCAAGTGACTCCAGCTAAGCGTTACAAAAATAGAGTAAGAGTAAATTAAGCTTTTTTTTTTTTTGGCACAAAAATGTATTCCCATAGCATTGCAAAACTGAAGTTGAGCCACTGAAACCACATGGACTTTACCAATGTTTCTGGATCTGGGATCATTTCAGTTGTGTTGCTGTCTAAGGAGGGACAGCTATCCCCCTGCCCAGCTATCCGCACATGTAGTGTTTATTGGAGAGGCGAACATGCTGGTCTATGCAAAGACCAAACAATAAAGATGGCTCATGATACTGTCTTTGTGATCCCAATATTAAGAAAAATTCAGACCTCGTCAGCAAAAATTTATAAAACTATTGATACTGATATAATCCACAGAAGAAATAAAACCGGTCTGGAACAACATGAGGGTGTAAATGACAACAGGACTTTTCCTTAAAGCATTGGCAAATCCTGTCTTCTCTGTGGCACTGATTAAACTGAACATTATTGAGTTTTATAAAGACTCAAACATCACAACGTCTATCCTTCATCCACACACACCTGTGTGTGTTCTCCTCTCTGTCTTTGCCAGCCCCTGACACACGACTATAGATTATGCCTCCCTCTCAATCAATGCAAACCCACTTAGTCTACAGAGACAAGCACAGGCACATTTCTCCACATCTGCACTGACTTCTTTATTGTCATCACCAAAGCAAGGTCATTCAGGCTCATCTAATAAAACAGAATATGATGCAAAGATCTGTCTTTTCATACACTGAACGCAGATGAAGAAGATGTCAACTGTTCTGTCATCACTTACGTCCCTGTCAG
This sequence comes from Enteromius fasciolatus, assembly GCA_032361145.1. Taxonomy (NCBI): domain Eukaryota; kingdom Metazoa; phylum Chordata; class Actinopteri; order Cypriniformes; family Cyprinidae; genus Enteromius; species Enteromius fasciolatus. The sequence goes on along the minus strand of JAUMHR010000042.1, from coordinate 5,703,412 downwards.
GTGAGAAGGACAAATTCATGCACTGAGGCCTAGCCGTCTGAAAGCATTGGAATTGCAAAGAGGATTGTGGGGATCTTTTGTATAATCAGCCCCGGGAATGACTATTGATTTCTGTTAGAGCTTTCTGGAGAGGAACCAGGGGCCTGATTGAACATTCATGCCATATAGATATTCTGGCAAGTGTTGAATTGGGAGGGCTGTCTGGATTGGGCATGTCACAAGCTTCTGGGCCGGGTTTCGCTGGAAGACAAACACACACGTACACATGCAAAACAACTCTCTGTTACGCTTTTTCTCCTCCACTCGCAAATACGCACCCTATTAAACTTTGTCCAGCAATGGCAGTGGATTGTGGAAAAGCAATTAACACATTCATTAGCTGGGATATATTTAAGACAGTGAATTGTGCCGCATCCTGTCTACTTCAGCACCAGATCTATTGTGTTCGCGTGCACAGAGCATTAAATGGGTACGTAAATGCTGCCAAAGTGAGGAAGTGTTGGGAATAAAGGACTGTGCAGAGATTGATTTGGCAGAAAAGGTGACTCGATCATGACAGCTGTGAACCGGCACAGAATGTTGAGCTAACAGGGATGTGCAAATATGTCTAAGAACAGCAAGGGAAGAGCAGGTGTGCACCTGCTGCTGTTTCAGTGTGTGTGTGTGTGTTTGAGGACATTTATCCAAAACTGTAACTTTGTTCACTTTGTTCCAAAAATCAGGCAAAACTTTTGCTCCCTCCTAAGATACATAAGTTGGTAATGGTAACAAACAATGAATCAAATTATAGGTGTCTCAAATATACTAATAAATACTTAAATGAATAAATAATGGTTTTCATGCCATTTATAGCTAGAGTATGGTATTATGCAAATATTCAACAAACGCATAGATTGTAACTACCTTAATTTTTTTTTATTTTTATTAAATAATTAAATTGCTTTATATAAATTAATTAAAAAAATACTATAAAGTAATCTAATGTTACAAAATATATTTTTTTAAATTTTAAATAAATGGTTTTCTTTTGAACTGAAGATTATAATAATTAGTATGTACATTAGAATGATTTCTGACTATGTGACACTGAAGACTGGAGTAACGGTTGCTGAAAATTCAGTATTCCAATGTAGGAATAAATTGCAGTTTAAAACATATATTTTAGGGAAACATAAAATTTACCAACTACAATACTTGTATGATTGTTTATGATGAAATGTTTTCTTAATAAATATTCTTAATTCTTTTTTTTTAATGTATTTTTGTGTGTATTATAAATATCCTAAATAACTGAAACAATATAAATTTTAAAATAAGGAAAATTCAACTAACTAAAAACTCAGTGTTTATTACGCAATTAGTGTGTGCTACATATATTTACTACTAAAAATATTCTGTTGTTCCTCTCTGTGCCATTTGTAATGAAACTACAGTAATTGTGAGTGATGACTGCAAAGAACATGTGTATAACACGCAGTTTAACTACATGCATGATGTGCACTAATAGGGTGTTCACATTTAAGCATCATTGGCCCATCATTCAATTTCAATGAGTCTGGATTCAAAGTCGGTGCAAACGAGCAGCGACAAAGTTAAACAACTACCAATGGGAGTGAAGACAGGGATCCACCACCTAATGTGGCAAAATAGGAACTCCTACTACAAACCAATAGCGCAGCGGTTCAGCAACCTCAGCGATTTATCGTTGTCAGTGTGAACGCCCCATAATGAGGCTCCATTTCACTTAGGATACTGCCAATGTAGGCAGTAGGAAGTGAGGCAGCTCACTGGGTTTTGAAACAAAGCTTCCTCCCGTTGATTCTTCCTCCTCCACAATCATCCTCACACTACCGGACAGGTAATGTGAGATAATTATACCTGAAAGCACTCAGCTACACACATACACAACCACACACACCAATACATAACAGCAGATGGATGAAATGTACTGCTTAGCATTGACAAGAGCTCTCTGCTAACTCTTTTGCGCCACACAGCTAAAAATACACCTGCCTGCATCCCTAGTGTGTTCTCCATCTCTTTAGCTTCCCCTGAGAGCCTATATGTGCATGTGCATAACAGAGAGAGTGTGTGTGTGTGTGTGTGTGTGTATGCATATGTGAGTCTTCGTGTAGGTGGTTGGTGATAACACAGCACTAAAACCCAAACTGTGATACTTGAACTCAGCCCACTGTGGATGAAATAAGAGGCTATAAGCATTTACTCCTCCAATGAACACGAGGACAGCTATATTTGACAACCTCAAGTACATATCTCAGATTTAAAAAAATCTTGGAAACATTTGATGCAGTACAACCATGAGGTATTCAGGAGGTACATCTAGTGGAGGTGAACATTCGGATGGTTTCCTGTTTTGTTTCACAGACCCTAGTAACAAGTGGCTTCAGAAAGGAATGAGAAACTGCAAAATTTGCCTCTGGAGAGTTCCTGTAGCTGCACTGCAGGTCTGGGAAATTACAGCACTGCCTGCAGTCAAAATATGGCGTGAAGTGGTTCAATGGTACTCCATATACTTTTTTTGCTATACAGTATATGTGTTGCTTCACCTGTTATCACTGGGACGTTCCATAGGTGTAATGGTTTTTATACTGAGCTAGTGATATTTTCTATCCACTAAACCAACCCAAAACATAACCTTCACAAAATATGGCTTGCATTTTTACATGTTTAATAATAATGACGATAATAAAATGTTTAGTATGTTTAGCAATCTGAATTATGGAAATAGCTTCATGTCCTCATGTTGGGGTGGCTGTAACAAACGGTGAACCCGGGGGCCATTTATTTTCAATGAAGACATAATATTCTAGACAGGCAGGCTTGACAGTTGCTTGACCCACCAACATCAGGGTCCTGTTCCATAAAACAAGTTTATCAGATAAGCCAGGCTAATTTCAGTTAGTCAGTTTTATTTTTAACCCAATAAACTGTCAGTCAGACTAACCAAAATAAACCTGGTTTATTTGGTAAACTTGTTTTATGAAACAGGCCCCAGGGTTACAACATCAAAGCTAAAAAGAAAGATAGGGACATGAGAGCTTAAATACACAAAACTAAACCAGTTAACAAGGTAGGAAAGGGGAGGGCCTCCCTGGAGGGTAACTATAGCAATAAACGGGCAGGTTAGAAAGGCAGGGCAAAAACAGACACAATGAAATTACAAAATAAGACAGAAAAATCAAAACAAGAACAAAACCCAAAAACAGACATTACAGTGATTGAGTATATTATATACAGTATACACTCATGCAACATAATTTGACAAGTTCCACTCTATAAAAATGTTTCATATAAACATATGAGTTTATATAGTTATAAACCCCTTTAAAAAAAAATAAAGCATATGGGTAATTGACAAATAAAAAATAGACTGTGTCCTATAGTGTGACATAGCAAAATACTTACAAAACATACAAATAACAAGATAAAAATGTATCCTCATTCTTATATTTGTAAATTGCATAGAGGCTTTATCTTCAATGTTGGAGTTTTTCTTTTCTTTCTTTTTTTTTTTGTATTACACCATTGATACAGTAACTACCTATATACTGTACATAAACCTAAATAGGCAATTAAGCTGATTATCAAATAAGTGTGTGTCCTAAACTCCAGAAACACTGATGTCTCATATTTTAGAGCAGTCAATCTGAGTGTGTATTAAACTATTTAGATATAACCGCCTTTGTAATCAGTAACATTTTAACAACTGTAATTCAAATAATGTTTTTTTTCTCAATAACTGTAACTTATTACAGTTAATTTTATTTTGTAATTAAATAACACAGCACCATTACATCTAACTTGTTACTACTGAACACATATACAGTATATATATACATAAAATCATGCATTCATCCTGTCTATCCCCTTTAAACAAGACGTTTACATCTCCATCCTTCCTCCCACACTTTTCCCTCTCCATCCCTACTTGTAGAAGGCGTTTAATATTTAATGCAGCAAGGGCTTGTGGGTCACAGGCAACCCTCAACAGTTCATGATTGCGTGCAAATATTTACTTCCACAGAATTTCGAGGTGGGGTCAGGGGCAGTGGAGCTGGGGAATCGCTAAAGACATGCACACACTTCACATGCAAAGACCTCATCTGACATCATTGCATCTGACATAAGCACTGGATGACTGTGTGTGTGTGGGGGGGGGCAATGAGTGCGTCTACTAGATCAGGGGTTGCAGAAAAAACAGAGAAGGAATGAAACCGATCGGAAATCGGCGGGACAAATAATAATGGACAATAGTGAAATAGAATATAGATATATGCAAAAGAGCATGCATTCTTGCGTGTCTGTGAGGTGACAGCAGGTTTGATGTATATTTGAAGAGACAGCTGTGTGTGTGTGTGTGCGTGCGTGCATGTTCGTGTGAATGGACAACTCTCCGCTGTGTTTGGGCTTGAAAGGGTAGAAGCACCATCACAAGTCTGCAAGAACATCAAAACACAATTAACGGCTGACATGAAGCAAGAGACGGAGAAAAAGAGAGGGAGAGATGGAGAAAGAAAAGGAGCATGAAGATGTGAGTTGTTATGACAAGCTGAACTGCCCTGAAGAGACCATATAGCACCCTTGATTCCTCCTCTCCCCACTCGAGTATTCTAGAAACTACATCCACGTATTCTAGAAACACCCTACAGCAGTTTATCATCCTGCAGCAAAGGATTATGGGAGATGCTAAGCTCGATGAGAATCCCAGCTTTTATCTGTAACAGTACACAGAACAAACAGTGCTGTTCTGCGACATGTCTGCAACTACAAAAGGGCCAACTGTGATAAATTTGTCTCTGTTTTTTTTCTCATCTTCTGAATTCCTTCAAATCTGTTTTGAGCTGTCATCATCATTTAGGACTAAGGATTAAAGGATAGAGGGGGAAAGATGGAGAGACGTTTTAACTGGATCAGAGCTTTGGGAATCTCTCACAGGTGTGTAGGCGTCCAACATTTTGTTCTCGCTCTGTCCCAGACAGGTTAAATTACCTTCTTTCATCTAAAGAGTTGAGGGGGGTTGAGAGCTAATTAAGTTTGATACTTTGGTGCGTTCTCTCCTGTGTAGGGAACTTTGAATAAGTTTCAGACGCTGAATTAGGTCTGACCTTGAATTAAATGGTTTGGCCCTAGAAGTCCTTTCAGACCAAACTGAGCAGAACTCTATGTTGCTGGTCAAGTGCTTTCATGCATTCCAAGTGCCATTTTTGTTTTACATTTATATTTGTTCATCTTGCAGAGATGAGTTATTTAAATAGACTTCAATATGTAATATTATATACATATTCCATTCTAAGAAAAATTATGATAAAATTTTAAGTACCAGGTAAAGGAACACTACTTTTATTTTTAATTTAATTTAATTTAATTTAATTTAATTTAATTTAATTTAATTTAATTTAATTTAATTTAAAACCACAAAAGTTTGTACTAGGCCATGCCAAAAATAAATAATTAATATTTTTGATAATAGTTCATATAGATTTTTAATTTAGTTTGGTATTTTACTTTTTATTTATATTTATATATACTTAATTTGTTATTAAAAGTATTAAAATCAAACTCAAGGGATGCATCTTTAGACTTTTCTTAGAAATCACAAAGGACATAATTGTTCAGGATGGGCTTACAGGATCAGTGAGAAACAGTGAAAGTTCAGAAAAGTGAACCACAGGCTTTTAGAGGGAATGCAGATTTTGCAATTAGGGTACTATGGATAGGAAGTTGCGGAGGCAGGAGCTGTTCTTTATGTATCAGAGTCTAAAACTCGATTTGAGCAAAAACTGGCAGTCAGTGAAACAACAACAACAAAAAAAGGTTTAACGTGCAATTATTTGTCAAGCTGAATGGTGATGTTGTGCTGTATTGTTGGGATGGCTGGAAACACAGTAAGCTCTTCTAGACTGAGTTTTTAAAGGTTCTGTTTTCTTCCAAACCATGACCAGACAGGCCAAGATCCATCCAGCTACATTGTTTGCATTGATACCTATGCATTATTTAATATCGAACAGACAGACCAAGGTAAAGGCACCCACATAATTCAATATGCACTGACACAGATGTTTGGGGAAATATATCTCTAACATATAGACAGAACATCCTTGAGTGCAATCATGGATTTATTGTTTTTCTTCACCACTTTTCAATGCAACAACCATACACACACACACACACACACACACACAAAATATGACTTCCTGTATGACACAGATATACTTGAGTGATATACCATGCTCATGACACATACGCACACTGCCATGAATATAAATTACACTTGATTATCTATTGTGCTTGTTTCTGAATCAGCCTGGGAATTGCAGGGGAGTTTGGAACAGGCGCTAAATCAAGTCCAGACTGTCTGATCACACCAGAACAAGCCCTACAATACCCTATTCTGTGTTATTTACAGCTTTGTTTAGAAACGTCATTCTGAAAGAAGCTTCTGCTGTATTTAATGCCCTGGATTTCTGAAAACAATCTGTGCAAAGTTTCTGTTGTGTTAATCGGTTGCTGGCTGGCAGAATGAATGCTGGAACAGTAGTTTATTGCTTGTTCTTTCGGCTTTATACTTCACTTGCTTCACGAAAGACAGAAAGACAGGGCAAAAACAGACACAATGAAATTACAAGATAAGACAGAAAAATCAAAACAAGAACAAAACCCAAAAACAGACATTACAGTGATTGAGTATACACTCACAAAGAACATGCAACATAATTTGACAAGTTCCACTCTATAAAAATGTTTCATATAAACATATGAGTTTATATAGTTATAAACCCCTTTTAAAAAAATAAAGCATATGGGTAATTGACAGATAAAAAATAGACTGTGTCTTATAGTGTGACATAGCAAAATACTTACAAAACATACAAATAACAAGAGAAAAATGTATCCTCATTCTTATGTTTGTTCTTATAATCTGTGCAAAGTTTCTGTTGTGTTAATCGGTTGCTGGCTGGCAGAATGAATGCTGGAACAGTAGTTTATTGCTTGTTCTTTCGGCTTTATACTTCACTTGCTTCATGTGAACTTGTTAAAACACTGATGTGGCGCGGCTGGCATGTGAATGATGTATTGCGTGAAACTGTGATGTTTAATGCTTTCCTTTGAATTCACACTTTCAGACCATAGTAAAATAAAAGTAAAGGTTTTTACCTAATAAGATTTTTTTTATCAAATCTGTGATACTTTGTTCTACAGGACGGTTTACTGAAAAATAGCACTGGCCATGATTAAGAAAGGGAACACAATTCGTATAATTTAAAAATGTGGGTTATTTGGAAAGTTACTCATGTATGTAAGTTACGTATAAAAGTATACTGTTTTTAAGCCAAGTTGATTGATTGATTGATCGATCAGTTCTCATTTGGCATAACCAATTAAAACAATTTACATTGGCTTTGGCAAAATAATAACTAATAACTAATGACAAAATGTTAACTAATATATATATATATATCACTATACTTTTCCCAATTGATTAATTATAGTACATTAAGACAATTGTTTTGCACCAAATGAAACATTGTATAATTAAATATGCACTCATTTGAATAAACGTCTAGCACTGGATAAAATCGATGTTGATTTTGTTGATTTATTAAGTGAACGAGGGCAGAATAATATATCATAAAACTGTTGAGCATGTAAGTGCCACAAAGGTGGATACTTCTGGCTCTGTGAATGAGTAAGAACCTGAAGAAATATATATCGCAATTGAAATCTACAGATGCAAACATATAAAGTGTAATAAAACAAGCACTTAAACTCTTAATAAGTAAATATTTGCTTAAAAGTTCCTTCAAAGTGATGCCATAGAATAACCATTCAGTCAAAGGTTCTTTAAAGAACCACCTCTTTCTATAACCTTCTCAGAATCTGAAGAACCTTACACTACAAAGAACATTTTATGTTCTGTATAAAACCATTTAGACAAAAATGTCATTCTATGGCTTCTATGGTGAAGCATCTTTATTTTTAAGAGAGCATACAGTATGTTAAGCAAGAAAAAAATATTAAGATATATTAAGAAATGTTTTCATCTAAAGCCAAGCACAGAAATTCTGGCTTGTGAATGTGGGGTCTGAAACAATGTTTTATGAGAGGTCTTTCTAACTGTGGCTTCTCCACTCTCCCAGAAGTCCTGACAGCATTCAGAGTCTGTTTAATACAACCACATTTTACAATAAGGAGAGCAAGCCCTGCCTTAGGCTCACACTTCAGCTCTAAGCCAGTGTGGTTTAAAAGAGGATACTGCTGTGTGTGTGTGTGTGTGTGTGTGTTATATTTATGGAGCTTACCTCTGCTCTCCCTTTGAGTGGTAAGCCCTGCTCTCCTCTGGCCATTTGATGAACAAATGCTCTGAGAGTCCCAAAGCTGGTGGCTCCTCTGTTTTATCAGCTGGGAGAGGCACATTAATGTCAACATCACTGAAATGTTTACAGCGGTGCAAGAATAAACACAGGTCCGTGCACCTGAAAACGAATTAACACACATATTAGCATGAATAAAACAAAAGTGCTAAATCAAAGGATGGCCCAGATAGAAGCTTTTTTTTCAGGCACCACTGAAAAACTACACAGCTTAAAGCTTTCTCTTAATATAAAACATCGATCTCAAATTTCTGATAAAGAAACAGAAATGAAAACGAGTGTCTATTAATCAAAAGACACGGCAAACTAATCGAACTGCTCACTTCAGAGAAGGGATATTAGAGTTTTCTTATTCACGAGCACATCTCTCTTGTTGTAAATGTATTCCTGAACATGAGCTCCATATTTGAAGCTCTATAAATTGCTTAGTGTAAAATGTTCTTATGCCACTGCTAAAATAACTCCTTGTTTTGTTTGGCTTTTGTATTCTGGCAGAGTTCATCAGTTCATCTCTATTTTGTCTCTGTGCTGTCAGTTCCCTGAAATAGTGCTCAAAGACAGACAGATATATACACACACAAAGACACTTTGGAAGCTTTGTATACTCCAAAGACAATCAAAACTTTTTCAAAAACATTTGCTCACTTTTCTGGACTCAGAAGAAAAAAACACAGCAAGCCTCTGAAAAAAAAAGCAAGAAAAGGAAAAAAAAAAATGGAAGGTTAAGTGGATTTGTTGACTTGAACATGAAAAGCACTTCAGTAAAAACACATATATAAGTAATGTCAGCCAACTCCTCCACATCTCCCATTCCTGAGAGCAGGGGATATTCATGTGTGTGGGCTTTAAAAGATGAGTAGGATTTAAAGACAATTTCTAAGAAAAAGATTTTATGTATATATAATCACCTTCAAATCTCCCCGTAAGAACAAGCCTAACACTACAATAGTATGTCAAACGGAAATGTCTACATTACATCTTATTATTGTCTTATGTGTCTTATTATTAAAAGTTCAATGACAAATCATTTTCTTAAAAAGAAAAATTATGTATGATAAAGTAATACAAAATCTTTGAAAACTATTAACTTATTTAAAATGAACACTTAATTTGTGTTGGTTAAATATGGTTTATATCCAAATTTTGTTATATATATATAATATTAAATTAAACAATGTTGTGTAACTGTCATCCAAAATGTTGAATTTAAATCAAATGTTGAAATTAAGTTATTTTAATCAATCAATCAATCAATCA
>JAUMHR010000042.1:5658937-5681234 GCA_032361145.1 Enteromius fasciolatus | reverse complement strand
CTCTAGGCACGAATCGTCGACCGAAAACGCCTGCAGGTCCCCTACCCTCTTGATGGAGGCCAATGCCAGCAGGAGAATTGAGTTTTCATTGAGAGAAACTTTAACTCAACTGGTGGCAAAGGCTCAAATAGGACCTGTTGTAGTGCTCTCAGCACGAGAGACAGGTCCCAAGAGGGTACAGTAGGGGGCCGTGGAGGGTTTAACCTCCTGGCACCCTGAGGAACCTGATGACCAACAGACCTGCCATTTATGGGGTCGTGGTTTTCAGTGATAGCAGCCACATAGACTTTGAAGGTGGAGGGAGACAGCCTTCGCTCCAACCCTTGCTGCAAGAACAGGAGCATGACTCCGGGGGTCTTCTCGTTGAGAAGAGCACCACTCGATGAACAGGTTTCACTTCAAAGCGTAGAAATGGTGTTGACTAGAGACCACGGGGAGAAGGTCATGACTCAGTCATGAAGCCAGTGCTGAAGCGGTCTCATCGCCTCAAACCAATCTGGGGATAGATGCACTCGAAAATGCGCTTCTGCATCAACATTTTGAACAGGAGCCTGTGAAGTGCTCGGATCAAAACTCCAGGATTGGTAGTAGCCCACCACCTTTCTTGGGCACTATGAAGTAAGGGCTGTAAAACCCGTCCTCATCTCGGCTAGAGGGACTGGCTCTATTGCACGTAAGACAGGGGAATCCACAACGTTCACTGACATAAAGCGGACGCCGCTAAACTTGGGAGGGCGAACTGAATCGCATACCCGAGTCGGATGGTTTGAAGGAGCCAACGAGACAGCCTGAGCCTAATCCAGACTTCTAGAGACTGAGGTGCCCTGTGGCCGGCTCCTTGACGCTGCCTGGGTTGAGGCTGATGCGTTGGCTGCGAAGCGACAGCAGGGGGCTGCCCTCAATGACGTGCAGACTGAGGTGGTGCCTGCGGCATCCGGGTGGAGGCAGCAGCTGAACGCAGAGGCAGGATGTGAAGGATGGCCCCAGTCTGCTTCTGGGCAGTGGAGAACTGCTGGGCAAAAGTTTCCACCACGTCGCCTAAGAGGCCGGTCTGGGACACGGGAGCGTTCATGAACCGGGTCTTGTCCGAGTCAATCATGTCTGCCAGACACAGCCACAGAAGGTGCTCTTGGACCACCATAGTGGACATCGCATGCACAGAGAATACGCCATAACCTTTGTCACACGTAGCGCGAGGTCCGGAGTGTGGTCTGCAACGCCACAATGGTCATCTTCCCACAACAGGAACATGTAGTGACAGACTGAAAGGGAACAATGGTGCTATTAGAAGAAGAAAATGAAGAAATGAAGAAAATTTACTTAAAAGTTTCACTATAAGTTGAACCCTTTTAAAAGTTACACAGACTCAGAGGTAATTAACACTCTCTCTCACTCAAACATACACTTATAACTAACAACAGCTGTACTGTATTTTTGACCAAATAAATCCTAAAGGTCCTTCAAGGTATCTTAGAGAGTTGAAGTCGCAACATTTAACTACTGGGGTGCCTCAGTTCTTGGACCACTCTTCTCTGTCTACATGGCATCACTAGTTTCATGTCATTCAGAAATATGACTTTTCATACCAGTGCTATGCTGATGACACTCAACTCTACCTCTCATTCCATCCTGATGATCAACAATAGCTGCTTGCATCTCAGCTTGTCTAACAGACATTTTTCGCAAGATGAAGTACCATCACCTTCATCTCAACCATGCCAAGGCAGAATGTGACCACAAATGCAATTAAAGCATTGGCGAGCATAAAACTTTTTTTAGTCATGCATATTTTTGTTTTTTATGGGGTTTTTTCTATGGTTTTTGATCAGTGAGTATTCTAACATTCATGGTTTGGCCCCATTCACTTCTTTTATTAAGTTAAGTTTTTAACTGTAACCCAGATTTGTATTGTTTCTTGTTTGTTTTTTTTAAACAAAACAAGAAATGAGTTTTGTTTCTGAACATACCTTGATCTAAACTCAGAATGTTTAATTTATGTTAAATGTTGCAAATAACCCCCCTTTGTTTAGTCAAGAAACGTTCCCCCAAAAATATGAACCTCGGCATTTCTCTGCTTCTCCAAGTCCACAATAAGTTTTTCTTTTGCTTTTAGACTAAGTGATTTCTTTAGCCTGACCACAAGGTTCTGATGATGCCTAAAGTGTGTCCAAACAGCCCAAAGGGATGAACCAAGGACGTCTCTTACAGTGTGAGAAGGGTATGGCTCACAATTATATCCATCCCTTCTGATTAACACCTACATTAAATACTTCAAAGGTCTCCTTTGTGTGAGACATCCAAAGCTTTCTGCAGGCTTGATCTCAGTGTCTTGCATGCTGATGACCTGACGTTTAATTAAAAGGTCCTTAATGAGTTTACGGATCACTGAGGCTCAGTATTTACCCTATATTGCCGTGTTTGAGGGCGAGACAGCTACCGCTGAGTCTGCTGGGCAATGCTGAAGGTGACCGCAGCAAGATGTCTACAACTTCCTGTAAAAGCTGTCATCACTTTAACCAGCAGTTGTATGGGGCCCAGTGCAGCACAAGTCACTCTTTTTTTCGTTCATAACGGCTCTTATTATAGTCAGTGTGGCGTTATGTCCACAAAAACATGGGAGGATACTTTATTATTCGCTCTCATTTAAAAGTATAGTACATCATTTGCTGGTTTCAAGCTCTTGGTGGACGCCAAAAAGATTATTTGCTATAATGAACAAAAGCTGTAAAGCACAATCTACTCCTCTATCAGCAGAAAAGATGGATAGATGCTTTAGTAGGAAATTACATAAACACACACTTATAGTTTGAGAGTGTGAAAGTGGATTTTGACAATGTCTTTCCTCTCCCTCCCAGAGAGAGAACAGCGTGGCGTTAAAAGCTTACAATCAATGCAGGCTCCGATCCTCTGATTTATCATAAGTTATAAACCGAAATGACTCACAGATCAATGTCACATGTCACACAGTGGAAATCCTATTTACAAGCTTCAGTCCCTGAGAGGAGCATGGATGTGTGTATCCAAGATTTATGCCTGTGAAGAGACTATATTAGTGGAGAAAAAAAAGAGAGAAAAAGTGTATTACATTGCAAAAACTGATGATTGATAAAGAGCTATTTCTTCCTGATTTAACCCATAAAATTAATGTATTTAGGCTGATTCTTTTTTTTTTTTTTGTCTTGAATAAAACCAGTTATAAAACAGGTGTAGAGGATAGTAAAATTTAGATATTTCTTTAATTTTGCAGGCTTTCTTATCTCAGGTGTTAAATTATATATATATATAATACAACTTATTTAAACTTTGTTTCCATTTGTCATTATCATTTATTTTAGCTACTTTTTCAAATGTTTTATGAATACATTTTAACTTTATTTATTGCTCTATTGTGGCATAATTCAATTACAACCAACAGTTCTGTTCTAAATAAAGTTTCTGTGTACATGGTTACAAAAGAGTAACAGATGTTGGTAAGAAAAAAAGAATAAGAGAAAAACAGAGAAAAACAAAATCATAAACTTTAGGCAAATAGCATAAACAGAATAATTTTAATCAAATTATGATTTTGTCAAATTATTGTGTAACGATATTAGGCTTATAGGCAAAATTAGACTTGGTAAGAAAAAAAAAAAAAGGAAATTGGCCATTGTATTACAAAATGATTTAAATGTAAGTCTGAAGTGTTTTAAGAGTTTATTTTCTTAAAGTCCACAGGGGTAAAATTGCCCATAATTGAAGAAACACCCTTATATGCATTTTGGTTGAAGAAAGAATGTGTGTGTGTGTGTGTGTGTGTGTGTGTCTGTGTAAGTGTTTTCCCTCCTGAGTACCTTTCGCATGCTGATTGTAACCCTCTCCACATCTCATACTGAAAAGCTCATTACCATAAGAAGGAACCTTTCTCTTCTCTGTATTTATATGGGTCACTGAAGTCTTGCCAGGGTGACCAATGAGGTTCAATTCAAAGACATGTCACCTATAGCTGAAGGCTACTGCCTGTTTGGATCAGAGTCTGGACCTGACTACAGACTTTAAGAAGTTTTCCAATCCTGATTAAGTTTTTATTATTATAATTATTATTTATGTCCCTCACACTGGCAACACCCCTCCCACAATCCCATCTGTTTTGCTGTGGTTGTGTAAAGAAACACACACACACACAGTTTGTAGACTATATAGCTCCTGTAGATGAAGAAGAATTAACAAGACAATTTAACTTTTTTTTCCTTTTTTTTTTCTCTCTCCAAAAACTAAAAATAAGTATAAGGCTATAAAACTGTTATTTTAAAGTTATCATGCATTATAATAAACTATTTCAGTATTAAAAGGAACTATTTCTTCTAAATCCATTAATTTTACTATTTTGCATTTTGTAATTATTGCAAATGATATAATCAGCAAATACAAAAGTTTCTAACATCTTCTTCTTCATAACATGTTCTGTTTATTTTTACGATTCTGAATCCCAGATGTTCAATGTGGTTTCCGACTTTTGTATCACACTGTATAAAAGTAACACACTGAAGACAACAACCATGCAAATGTCATCATCTCAGTGGTATCTCGGTAGTTATCTTAGTAGTATATCACAACTTTCACTTTGCACTTCACATTTTCTATTAGTGCCCTTGTGAATGAGAACACTGTCACAACACTGCAGCTGTTCCGCTTTATAGTTAGTGTGCTTGTTCTCTCACTTGCTACAAAAAAGTTCATGCACAACGTGCACATTATTTAAAGAGTGTTGCCACTGTCTTGTGTTTTAATTAGAATTTAACGGTACATATGTAATTAAGGTTGTTTTGTCAAAGTTGACCTAAACTTGAAAAGTGTAACTTTACAAATGAGAACACATCTACTGAAGGTAGAATTCAGCAAGAAGAATAAAGTAACTTTAATCTAACAAGTAGCTAACTGTAGCAGGGAAATAAAAAGCGAAAGTAGGCCCCACTTTATATTACATGTACAGTATGTATGTACACAGTAAGTACATAGTAATAACATTTAATAACTTGCATATTTCATTACAAAGTACTGTTGTTAACTATACTTATGTCTTGCTGTCTTTATGCAAACAGATTATTAAACATTCATATCTGTTTGAATAAATCCTTCTATCATTTCAAGGAAACATTTATCCAGAGACATGTATATCTCCTGTGAGATATGTATTAAGATATTAATAAAAATGCCACTTAAAAAGGAATCTGAGATACATTTGTAAAGCATAGTATTCATTGATTTGTGTTATACTCTGTTTCAAAATGTGCAACTGGTTCGCCTGATGGTTATATTATGACATTCACGCATCGCCATGAACGGATGATAAATTTATCTAATATGAAATCAAATATTGTCTCCAGCCATTAAAATCATAGTGTTGTTCATCTGCTATACTATGTTGAAAGTAATCTTCATGTACTGTAAATGTCACAACGATAGTAATAACTAAACAGCCAGAGCACAATTTATGAAAGCTATTAAAGGGGAGAATGCTGAAATGATGTTACAGGCCATGCAGAAAGGCCCGACACAGCAGATGGTATAAGTGAGCCCAAATCGAATTAAATGAAATCAAACAGGAAAAAGGGGCTTCGCTTGTGTCAGATGTAACATTTAAATTTGTCCCCCCATGTTCGACTCAACTTCTAATTATATTTGTGTTGATTTTGAGCTGCAATGTTAAATAAATGGGACAACGGTGGATAATTTGACGCATTTGTTGTGAAATATACATGAAATGAAAGAAGCCGTTAACACTTCATCTCCGCATGTGTTTTGATTGTGTTAGAGCTCCTTCAGGCAGGGTGCAGTGCTGCAGAGTTCTTTTAGTCAATGTCTGTACAGAACATTAATGATGATTTATGAGAATTAATTAGAAGCAGCATACTAATGTTAATGCTATTAACCTCATGGAGTCTGATGAAGTCTGACATTAAAAAATGTTTTTCTCTTTTGAATGTTTTGAATGTGTCACTCTGTAATTCTAATGAGAACCTTTATATTTTAATCTAGATGCTCTTTGCAGCTTTTTAAGTCTAAACTCCTTTTCTCATGGACAGCAGTTAAATCCACAGAATAGATCTAACAAAAAAAAAAAAAGTAATTGTTTGTCAACAACTTCTACAATTTATTCATAAGAGTGTCTTTAGAATTTTGTGATAAAATTTGGTTCGTTATAGATCGTCATAAACATTTACACAACAGGTTTTATGAATATGTGAGATAGACATAATGGTTTGTGTTTTGTATCCTCCAAGTGGGTACAAACACAGCAGTGAACACACACCCGGAGCAGTGGGATCGGTGCCTTGCTCAAGGGTCTCACCTCAGTCGTGTTTGAAGGTGGAGAAAGTGCTGGTTATTCACTCCCACCACATACAATTCATGCCGGACATGGGACTCAAAACTGCAACCTTTTGGGTTCCAATTCCAAATCCCTATCCATTAGGCCACGACTGCCCCCCAAAAAATAGCATTGGGCATCCAATGCTGTGTTACCCAGGGAGCAGTGACTTGCTCATGGGTCTCACCTCAGTTGTGGTATTGAAGTGGAGAGAGTGCTGGATATTCACTTCCACCACCTTCAAATCCCGCCGGTCCAACTCCCTATCCATTAGGCCACGACTGCAACTTTAAGAACATGTTTAAAAGCTGACATACACTATCCTACCTTTGCCAAGATTTCATAGTCTGGAGAACTGAACTCTAAATCAGTTATTCTGCAGATCTAAGTTGAGAGATTTCATTGAAAATCATGTGTTGTGTGATGATGGCAAACCATTTCTTTAGCTTCAGACTATCATTCCATACAGTCAGAGGAAATCAAACATGTTTGATTCTTTGAGCTGATTTTAGAACACATATTGTTTTCATTTTTCACTTATCTCTTAGCAACGAGGCGTACATTTCTGCAAAATGACTTTAACGTCTGGTAGTGTATGACCCTCAGTCATTTAGTCTAAGATGCCCAGATTTTCCTGTGTGACTGTTTACAAAGTCGGTTAGTGAACGGTGCCCAGTGTTTTCAAGTAGTGTACCATTTTCCAGCCTTTAGAATATAAAGTAGATTTATTCATTTAGCAGGTGCCTTTATCCACAACGACTTAATGTGTTTTTGGCTGCAACTGTGTCCTTACATAATGCTTGTAAAGTGTTTGCATTTCTCTCCCGGTGCATATCTGCTTGAGTGCTGTGTGCATATATCCGTGTGTAGGTGTGTGTGTGAGTGTGTGCGTGACTGAGTCCGTCCAGTGTTTGTTTTGCCCTGTTGTGGCTGACTGGGCTGTGAGTGTAGACTTTGTTTGCTGCTGTTTTGATCGCTGTGTGTTCCCTGCAGGGACAGAATGGAGGATAGAGAAAAAGAGAGACATGGAGAGAGAAAGAGAGAGAGAGAGGGAGTGTTACCTAGCTGAGTGGAGGGGAGTTGAGGCCACTAGCATGCCAAGTGTTCCCTCCAGACCCTCTGCCTGCTGCCTACAGCTCACTCACCACTTAGTGCACACAAGCATGACGAGAGGAAAGAGGACGCCCTGCATCTTCCATCACTCTATTCTTTCTCTCCACATCACCATTTCTCACTGATTCTTAGCCTATCTCTGTCCGTCCAAACATCACAGATTTCATCAGAGCTCATCTTCTGCATCTTTCACTCTTCAGCCTTTCGTTTCAAAATCGAGTTTTAGATTTGACTTTCAGTAGTGGGTTGCAATGGCGTATGGACTGAACACTTCAGAGGAGGGAGTGTGCATCACACGCTGTACTCCAGAGATCAACCGAGAGGACAGATATGGAAACAAGGCCTTAAGGCCTGATTGAAACAAACAATTGAAATCGATACAGATACTAAAAATAGCATTCAATATTTATGAAAAATGTGTAATGGCATCCAAAAAAATCTAAGATCAACAACAGAACGTATTCTATTTCACACCGTTTTCTAGTTCATGCTTAAAATTGTTAATACATTTATTTTAAATAAATTATAAATGAATTAAATAATTGCATTAGGAAGTAAAGGAATGTATGGCACACTTCACATTGTACGAAAAAAACCATATTTAACAACTAGGCCTAATAGAGTTTCACATTGAATTATGCTGCTTAAATGCTAAGGGTTTGTGAGTTTTACACTGAATATATCATGCAGTTACTACTGCTTTATTAACTGTTTTATTATTATTGTTAATAGCTTAGTTTTTTTATATTTGTTCACTGTAACCATTCTTGAGATTTGTGTGTCATGTATTGACATATATGGGCATATTTCAATCCCAAATAAATGTATTGTGTAGCTATGTCACTCTCAGGGGAAATAGACAAGAAGGAGTTGAATTCAATTGAATTCAATCAGGTTTTATTTGTGCTCAAAAAGAAAACAATCCTCAGCGGTTAAATAATGGTTTTTGTGAAAAAAATCAACATAAACAGGTGATCTCCGCTGGTAAGTTTGAGTGATAAGTATTCAACAGAATTGGGTCAGAGGAGCAGGATTCAAACAGGTAAGTAAAGCAAGTAAGTATACTCAGTCTTTAACAGGTGAATTCAACAAAGTCCATAAAGCCACGTTGCCTCTAGCCACCACAAAAATCCAGACGGGGACAGAATATTCCTTTACACGGATGAATGAACAGGTAGAGAACGATTGTACAGCGTCTAACCTCGAGCTCAGCCATCGAGTCTCTGGCTGAGTGATCCTTTGTAGTAGTGGCTTGATTGCAAACAGGTGTTAAAAGTCTGGTGATTGGGAGCTGGTGACAAGTGGCTGAGTATCCTCCGTGGTTACTGATCTGTGGTCAGGTGAGTGAGATGGTGAGTGTGACGGTGTGACAAGCTATTGGACCTTTTTCATGTTTCCGGGTTTCTAGTGGGGTTAAATTGAAGAGCAGTTGATGGAGAGTAGGCCTACCACTAATTCATTCTTGCATTCCCATTTGCTCAAATAGCAGATAAAACTTGTTTTCATGACTTTCAATAAAAAGAGAAGGGGAAAAAAACGAGAAAGAGAGAGATTGATAAAGGCAGCTAGAAGAGAGAACAAGAATAAATTTGTCATCCCTCCCATAGACGCTGCAATAAAAACACCCTCACATTAGAATAACATTTTTTTTCAACTATTCAACCTGATAAAAAATGTTGCCAATCACAATTTTTGTTAGAAAACCAAAATATATATATATATATAAATTCATCATGTTAAAGTGACAGTTCACCCAAAAATGAAAATACTGCTATTATCCAATCATCTTCATGTTATTCCAAACCAGGAGGTTTTTAATTTTTAGGTGAACTCTCCCTTTAACAATTCCATTTTTACAGTTTCTATATTTTGTATCAGTTCCCACTGTACACATATAACACATACGCATTAGGAGCACATGATATGTGCATAATATTTTGCCACTGATGTTTTGTGATACTACAGCTGCAGAAGCACCAGTGCATGAGCGAGCAGGGAATTCAGGGACATCTACATTCCGAACACAGGTTTTATTAAAACTTGTGAAATCATGCACCAGCAGATTAATATTCCTAACAAACAAATTTCAACAGTGCTGTGTAATTAGCATATTATTGAGATGTGTAGGAAGTCACCGCCCAAGAAAATGTCAGATCAAAGTGCCTGAAGATGAAAACTCTACCCAGGCTAATTTACACTTGCATCCCTTTTGAGTTCAGCTCCCGTGGTATTAAGTGAAGAGGGCTTGTGACAAAATGTTTGCTCACACAAACAAACAGGCACATGTAAACACAAAAGACATCATCACACGCATCAGTCCTTATGTGCTGAATAAATGTCTGTATGACAACAACACGAAAGAAACTGTGTAAAAGTCGTCTCTCTGTCAGCCACAGCGTAGCCATGTCATGTTTACTACAATTTCCAATTTCAAGGCTTTTTTCTGTCTTCACAGACAAGAGCTGCTTATCTACTGAGCTTGCTTCAGAGGACATAATAGATTGTAATTGAGTCGTCTAAGTCCCTTTGGTGGTTGACCCCACTTTAACAGCAATTATCATCTTGCCAATTTTCCACCTCTAATGCCTCGGCTTCATACGGTCACTTTCACCCCAGTGGACCTCATAGAACTCTACAACATCATCTTTATTGCAGACCCATTGCGTTTATTGGTGCCACAAGACATTAGACTGATAAGGGGATAAAAACAAGATCATATAAGGTGTGGTAATTTGATTTTTTCAATTACTAAGATATTGGCTCTGGAGTAAAATAACATGCTTTTTTTGGGCCGTGGCGATCCTGTGGCGCTTAAGAAGCCCAGCCAGCTCATTGCTAGGCCAAAACTGAGGCCGTTTTTAGCTTTAAAGTCAAGGGAATTGTTATTGTTTACAGACAAATGTAAGCCTCACAAAGAAAATGAAAATGATACCATTCTTTATTCACCCTAATGTCATTCCAAATATGGCTGCATAACAAAAGTTGGGGGATGGGGGGGTTCTACTTTTTTTTTTACTTATTTTAACCTGAGCACTGCATTTTTGACGTCATGTGCAAGACGCTACTAAAAACATGAGGCACAAGCACAATGATCATATATGTCCAGATAGTGTGTTTAATGAAAAAAAGGAAAAGTACAAGATTGTATGTTGGCATGTTTGTATGAAATATCATACAAAAATCTAAATGAAGGCCAAACAAACAAATAAATAAAAATAAAATAAATAAAAAACAAACAAAATAAATCTGAAAATACAGAGAAGGAGCTTTGGACGACGGGTCTAGTCTGCTGCTGAGACATGATGCAAAGGAAGTAAATCTTTTCTTTTGTATTTCAATGTACAGTATATCACATAAAAAAGTACAGAGCAGGAACTTGGTTTAATCCATTAGTTGTTGATGGGATAGAGGTGGATCTGAATGTCAGCTTGCAGCTGATTCTAAGACAGAGGCAGTGTTTAATCAGGCTTCATGATTGAAGAAGTTCAGCATACATCACCAAAAGGAAGTCTTTTTACCAGAGATTGAGAGGGTGATATTTTAACTAGCAATTGCAAGGTCAAAAAAGAAACATACATGGATGAATTGTTCACAATAAGATAAATCGCTCAGGCTGCTCTGAGAAGTCACCAAGTTCGGTCCTGGAGGGCCAGTGTCCTGCAGAGTTTAGCTCCAACCTACCTTAACACAGCTGCCTGGAAGCTTCAAGTATACCTAAGAGCTTGATTAGCTGCTTCAGGTGCGTTTGATTAGGGTTGGAAGGACACCGGCCCTCCAGGACCGAACTTGGTGACCTCTGCTGTACAGTATCAGAGCTGTTCAAGTGCTATATTTGTTTTGCGCAAATAAAATGCAGAATCATTGCAGTCTTAAACTTTACCACTTTCAAGCTAGAACATACAGTATTTTTAAAGTGTAAAATGTTTCATATTTCTAAAAAAATATTTACGTTGATCAATCATTTCCATTTCATCTATGTCACCTCTGTGCAGAAGTACTTTTTTTTTTCTCATCAACATGAAGTTAATAAAAAAATCATAACTTCATAAATTCATACACTCCTCTGCTGGAAAGGGATGATATGATGGCAAACATTACAGATGGGTTTATAGTTTTCAATGCATTATTTCTGATGCTGACTTTAGTTAGACAAAACCTCATTTATACTGGTCTGCTATATGACATTCTCTTGGTAACAAATCAGAGGAATTTGCAAAAACAATGTGGAATATATCACAGAAAATCGAGATAATGTCTGCAGGCCATGGGGCCCTCCTTATTTTTGTATAAACGCTGTCTCTTCGCGTGACTTGGATTTCTGGCCATCTTTTCAGCATCATCAATAATAAATGCTAATGATTTAACTAGTTTTGTAAAACATTTCCATCCCCTACATAATTCATCTCACCCAGTCAATGCATAATGAATAGCACTCAACAGACAAACCGCAGTGTTGCAGTGTTCAGATTCAGAGCCATTGAGAGATTAACCTACCATTAAAAGTAACAGACCCTCCACTTTTTCACTTTAGCAACAGTAGAAGCACAAAGCCCAAGTCCTGTTAACACATATAGAGATGTGAGGTTTCACATTCATGCTCCTTCACAACAGATGAAGAATTTAGGTAACAAGCTGCGGCAACTTTAAACAAACGTATACAAAGCTAAAAAGCCTGATTTATACTTCCAGTGAGAGCTCTTTTTATAGATGCAAAGGTGTCTGTGTGTGTTTGGGGACTATAAGATCAGGCAATATGCACGCCTGTAAGTCCTTACCCAACAGTGGCTCTGTGAATGTATGAATTTCATTAAAGATGCAATGTAAAACTAATAAAACAGCATTATTATAACACCAGGGAGTGTAGCTGTTGTTTGAGGAAGGTTGAAACTGCTAGGAAAACTGATTTCATACTTCGTGCTTCGGAGAAACGCTTCATTAAAAACAGAGGCAAGGTTAGATTTCTAACATGTGTCACTGTAAACAGTGTATCCTGTTTAAGGTTCCTCATACTGAATGTACAAGAAGCAGACAGCATGAGCTCTAACAAAGAGAGGGAAACAAACATCTTTCTTTCTAATAGTTTTGCTTTTCTGATCTCCATCAGTCATTGCCGATGACTGAAGACCTGTGGTAGGTTTTGTGAGCGTGTGTGTGTGCTATTATAAGCCTAAATCCCCATTTACCTGAGGGATTACAAGAGAGAATGAGAGGCATGCGGATCGGATCAAAGCAGAAAGCGCTCTATAATTCCGAAAGGGTGCTTTATTAGAAATTAAATAAGAGAATTAAGAATTACTGCAAGGTTCACGGTCAGTGGCTTTCTTAATTTAAACCATGTTACTCCTTATTAGACTTTGCAATTACAATTACAGCCTGAGTTATTCGAAGGAGTATGGTGCATGAAATATGAAATGAAGGAAGCAAATTTATTCCAATTATTCATGATACGGCCGCCTGACTCCATGGCCTTTTCCCAGTGAAATAAGGTGCTTTAAATGAGGGAACATTGAAAAGCAGTGATCTTCAAAGCGCTATCTGGAAATATAAGGGGGCTTATAGTCTCTTTTAAGCAGGTTAATAGCTCTTAATAGAAATGGTGTGGAAACACTAAAGTCGAAGGACTCATATGGTTGGCCTTTACTCTGCCAGAACAATAAATGACATTATCTTTTATAGGCCTCGCCAGCCACTGCTCAGACTTTGTTTGAAGAATCCAAACTGTATTCTGAAAGGCCAGGAATGTTGCCGAAGATGCAAATAGATTTATAATGAGTTATATTTGCAGTTTACATTTATTTTAAGTGTCTCAGAAATGAAAACGTGTCAAGAGCAACATTAAATACAGTAGGTCAGCCAAAAATGCTAAATCTGTCATTTACCCTCGTCTTTCCATATTTTTTTCCTAAATTCTGTGAAACCCAAAAAAAGATAGTAGTATATTACAAGAGAATATTCAAAGTCTTCTGAAGAGATGCAAAAATGGAAGTCCTTTTTCTACTCTCAGATCTAAACAACACTCACCTTACAGTACACTTTAGGATGATGCAAGACATTTACGTTGGGTCAAGGTTCTTATTACACTGTCTGGGAGTACTGTACAGGACTAGGTCTAGGACGGGGTCTGATAACAGGGCGTCCTGTTAGGTATGGACAATTCCAAGTGCCCAGCGATGGAGAGGGGGCCTGGACACACTTTTTATCAAAGGGGGCCCAAGTGTTGTTCGGGGGACCCAGAAACCATAGTGGCAGCCTTGGCTGAAGATGAGTACTTTCAAAAGTGTGTAATATTGGTGAATGGCACCAGTGATATCTTTCTCTCATCAATGCTGTTTCTTGTCTAACAGTTTCTCCACCCAATTTCATCCATATCACTAAAAAATACAGCATTCTGTGTAGAATTCAAATGGGTCTGATATGTGAGACGGGAGAAAAAGTATTGGCAAACGTGAGAGACTGTAAGTTTTCAATACTAATATCTCCTAAATGTGAATTTTGTCATGGTTTTGGAGCACACATGCTTAACCTAATGGCAAAAATATTACCCCAATAAAACCAAAAGAATTTGTTATGTTTTATGGGGACTACCATGAAAACATTGAAAACATTAAGTCATACACATTTCTTGCATTAACACTACATTAGAAACACCACTAATGGTTAAGGACCAGCTAACTATGTAACTAGTAACTATGACTACAAACTTGAATGCATATAAATAAGCAACATGTAATATACAGTATATAGCCTTGAAAGTTTTCAGCCCATCTAGGCTCTACTCGTAACTACAATATAACCCTACAAAACAAATATTACAGAAGCCTTCATTTCAGCAAACATTTTCAAGGAACCCAGTGAGTTTGTATTTGGCACAGAAATACTTTGTTATTTATCCAAATTATTCTTATTAATTAATAATATTATTATTATTATTTTTTTTTTTTTTAAGCTTTGGCCATGTTTAGCATGAGAATCCATCTCTTTAACATTGTAAATAACTTAACATGCATGAAATGGCATTAGCTCCCACCCCCTTTAAGAAAATGTATTCTATTACTGAAACTGTTCAGTTTTACAGTACAATGTGAAACCAAACTATAGTGCAGATTTAGCCTACCTATTGAATAAATAATATGAACACATGTAGGCCTAATGGCACATTCTGTGACCCATGTCAGGTACTGACCATTGTTAGTATTATATGCGATTATCCAACCATGTTGATTTAGCAATTGAGCTTAATGGAGAGCCTGTGGCGTCTCTAGATGCAGTTAGCGAGTCAATAGGAGCCACTGTGATTTTGGTATTACAGTATAGAGGCAATACAGTACAGAGGGGTCAATAAGAGGCAATTTCACCAGTGAAAACACCTCTCCATGCACACACAGACACACACACACAATATAAAGGAGGTGGGAAAATCATACAAGAAAATAAAAACAAATTTTCATGCATATCTGACTTGTGTTTGGTGATGAAAATACATTTACATGATTGTAAATACTGTTCTTTTGCCAGTCCAATAATACTACATAAGCAGAAATATTAACTACTGTACTGCTTTGATATCTGTAACAATGGATAGCAAAAGTTTGCTCCAAAAAAGAAGTTTACTTCACAGTAAGCATTTCTAAGAAAAAATGAAATGTTCACACCTTCATAAATGCAGTCACACTCATCCACTCAATCCCCCTCACAGTGTGGGAACGCTGTTTCTTCAAATATCTTGTGATTTCGACTTTGTTGCTTAGCCAGACACAAGTGACAGCCAGCTTCCCCAACAAACCAATTACCAGTGTTAAAATCATCCAGAATACACTTCTCTTCCCAGCACTAAAATAACGAACGTTCTGACTTTCCAGATTTGTTAAGCCGTATAATGGGGAGATTTTTGTTCCTGGACACCTCCCATCACACACACACATTCACTCAAACCCTCAGACAGGGATAACACTTTGAAAGGAAGGACTGGCAAACTAATGAACACTGGCAGCACCCCCCAAGCTGTTTGCATTCCTGTCAAAATGCTAAGCAGTAAATAGATGCTGGAGTCACATATGCTTTTATCTCCGCAAGCATGACAGGGGTTAAGAATGAAGCTGGGGACTCCCTTGCAGAATCAGTTATTGTTTAATATCATAAACCTTTCATTTCATTTCCACTGATGTTATTCTAATGGTATCTTAATAATAGGGAAAGCTAGGAACTGTTTGAAAGAAATAATTTACATTGGGGATAATGAGTGTTTGCTTTTTGATCAAGGTTTATTAATACTGTAATTTGAGAGTATAATAATCAATGAGGTGTGCAGAGAGAAATCACATTAATTAGCAGTCGCTGAAAATTAAGCCTGCATTGTACAGTAGCTGCAGGGATGTCAAAGACTCTTTTGGAGTATTTTTATTATATTAAAAAATATTCTAAGAACATTCATGTTCATTTGTTATAGTGGGTTATATTCAAACTATTCTGTTTTTATCTGCAGTGGGAAAAATGTTTTAATTTGTCATGCTGCATGTTTGCATTTCACAGGGCACAACCTTCTTTTAATTACTGAAACAAAATGTATCGCTTAAAAGTTATCCATTGTGATATTGTCTAATTGCCAATTTTAAATTGAACTTATTTAAGTAATATTGAGAATGATTCATACTCTGAGGCTGTGATTTTGTTCTTCCTAATATTCAGACCAACAGTGCACATGTGAGTGTAATATTCTTTTGTTCAGCAATTGAAAAAATATAGAGTAATTTAAGTTTTATGTTTTTTTCACATCATGTCATAATTGATGTTATTACTAGATGGCTAGAGGTTTTCTTGGTATTGTGGTATAACATCAAAATAAAACTGAGCTATTGAGTATGATCCAAGTAGACAAAAGCGTAACACAAATAACAGCGGTCATGCAAATGCCTTACTCATAGTTTACTCATATTCTCTCCCAGCTAATTAATCTTACTGTATGCCTTTTACTTGTGTCATTTATTTGTTTAATCTTGCATTAACAAAAGTAAACTATAGGAATTATTAAACAAAATTGTTATGTTTATTTAACTATTAATTTTACCGCTAAGGCTGCAGACATTTTGAACATTTCCACCCGTCATTGAAGTGGTCAGATGGTCCTGGCACTTCTAAGTTAATCTTCTAAGCAGGTGTTTCTGTTCAATACATTAAATAAAGAACTAACATGACAAGAACTATCCAATGTGGAACACGACACATAAGAACAACATACTGTACTAGACTACATTTGTCGATTACAGTAGGGAATAATGAATGCGCGATTTTAAGCACAGCACTTGAATGATTCACAGACTCACTCATAACTCATTTACAACAAACAGGGTGCGATAAAGAAACAAGAAAGAGGCTACTTCTAAATATGTATATTTATAAATATGTATAGGCTTAAAACAGTATGTCAAAAAAGCATTTTTCAAACAGAAAAAAAAGAAATTACTTATTCAACAGGAGTACCTACTCATCCCGAATAATGACGATGGAGGTATCAAAACTCATGTGTCAAAGTACACTGCACCCCTATAATCAGATGAGTGGTTGATGGGGTAATTGTCACAGTGCCTTTACCCTTGGCCTGTATGGTTGTTGAGCATCACATAAACCTCCGTCATGCTTGATAGGGCATTTAAGTTGGAGATTTAGCATTTGTCACCAGCTGCAAACAGCAAGGACTCCTGAGTAGCTGACTATACATGCCCAGTCCCATAATTCATACCATGAGAGGCAAAACACAGTGCAAAAGGGACATGATGGACACGCACTCGCTCTTTTTGTGGCTCGTCATATGCAGGTATAGGCTCCAGACACCGTAGCTGTGGCTCTGAAAACAAACGTGGTGACAGAAGAGCGTGGCAGGGCTCGAGAGGTCCATAAATAACGGTAATTACGCATGACGCGCTCACTGGCGGCTGACCTCGGGAGCTGACGGCCACGGGTGCACATCCGTGACTCGCACACTAGGCAATACGGGCGATTGAGTGGAAAGCAGTCGAGATTACAGGAGGATGGAGGAGAGGAGGAAGAGAGAGAGGAGGAGAGACAGGGGAGGGATATGGGGAAGGCTAATGTATGTTATGGCTCCTGAGTGCTAAGTGCAGCTGTAAGCTTCACAGGAACATCAAAACACAATTGACTGGCTGAGCACTGAGCCCTCAGAGTACAGCTGGAGAAGAGATAGAGAACGACAGAGAGAGGAGAGAAAACCAGATGACTCACACCCCTCTGCATTCATACTGTATGCTTTAAATACTTGATGGCAACCTTAAGGTTACACTGAAAAGATTGAGTTAGGCTTAATAACTGTGTAATTCATTAAAAAAATTGACATTTGAAACTTTTAATACAGTTTATTTTTGTCGTTTTTTTGCATTTATATTGGATTTATTCCATTAAAATATATTTGGTCATGCTGATACAGGACGTTTTACAACATTGACAATAATAAAATTAGATGTTTCCTGTCAGCATATATTTGATGATTTCTAAAGGATCATGCGACACTGAAGACTGGAATAATCACTGCTGAAAATTCAGCATCATGTTACATTTTAAAATATATTAAAGGCAGGGTAAGCGATTTTTTGCAATGCCCCTACTCCAAAAGGGTCATGCCTCTATTTCGATTGCTCCGCCCCACATATACATAGCCAAACCAGGCAATGATTAGTTAGATGAAATAAAACAGAACAAATGTTACACCGTCTACACGACACGCGAGCGGTGCAACAAAATACTAATAGAATTTATTATAAGTAGTGATGCTGTTTATACACTGGACGCAAGCAGAACGACAAATTATTTTAAAATCCCCTTTCTCAAATCAGGCTGTTCTGAGATTCCTGCCAGGATGACATAGTTCTGCACATGCCCCTCCCACGATAGTTAATTGACAAGACCGTCTTACCTTAAACCCGCACTTAGATTGTGATCTGTCATCAGTCCCTCATTGTGTCGACTCTGGTGCAGGGGAAGACAAGATGTCTCCGATTATGCAATTGAGGTGTTTTGTTGCTGGATGTCATGTTAATGATCTTAATTCATGTTCCGAAAATGAATAAAGGCCTTATGGGTTTGGAACGACATGATGATGAGTCATTAATGACAGAATTTTCAGTTTAGGGTGAACTAGCCCTTTAAGGTTCATTGCTATTTCAACCCAACAACATGGTTCCCATTTATTTGTAATATTAAATAAAGTCATGTATGATGCCAGTAAGATTCTAGGTTTGAACTTGATTTCATTCAAACAAAATATCATCTATAAAAGATTAATTTAATAGGTCTTTCTTATATTCTCAAATTTGCTTCTAAGAGCCTAAAGCCAAGAGTTCTCTATATAGAATATGGCTCTTCCTCGCTTGTTTGGTCTCAAATAGAAGTGAAGAAATGAATAAATAAAGTGACCTTTGCATAGTAAAGTGCAATCATATGCTCTTAAAATGATGGTAGAGGTTATCTGAGTCTTCTCAGGTTGTATAAAGCCTTCACCGTAGTCCAACAGGGAAGCACTGTCAAAATTTACAGAGGCTTAAAAAAAAAAGCTTAAGTTTTGCTACACCAAAGGCTTCCAGTATATTATAAACCCATGGGTGAGTTATATAAGAACTACATTAATCCCCTTTTTTATCTAGCCATCAACTTCATGCTCAATGTTTTCTTGGCTCTGTCCTTGCAAAGTTCACTGCCTCGGATTCTGTGAAACATTTTATTTCAGGAGAGCATTGCAAAAATAACCGGCACAAAGTAGCGTTTTCATTTTATTCAATCTCGCCACCCACTGTTTTCTTTGACAGCAGCCTGTCATGTTTCCCAACTGTTCAGCTTCAGCCCCTTTGATGAATTGCCATCGTCTTTTGCTAATTACCAAACTTCCCTGCCATTCACCTGAGTGGAAAACATATCTATCACAAAACTGAAAAAAAAAAAAAAAAAATTACACTTCAACATAGACTCTGGAACCACTTTATCCTAAACAGCCAAAAGGCAAACCAAAGGTTCTTCAGCCCTAGCGATAATTGAATCTTTGGCTAGTAGGGTGGTCAAGGTCACATGGTCGAACTGAAAGTGAATTGAAAGGTTATCGCAAGAACGTCGGTCACAGTGTGTGAGGTATCATGTTTTTACTGTAAATTCAATACAGCAACATTTTCTGTTGTAAACACATATGAATTACAATATAGTGCTGCATTACTGGTTCAAATTGAAAAATTGTTTCGTTTGAAGTCACAATTTTGGTGATTAGTGTTTCTTGGAAACTTGGACCTTAGTTCCTTTTGATTACTTTCTCCCTGCTGGTGGAATACATGGAGTAATACATGTTACATGACTCATTATGTTACATGGTACAAAAAGTTAAGAGACTGACTCATGTGACCTCTCTGCTGCAGAACACAATAGGAGACATTGTAGAAAAAGAAGAAAAAATAAAAAAAAAAGTACTATGATGCAAGTCTTCTGATGCCATAAGGAGTACCAATGCCTCATAGTGGGTCAGAACATAAAAACAATGAATAAAAAAATAATTAATAAAATACAATTGCAGTGTAAAGTAGTAATTAAATATAAAATACTAAAAAAGCAGGCTGTCACGGTCCTGGTGTGGGAAGGACGAGCATTCAAACTCTTCAAATAACAGTTCTTTTAATACTCACAAAGGTGATAGACAGGCAGGTAGGCAAAATGAAAGGCACACACGAACGCATAAACATATACGGGCAGACAATGGCGCTAATTGACAAGATACACCTGAACATAATCAACAATAGACAGAAACTAGATCACGGAGAGCACATGGGGAAGAACAACAACAAACACTGTGTAGTGGCGTTACACAGGCATGCTATTATATTATACAAAATTAGTCAGAATAAAGCTTAAGATTGTTGACACAAATGTGTTAAGTAAGTGTCGCATACTAACTTTAAACCTTATGTAAATAACCTTATGAGGTTTTTCATAAATTAAAAACAAAACATTTATAAATCACTATTATCTACTGACAGTGTTTGGGAATAGTTCCATGTTACAGAATTACGTAATTTAATTGCAAAGTGTAACTAATCGGTTACCAATACTGAGAAAAAAAAGTGTAATCAAATTATTAACTAAAATGGTAATGATTACAAAGGGGATTACATCTGAATATTTCTTGTCTTAATAATTACTGATGATTTAAAATCTGTTTTTAACCTCAGAAAAAACACAAAGTAAAAAGAGATGCTCAAGGCTGATTTTGTGGATTCCTGTGCTTTAAAATAAATGATTATGATACTTGAAGTGATGAAGGATTTAGAAAGTCAGACAGTAATCAGTGTTGAGTACAAACCTGTAAGGTTTGATAAGGCGAGACACTGAATAATGGGGTAAAAATAACTACTGTAATAGTTATTACCTTACTTAGATGATTGATAACATTGATAATTGCAAACATTTTTTACAAGTTTTCTAAAAAGTTAGGTTTAAATATGCAAACAAGTTATTATTTAATTAAATATGCACTAATTTTCATACATGTAAATTACAATCTGTTTTATTACTTTATAAAGCCCTTGTTACATCCACGCCAGGCTCCACCCTTACCTACCTGAATACCTACCTTGTGAAATCCCCTGTATTCTCCTCGATCTCTGTTTCATCCCCAGGCACCTTGGATATCCCTCTGTGTCTCCAACGTCTCAAGTTGTGGTGTGTGGTTGTGGTCTCACGTCCTCCTCGTCTGTGTGTTCTCCAGTGATCTCTCTAACCTACAAGACAGAGGCATTGTGATTACTACAATATTCCAGTATACTCAAATTATCATTCTGCAAAGGTTCTCACATCAAATATCCATTCCGACCTATGTTACTGCTTTGCTGTCTTTAATAAATACTATTTACTCACTTACCTCCTGTGTTGCAGTCCGCTTCCTAAAAGCCCTTTAAAATAGTTATACTACATTTTAAATAATGTAACATAATCCGTAACCTACATTTACAAAGCAACTTTCCAACACGGATCACTGACGACCAATCAAACGCAAAAATTATGAATTCTACTTTAATTAAAATGAACAGCATAACTAAAAAAGTGAAACTGAATGCAGCATTTAGCAGTTATGAACACGATTCACAATTCTAAGCAAATATTTAATAATGAAATTCAGTAGCAGCATAGAATGCACTGTATCCTGTCTTAAGACTGACATAACCATTTAGCTGACGGATTTACATTTTGTAAGCTCTCAGCAGCCAAGATAGGCTTCTGAGGCAAGTGAGAAAGTATGTCTGGTGTATTTTTTTTTTTTTTATGAAATTGACGCGTTTTGAGCAGTACTCCCTCCCTAACTCAGAGATTAGAAATTGAGCCATCATTCTCTGTACGACTTCGAGCGAAACCAAGAGTGAGAGAGTGAAGTGGAGAAAAGGAACAAAAGAAGTAGGAAGAGATATGGAAGCGCTTTTATGTTAGTGCTTAGCCCCTTTAACTCCGGAGACCTTTCTCTCTTTCTCCCCAGAGGTCTCTGCTCATTT
Organism: Enteromius fasciolatus; assembly: GCA_032361145.1. Classification (NCBI taxonomy): domain Eukaryota; kingdom Metazoa; phylum Chordata; class Actinopteri; order Cypriniformes; family Cyprinidae; genus Enteromius; species Enteromius fasciolatus. Next base: position 5,659,247 of record JAUMHR010000042.1, on the reverse strand, counting down.
TAATAATGCTCTCTTGATGTACTAAGCATTCGTGTCATGGAAGGTTAAAAACCGAGCCCCCCCAATGGCTTTTGTACTCCTCTTTTTCTTTTTCTGCTCTTCTGCCTCCTACTTGATTTGTGGAATCTGTGGAAATTTCACACTAAAATTTCAGATGAATGTGTATTTCAGAACAACATATTATGATTTTCATTTTAAGTCCACTATAGCCAATTGAGTGTGGCCTCTGAGGTGGCACAACTCATAGCCACGGGCCTCTCAACCGAGGTGGTAGAGACCCTTCTCCAATCCAGAGCTCCATCCACGAGAA
>JAUMHR010000042.1:5618391-5629313 GCA_032361145.1 Enteromius fasciolatus | reverse complement strand
CTACAATTTTCAGCACAGGTGCATTTCCACTGTGAGAGACAGAATCTAAAAAGAAAAATCCCGAAATCACATTGTATGATTTTTTAACAATTTATTTGGGAATTACTGTGTCAAGTGTTTGATCACTCACTTATAAGCCAGATTTCTGACCCTCAAAGACCTGTTATTTTGCTTTTAAATAGTCCAGCTACACTCCGCTCATGATTCTAAATTAGTAGCACCTGTTTGAGGTCTTTAGCTGTCACAAAGACACCTGTGCACCCCTCAATCAGCCAAAGTCTAAGTAGCAACATGGGCAAAAACAAAGAGCTGTCAAAAGACACAAGAGACAAAATTGTAGACCTTCACAAAGCTGGAAAGGGCTGCGGGGCAATTGCCAATCAGGTTGGTGAAAAAAGAACAACTGTTGGAGCAATTGTCAGAAAGGAAGAGGCTAATGATAACTGTCAATGTCCCTCGGACTGGGGCACTACGGAAGATCTCTCCTCGTGGGATATCAATGATGCTAGGAATGGTGAAGAATAAGCCCAGAACAACACGGGAGGAGCTGTATTGTGACATATTAGGCAAAAACCTCCTTCCCTCAGTCAGAGCATTAAAGATGGGTCATAGCTGGGTCTTCCAACATGACAATGACCCAAAGCACACAGCCAGGAAAACCAAGGAGTGGCTCCGTAAGAAGCATATCAACTGAAACTCAGGGAGCTGTTGCTCAGCGACACCCCTGAAACCTGAGAGATCTACAGAAGAGGAGTGGGCTAAAATTCCTCCTGCAGTGTGTGCAAACCTGGGGAAGAACTACAGGAACTGTTTGACCTCTGTAATTGTTAACAAAGGCTTCTCTACCAAATATATTGTTAAAAAATCATACAATGTGATTTCCGGATTTTACCGCATTCTGTCTCTCACAGTGGAAATGCACCTATGCTGAAAATTGTAGACCCCTCCATGAGAACTTGCAAAATCACAGGGTGATCAAATACTTATTGACCTCACTGTATGTAAATATATATATATATGTGTGTGTGTATATATATATATATATATATATAAGAGCTTTGAAATAATAATAATGATTTGGTGAAGTGATATGGAACTGTAATGCGGTCACAGAGCTGCCTGAAACTGTTCACTGAGCAGTTCCTTGAAAATAATTGCACACCTTAGAACATTCATCAGCCAATCAGATTCAAGTATTGAACGGACCCGTAGTATAGTAGTTATATTAATGTTATTATATATATAGCTGTAGTCCAATGATCCAAAATCAGTATGTGAGAAAGTACATAAATCAGCCAGTGTTTAAAACTATCCCCTTACTTTAGCCTGATTAATAACAGTTAGCATATAATAATGTGTTCTAATTTGAGTGGAACTGATAAGTTTTCACAGGAAATTCAGGCGTGACAATGCATCACGTCTGTAAACATGAAGAAAAACAAAGAAGCTGTCTCTAGGCTATCACATCCTGCAGGTGGCAGATCATTTAATTACAGCCTATTCTCGCATCATCTTGAATAATTAAATGTCAAAAAATAATTTTGATGGCAGATTGAAATCCAGAAAAATTATATGAAACATGAAAATGAAATTATATTCCAGTTTTAAACACTATGTTTCTGATTACAGATTAGAATTACACAGGATTTGTATTTTAAAGAAAACCAGTCTGAAAGGAGCATATATTCTTTTTGGGTTTAAAAGAATTTCTTAATATGAAATTTGAATGAGACTGAGATTAGCCTGTACATCAATTCAAATCTACACACGAATATACAATACTCATAGTCATGCAGTGCTGATGCTGTTAACATTAATAATTTAAGAATATAGTATAATAATAATAATTTGGGGGGTTGATGTGATATGAACTAACCAATCGTTACCCTTCATTTTTGCAGCATGATTTATGGTAATGCTTTTTTTCTCAGTTTGTCAAAAGCGTAGAAGATTTATTTCTAATTGTTCAATATATGGTAAAAACCCATATATTCATATTTTCCAAAATGTAGATGTAGACGTATTTTATTTCATTTTACTGTCGCTTATTATTATTACTATTATTATTATATATATATTTTTTTAATAATTTTTTAGAATCGATAACATATTAATATATATTTTTTTTTTAACAGTGATCCATATCACATAATTTGTTGTTCAGGCACTCTCTCACACTATAAATCTTATGAAAATCAGTTTTGGCTCAATAAATATAAGTGACTGACACATTGCTTGATGATGCCTATTGTTGGAAAGCACAGAAACAGCCATTGTTTTGAACGGACACAGATCTTTATAGCATAGTCTATTAAGGATAATGTGCTATATGCTCCTCAAAATCATCAAAGCAAACCAACACAGTGGAGAAGAACTTCCTCTGTGTCTCTCTGTGCACCATTACCCGTGAACACACTCCCATTTGACATTTCAGCGTTCTGGAGGAGAGACACTTTGAAAATTTCGGCTGTTTGCCTCATAATTAGTCCCATAAGCAACAGTGCAGAATGAGTGTGAAGTAATTAACAGGCGAGATGAAGTCGACTCATTACAGCTGTTTCGCTTGTGTGCTCTGTCATGTCTGTTATCGTGGAAACTGATCTGTTGTATCCTGGGTGGCTCAGATATCTGATGAAGATACTAAAAGGGTGACAGATGACATCTATTTAGATCAGCTAAGAATGTATGCAATTACTATTTCAGGGTCAATAAAATAAAATAATCCTATTTGTAATGGTATGCATCTATATGTAAAATATGAAAATTTATATACAATTATACATACTGAAACACACATTATTAATGTATTAGCAAAGGCAGCAGGTATTTTTTTTTACGTTGCCAGTCTCTCGTCCCTCACTTTCTCTTCTTTTCCTCTCCCTCTGAGAGGTAATAATTCATTTCCTGCGCGAGTGAGCCGCTCACCGATTTGAAAGGGCAAGCGAAGCCCAATGCAGAAAATGGAAGGGCGAAGACACCCGCCGTCCCGGCACAAACTCACACTGAGGCATTTTCTCTCCTTCTTGCGCTCCTTCCATATTCAGGTTGAGCTGCTATACACTGTAAAATACTTTTTAGTCTGTATTATTGCAAATAAACAGCAACATGCAAATTTGTTAATGCCAGTTGATTCTCCACTGAACGGAAATTAAACTGTCGATTTGTGCACAGTGTAACTTCTACACAAAAGATTGATGGATAATAGGAGCATAACCAAAAGTACCAGTTTTTGAAATATTCTGCACACAGAATACATTTTAGAGGAATGTGCTAAAATTTGAGCCCATTTCAAAATTATTGCACATGCAAAATTTTTTGTACCCCCGTATACATATTCAAAAACACTTAAATAGTATTTCATAGCAAACCACACTCCAACTCTTAATTCTTAAAACAGAATGTCATTAATTTCACTATTTTCAGAAGTTTCACACAATAAATATTAAAATGTAAAGACAAATATGGTACAAATATGAGTCAATACCTATAAATAAAAGCCATATCACCTTTATATAACAAACAGATAAAGCACTGAAATGGGAAGCTATCTGAGATGTCTAAAATGATCTGATTCCACCCAGAAATGATCATTCTTAAAAACGTCAGCAGAAGATCTATAATTAGCAAGACCAAAGAGCCTTTCATGACTACGTTAAAGTCTTTTCTGCTCATTTATAGAAAACCAAACATGTGAAGGGCTCAAGCATCTCGAGGAACACACAGCAGTCTGATAAAGTGAACCTTTGCACCTCCATGCTGTTAAGCAAAACCCTAGCTAGTACATCACAGAGAGAACACAACCCTCCGAGTGAAGCATGGAGGTTGCAGCATCAAGCTTTGGGGAGGCTTCTCTGCGGCAAGGATTAGAAAACTCATAAAGTTAGGAGTAAAAATGGATGGAGCTATGTACAGTAGAATCCCCGAGGACAACGTGAAGCAATCCGCAAAAGCACTGAAATTTGGAAGACGATTCATCTTCCAACGGGGCAATGACCTAAAACATATCGCAACAGAGCTTGAGCAATATTGCTCCGAAAGAATGAGCAAAAATTCCATTATCAAGATGTGCAATACCGACAGACTTGGAGGCTACGCACGCTCACAACCGTAATCCTGCCAGAGGTGATCCAACCAGCTTCGATCTTTGAATACTTAATACTTATACTGGGGGTCAAATGTCTGGAAATAATTCAAAATGTTCTGCTTACCAAGGTTGCATTTATTTGATCAAAAATACAGTAGAAACTGGAATATTGCAAAATGCTAATTCCAATTTAAAATAACTGCTTTCTATTCGAATACACGGTAACACTTCAGAACAGGGAACACTTATTCACTATTAACTACCACTTTTCCCTCAATTAATTCCTAATTTGCTGCTTATTAGGATAGATGTTACGTTAAGCTAATGGGTAGGATTAGGGATGTAGAATAAGGTCATGTAAAATAAAGCAATAATATGTGCTTAATTACTACTAATAAAGGGCTAATATTCTAGTAATATGCATGCTAATACGCACCTAGTTAAGAGACCTTCAAATAAAGTGTTACCTATTCCGTTGTAAAATGTAATTTGTTCCTTTAGAGTCAAAGGCATATTTTAAGCAGCCATTACTCTTAATGGCTCATTAGTCTTCAGTACAGAAATCAATTCTACAAAAGCACTGATATTAATAAGAAATGTTTCAGCAGCAAATCAGCATATTAGAATTATTTCTGAAGACCTGTGTAATGGTTGTAAATCAATGCGTTATCAATGCTTTCATAACGCTGAACATTCAAAACACTTTTGAACCCCCATCTTCTAATGCAGCTTATAGTTAAATAAACCACACGGTATGCTGTTTTAATCTAGCAACAACCTTCTCTGTTAACATTAATGACTCTTGAGATTACGTTGATGCACAACCCGTGTACTCTGCAAAATTTTTAAGTAAAAATAAAGCTAGGATGGAGCTGCTACAGTACTGTTCCTTAAATGTATACACCTTGTCTAAAAGGTGTGTGCGATCTCATTTTCATATATCATATTAATGGTATACATTCAAAGTGTGCTCTTCCATGATTCAGGGAAACTCTTAAATTTTATTAGATGCAATTTTTCATTGACCTTAAAGGCTGACAACAGCAAAACTCCTCAAGCAATTCAGCTGAGACGTTTAAAAACACTTATGCAAAAGAGAAAAGACCCGAGCCCACATTCATTACTCAAACCTTGTTCAAGTGTTGCGTTCTGAGATTTCAAAACAGCTTTCACTTCCGAGAGATCATATTAAGTGGCGCTTCAGCTGGAGGGTCGCCAGAGATTAGCATTCCTGCCTAACCTGGGCTGTTCACAGTATCTTGATCACCAAATCAGCATATTAGAATCATTTCTGAAGGATCATGTGACTAATTAAAGGCTGCTAAAAATTTAGATTTTTCCATTACAGAAATGAAGCACATTTTAAAACATATTTAAATAATAGGAAACAGCTATTTTAAAATGCAAAAAAAATATTTTGAAAGGAAAGGATGTGACATGTGGCCAGGTATGGTTTCCCATGCTAAGTTACCCATCCAAGTGCACACACACAGCAGTGAGAAGTGAACAACCATGCGCGCACACACACACACACCATGAACACACACCCGGAGCAGTGGGCAGACATTGCTGCGGCACCCGGGGAGCAATTGGGAGAACGGTGCCTTGCTCAAGTTGTGGTATTGAGAGTGGAGAGAGCGCTGGTTATTCACTAACCCTGCCCACAATCCCTGCCGGACCTGGGACTCGAACCCACGACCTTTGGGTTACAAGTCCAACTCCCTATCTATTAGGCCTCATCTTGCAATTATAAATTCATAGCTCACAGTTCAGGCTTTTTTATTATGAATTCTAAGTTTACTTCTTACAGTTCTTTGTTTTTGTTTCCACCACAAAAAATAAATAAATTAAAGTAATTGTGACTTTTCTTCTCACAGCTGCCTTTAAATTTCACAATCCTGACTTTTTTTCTAAGGGAAAGAAAGTCTGAATTATAAGATAAAAAGTTGCAATACCTTTTTTATTAATTATTAATTAATTTATTTATTGCTTTTGGACTGGGTGGTTTAATGAAGAGGTTCAGGATCAGATGTGTTTAAAGTACTACCACCGCACCACAGCAAAATGTTTTAAAATTTTTAATATATTCTTCTTAATCGAGAAACATACATAGGTCCCCAAGTTTTACCTTTTTGTGGGATCACTAACTGGCCAACTGAAGGATGAAAGGAAGCAAAGCAGAAACAATCAGACAGAGAGTCAATTAAGTGTTGCTCCAGTTCCAGAAGCTCCGCCCCTTGATAAGATGCAAGCACCGCCTCCACGACCGACTGGTTCTCAGCTCGTGAAATGGTACATGTGGAGTAGACAACCACTCCTCCAGGACGCACTGCTGCTAGGGCTGAACTGAGAAACAACACAACACAACCAGCCATTATTAACATTAAATAGACATTATCATTCAATTAACAATTTCTAAAACAACATTAGACAAGGGGGCAAGGGGCAAATATTGAAATATATATATATAAAAAAAAGATAATTTAACCCAAGGATTTTAAAATAATTTGTTAGTTACCGTCAAGAAGATAATTGCAGACATTAAATCAAAAATGAAACAAGAAAAAAAATGTTGCAGCATTGTGTGTGTGTGTGTGTGTGTGTTTCGGGGGGTTCCCGTCATAGATATTTACCAGAGCAGCTCCTTCTGTAAGTGCGGTAGTTGAGTTCTCTCCTTCAGCCACTTTTCCCCTTGGAGGGTATCCTGGGTATAAAGCCAACTCCGGTCATTAGAGCACGGGGCATCTACAAGCACCTGACACAGAGGGATGGAGCAACGCACACAGACAAACACACATCAGAGAACAGGCTCTAACTCTGCAGGGAGGAAAAAACAGTGCAGGAGACTGAAGGGGAATATTTCATGTTCACCTGAGGGACGGTGAACATAACACAAAAAGGAAAGCAGAAGGACAGCAGGGACCTGCCGGTATGGGCCTCATTAGCTCTTTAAAAGAACCAACACACTCACACCGTCATCTGTGAAACCGGCTGAACAAATGAGAGAGAGAGAGAGAGAGAGAGAGTGGAAACACTACACACACCTGGGGCTAATAATCACAAAACGCACCTGAGCTAGAATCTTCTACAGTGGTTAAACAAACAACCAACGCAAACAGTAAGAATCTCCTCGAAAGATTCAGATGAGCAATAGGCAGGACTGAACAAAAAAATAAGAGCCCTTCTTTCTGGAATGGATCTCTCTTAGGAAATCCTGCAGTCCCTTACCCACCAAACCCATCGTTCCTTGCTCTAGCTAAGCTCGTCTTTCTTGGCTTCCTTTGAGACTACTCTCTCCTCATTAGAACTGGCTGAGAATGCCTTGTCAAGCTGACAATTGAGCTCCACTGTTTTTCTCCCTGCCAGCTTTGTATTAGAGCCTCTTAATTCCCTCTCTTAGCTCTGCTGCCTGTCTGGCTAAAAGAACGCCGGGGGGCACTCTGGAGACCGACATCACTAAAGGACATGATGGTGAAGAAAGACCCCCGTGGGCCTTACAATGTGATCTAGGAACAGCGGCACGTTTAAGAGGAAAAGCCAAACCTGTTACCCTCATCTAAGTGCCAGTGCTGATAAAGTGATTCGATTATGGGCGTCGGAGACATGTTCATGTGACATTTCGGGAAAAAGGTTTTCATCATCAGCTTGGATGCGTACATGTGTCCGCTCCATCGAGGGTCCCGGGGATCTTAAGCATCTGCCCAATGTGAATAGAGGTCAGTGAGAGTAAAACAACAACACTGCCACCTTCTGGTGGGATGGGTGCATCACAGGTATGTGTGGCTGTGCTGTATTCAATGAATTACCAGAAACATTGCTTTTAAACAAAAAAAAAAAAGCAAACCTTAGATTAGATTTTTGCAAAACTATAAAAAAGTACTTACACATTTAATTCACAGCAGTGTTTTGGTTGAAATGAGCATTAATGGCAGTAAAACACAGACGTACTTTATTCATTTTCACACAAATTATGATTGCAGGGGCAGAAAAAAAAACGATATACTATACAAAATACCATGTTTTGACCTCAGAACACTTTTGCCATATTTAAAAACTATTACATTTTTAAGTCTGCATCCCATAACTAGATTCATATGATTCACTTTTCTAAAGCAGTAACTTGCTCAGTAGCACACCTGGTAAACGCTTCAATTGTGATCAAATCCAATGCAACATAAGTCCCAACGAAAAAGCTCAAAGATGTAACAGGCATCCCAAGTTCATATCCTAGCTCGACCTTTCCCCGATCCTGCTTCTCTCTCTCCAACTTCGCTTCCTGTCTGTTCTCCACTGTTGGATCTTAATAACAAGATATAATAATAAATAAAATCACTCAAATACTTGTAAAAGTAAGATAATGGGAATTTTATCACATGTTTTATAGAAATCTCACCACAGGGATGCTTCAAAAAAAAAAAAGAAAAGAAAAAGTTAACCTCTTTTACCAATGCATTCACCCTGAGCTGCTTTCATTTAAAACCCTCACGACACCTCCTGTCACATTGTGTATTCGTTTACCTTTCTGCTCAGTGGCCCAACACTTTTCTCACCGCCAAAAAAAAAAAGGATAATACTCAGTCAGCAGTATCTGGGAACCTTAAAAGCGCCATATTCACCACTTGATTGGCATGTTTGGCCTGGAGGGCTGCAAGTGACCTGCCTAGTGTCTCGTCACCTCATGATGAGTGGGGAAAAAATGCGAACATATGCAGCTTTACCTTCAAATGACTGAGTGTGCAGAAAACCTCTATTCCACCTTGCAGGGTTTCGGTTGCTTTGAGATGGAAAGTAAGGGCTTGCACTAACAGTTGCGCCAATAGTGATAAATGAGGGAGTTTGGAGGCAGCATCGCTATTGATGTCATATAAGAGTGTCACTTTGACATTCACAAACAAGCAGGGTTTTTTTTTCCCAAAACACTTAAATGGATGACATTCAGTGGAGGTTAGTTCAGTGAATTTAGCTTCTGGAGTTAAAGGAATCGAAGAGATGTTAAGTAATGATTTCTGCTATGAAGATGTCATTTGATGATTAATTCGGTGTAAATATCAGAACTTAAAATAGCCAAATTATAGCTTGAAAGTTGTAATTTTGATGGCTCTGACAGATGAGTAGGTTAAGAGTGGTACCTTGTCGTAAATCCCTGGCCGCATGCTCCCAATGCTCCGGCCGTCCAGGTGAGTCACTGAAAGCAGATGTCGTAGCGTGGTAGGAACATATGACTCCAGAGTCTTCAGTAGCCAATCATGTCTGTGCTGATCCACTTCATTACAGTGCATGAGCCCTAAAAGTTGAATTTTACAACAGAAAAAAAAGTAATTTACATGAAAAAGGGTAATTTTAATAAAAATGTAATGTAAATTGTACTGTGAGTTTTAAAAATGAACAGTCATCGAGTCAAAGATATAGGGAACACTTTGTAAGATTTTGGCATTGTGTCAGGTATTGTGAAAAGAATGGCAAGTTAAGTAAGGTCCTGTGAAATATTATTGCAATTTAAAATAACTGCTTTCTATTGTAATATTGTTAATATATATATATATATATATATATATATATGCTCTTACTATAAAATTAGCTTGATAAACTTGATTCCCACAAGTAAGTGTTTTTCATTTCACAAGACATAAGTTGCATATATAAATTGCATTATAATCATTATCTTTGAATTTCTGGGATGATGCTGTGATCTTAATTTTATGACTAATATTTAATAATAAGTTATTCCAATAGACTTCCCTGTTCCCTGTCTGTCAGTCACTACGAGTCTTGCCAAAAGCCCTGATTCGCTCTGCTTAAGGGAAAGAGAAAACGTCAATGAAAATTTGCAAGTGGTCAAACAATCCTGAGCCACTCCCCTTCATCCGGGTATAAAGATGCGACAGGTGCAACCTCTCCTCAGATTTAGCTTCGGAGCCGCAAGTTTATGCCTGCTGCTTTGAAGTGCAGCAATGAAGTGGAAGCTGAAGCAGAAGTTGCTCGCTGTGGTGTCGACGACACGATCAGCGGCTTCCCTGTCAAGCGAATACCCTGGGTGTTCCATAAAAGAGCAATTTCACACGGTCATATCGCGTCTTTTTCAAGATGCTGTTTCGGCCATGTCCTCTTGACTACTTTGAGTTGAGCCAATTTCTTTCTGTGTGTTGGGTAACAGGTAACTGGCAGGAAGAACTGGCAGGTGTCACGCTTGCTGTGCCATTCCCCCTCACAGGGGTGCTGTTTACTCTTCCAGTAAGTTCCCCAGGTGGTGAACCCTGGGAGAGATTCCTACAGCATCCTCGGCAGTCAGACTGGGCGGAGCAGCTGATGCCAGGCTCAGTATCGGTGTGCATGCCCGGGGTTCGGTCAGCTCCTGTATATGTCCATATAGTTGATTTCCTGCGGGTAATCCTATATGTGTATCCTCTAAGTTAAGGTTTCCCTTGTTAAATCTGTGTCTTCCCTTGATAGAGCACTCTGTCCATCTCTACTGCCAGTCTTTCCTCTCCTTTCCTGGATGGGACCTGCCTAACCGTGCGTTCACACCGCCGGCGGCGAGAGCGTCAAAGTGGCCGAAAGTCATTCATTTTCAATGTGAGCCGGCGGCGAGAGGCGGCGAGGCGAGTCTTGGACGGCGAGAGCGTCGAGGAGAGTTGAAATCAAGTCAACTTTATGGTAATGAGCTATGACGCGGTTTGGCGGCAACCAGTCAGAATGTAGAAATCCACCGCTTTAGCAGATTTCAGATAACACAGTCCTGTAAACTTTGGTTCCGACACTACTCTATTAGTTATTAGCACCTCAATCGCAACAACTTTGTCCTCCATCACGATATGAGTTTAATAAGAACGTGCACAAT
>JAUMHR010000042.1:5594644-5618291 GCA_032361145.1 Enteromius fasciolatus | reverse complement strand
AGATTTAAAGGGGAAGTACACAGAACAGAGTGATTTCTAAAGAGCTGTTTTTGACAGGGTAAAATTAGCATTTTTTACACTATCTTTGAGAAATTTTAAAGCAATCTATATTACAAACTTTCCATTAAGATCGTAAAGAATCATATTAGCTTGTGGGAAATTGCCTTTGTATGACCCCTTTAAGCAGAGTGAATCAGGGCTCTAGGCAAGAACCCAGTCTGTCGTCACGACATAACGTCTCCGTTGCCTCCATCAGGGAGCGATACGTGACCGAGACGTTTATTTGCTCGAATCCTTATTCATATACATCAAATACATTTTTTGGCATCCTTTAGGAATGTTGTTAGCACTTTATTTTACAGTCCTGCTTCTCATGTACATATTAGGTACTTATTATAGTAATTACAATAACTAGGTACCCTGAACCTACATAAATTTACTTGATCACCAGTACTTTCCTAGGGAAGTACACTGTAGGTACACTGTAAGTACATGCAAGTTTGCGTACTGTAAAATAAAGTGTAACCGCCTCAATCACAGATTTACATACATGAGTCTAAGTATTTTGTTGACTGTTCCAGACTAGGTTTGGAACTTACCAGGACTGGCTGTCTGTAATATAGACAAACTTTTCCCCCCAGGAGCTGCACAAAGATCAAGAACATGCTCCCCTTCCTTCACATTCAAACTCAGTACTGGGAGAAGAGAGGCTGCGTTTAGAAGGTAGTACTGTTTTAACCAGCCGGGGTGGTGTCTTTGGGTAGGAAATCGAACTGGATCTCTGTGAATAAAACACTGCAGGGGGATGGGTGCTGTTTGGGAATGGGATTCAGGATGCGTCTGTGGAAGGAGGTTTGTGTATCCAAGCTCTGTGAGGCACTGCTTGAGGTTTGTAAGGTCACTGAAGCGATTAAGCAGTACACCGTACTGCCATGAGAGTGGATTCAAAAGCACATCCCTGAAAACATCAAACATTTATGTTGTGCAGATTAGTTCAGAGATTGTTTAATATAATGCACTAAATCAAATTAAATATTACATTTCCAGACAGCTAATATTTACCAAAAAAGTACTGTAATGCCATACATTTAATAGCATAAATTCATGAAAAAAACTAATTTCCCACCTTGCACTGCTCCACTGTTCTCCAAGCTCTTCACTGTACTGTGCATCGAAATGCTTCAGTACAGTCTTGCAAACCTGCTTCTGAGGTTTAGATTTGCACTGTGCTTCAAGCTGTTAAGAACAGTTTAACTCATTTAATTAATTACAAATATTGTTTTACAAAAATAAAAAATATTCAATAAATAATTAAAAAAATAATATAAGTATATCTAAGTATTTATATCATGTACAGCAATTAAACAAATTAAAAATGTTGACAAATATGTAAAAATCCTAATAAAAAAGTAATAAATAAAAAGTCGATTATATCTAGATACTTCTCAGTATATTTTCAGTAGTAATATAAACCGCTCACTGTATTAGTGACTGTGCATTGACCATGAGCTTGAGACAGGGAGGGTAGAACACGATTAAAAGACTTCAGAAAGAGAAGAGGGCTGCTGGTAAATCCCTTAATGAAGCATAATTTCGTAGAAAACATCGATATTGGTATACCGGTGTGTCTTCGTTTATTTATTGCTCCGCGGTCCGCCTTCTTATTGAGTTCCCCCAGAAACGTGGATTATGATAGTTGTTCCGTTTTTCTGTGCTTACAGTCGGTTTTCGATTACCGATTCATATTCAGTTTTGTTTCGTTAGTTGAGTTATGGTGCTGCTTCTGTTAGCTAAATATGGGGTAAATAAGCAACTGTTAATATTTGCAAAGATGTTTGTATTCAATTCTGTGTCTTTAGGATTCACAAATGAATAGTTCCTTTGCAAAAACCGATGACTTTTTCTATTTTTCACGTTGTCATGTTTTCACTGTTGTTAGTTAGCTGAATTTTTTCACTCAATCCAACTACAGTTTGATTAAGATTAATTGGAATGCACAATGAAAAAACATAACCTACAAATTCCCCTTTGCACTGTAAGCCACATCCATTCAGACCACAGTTCTCACAGTCCAAATAAGCTTTCTGCTTCCATCTGCAAACTTGTGGTCCAGACTTGTTGCAAAAGCAGCGGACTGGGTCTCATTTGAAAGGTATTCTCATATTTTATATTATATATAAATATAACATTTGGTCCTTTTTTAGGTGACCTTAATATGTAATGATGTATAAAACTAATTAGAAAAGCAATATAGTGCTTTTTTTCTGCAGGTCCTTAATATCTTGTTCAGATGTATATGGCATCATGGATTCTATCAGTAACCAACTCTGAACAACTGAACAAAAAAAGTAGCATAAATAATGATATTAGGAATACGGATCTTGTTTACATATTAGGTATTAGAAGTCGCAAATACTGTCTTCATTGGTGTTTTAAGCAGCTGCACATAGTGAGATAACAGCTGGGTATAAATAGACCTGAATTACTCAGCTGAATTACGCAACTTGTTGCAGTTCATTTTGATCTTGGTGTGGCATTTTTGCAATGTTTCCATCAGTTCTTTGCCACATTTTCATACATGTATTGCTTACAGTGTAATATTTATTCATATTGGACATTTACAGGACGTTACCAACATGAATAAGATTACTGCGGCTTTCCTTTTCCTTGTGTTGTTGGCTGTAAACTGAGAAGTGAAGTGAGTTCCTTTTGTTTTATATCTATTCGAATGGTATATGAGGTTTATATTTGCAGTTCTCATCAACAGCTATATATTAATCGATCCTTTGCAGAACCTAGAGACCTGTCCCTTCGGCTGGAAGAAGTTTAAAAACCAATGTTACAAACTTTTCAAAATAAAACAACAACAACAAAAAAAATAGTGGAATAAGGCAGATGTACAATTTGTAGGACTGTGTCTAGGTTCATTACTGATACAGTATGTTTTTAAATGTTTGCATCTGTCCACAAGTCAGTCAGCAATGCTTTTGTATTTGGTGTTGCTCTTATGATATAGGCCTGCCTTCAATTTAAATATGGACTGTAAAATATGTAAATATTCATATGTCTGTATTCTGCCTCGTCTCTCATCAGTTATTCAACTAAACTGCCAACAAAATGTTACAATATAAAATAAATTCACATTTTTTTTCTTAGGGCATCTTCCTTATCTTATAGCAGTTATACATAATTTATTATTATAGACAGTAAATCCAAACATAACAAGAACATTGAAAATAAAGTATTTTTGGGTTAGAAAACAGAAATATAAATATATTTAGGCTTTAAGTATGAGAGAACTATACTGCATGTTAACTGCCTGAAGAAAGCTGTCTGGACTTGGAACAATGGAACAAAGTTTGGTTACACGAACTGGAATGCTAAGATGTGTTCTGGAAGCAGCCAACAAAGGTCATATGTTGTTAACAATTTACACCTATACCATAGTAACTGCACCAAAAGAGATTTCATACCTTGCACATTGTTATATTTTCTGATTGAAAGGATTAGGATTAATCCAGCCCCAAATGAAAAATTTGTCATTAAATTACTCCCATGTCATTCCAAACAATTTAAGATATTTTGAATGAAAACCGGGAGACTTGTGACTATCGACTCTGTCAAGGCCCTCCATCTGAATAGTTCATCTGCCATCAGGGGTCATAAAGAAAACAAACATAACTTTATTCAACAATTTCTGCGCTGTAGTGTCGGAGAGTAACGCTGCAGAGAGTAACAAATTTTCATTTTGTCCATTTAATTTCCTTTCACACCTGTGAAATTTCACAGGTAAGCTCTGCTGTACTCTTTTGTCTGTAACAAAAGGGCTGTCAAAACAAAAATCAACTGAGCAATCTAATATAACCATCAGAGCAAATCCCTCCTATTTCTCTCTCACTCACTTTCTGTCATATCTCTACTGTCCTGTCAAGGAAAAAAATGCCAAAGAAAAAAAAAACTTCTCCGAATCCAAAAGTGTAAGAAACAAGCTTTCCTTTGAATTCTTCAATCATTCATGCAAATGTAAAATGTAGGCATCTTTTCATGTTTGCATCATACAGTGATCAAACCATGATACCATAATGATGCAGTTACAGCATCGACCAGCAGAGGGTGCTGCTAATGTGTGCTGAGTGAGAATGACCGGAAAATGGTACTTTTTTTTTTCTTTTTTATTTGACATTCATATCGAGTACAAAAGGCGCAGGTACCGAAAGCAGAGCAAACTGGATGACGCACAGAACGTTTCATCAAATAAATATTAGTGTGTGGGGTAAAATACAAAACATCAAACAAATGTGAAATATAAAAATGGCAACAGCGTCAAATAAATACGAAAGCGTTTACAATACATGACATCATATATTAAAATATGAATTTATATACGATGTTGAGTATTGTTACATTTACAGTAAACCATGAAATAAGATGGCAAACGTTTTCCTTCCTGATAAAGCAAAGACACGTGAGAATAAAATGCAATTTCAGACTCAATAATGGGCTTGTACAACCCTTTCCCATCGCGTTCAAAAGTTCACTTTCTCACGATGTCTGTGTCTGTTGCTGGTGCTATCTGAGAGTATGAATGTCATTCTCAAAATTAAGACAGCGTAGTGTATAACCCTATAAATGCTGCTGAAAAAAGACCATCTGTTATTTAAAAGGCAAACTGTGTCACAATCAACTGCACATTATATAAGATATGCATGTAGACCATAAAAACATGTTTGTACAATTTCAAGTACACAAATTTAAACTCTTATGTATTTACAAACATTTTAAATTCTCTTAAAAAATAGGTCTGTGATATATTTTTGACAAAGAAGTCTCAATTGAGTTTCAAATGTCTGTTAATACTGATTTTAAGTGTTTTGATTAAAACAAGACAAACGGTTCCGAAGAAGTTGAAATGTTGAACCGAAATTTGAGCACATTATCTGAAAATAAATGTCCATGTCCCCCATCTCAACTAAACACAGCTTCTGCCGACCACGGGTCAATAGGTGCTGGAGGTCATGCGGTCTGTCGGGGTTTGTCGATTGGGTTTCAGTTCCTTGCTTCCGGGCAATTGCATCTGCGTAGTTTGCTACATTGCCCGTGCTTGAAGATAAGAACAAAACAATACTTTGATTGGTTGGGACCCTTGAGAATTGTAAACCAGTCAGGGGTGGGGGGGGAGCAGAGGTAGTGTTAGGAAATTACATCATGAGTATCGCTGTTCGGCCTCTGCCTAATTGCTACAGGTGGGAGAGGTTTGCCATAGAAATCTGCCAATGAAAGAAAGTCATGGGGAAAACAAAAGATTAGGGTCAGCAATGTCCTTTTTTCTTTTTGTAAACAAGAATCAGCTAACTAAGATTTCACTACATCATTAAAGTCACAGCTCAAAATGCCACACTGCCTGGTTTAACATTCAGAAGAGGACACAGAACATTACATGCAGCATTCAGAATGTTCAAAATGCTTCCTGTAAGCATCAGGAATCAAATAACACACATTAGTCACAGCGCAGTGAGTGAGGTGTTAAGGAGATTGTGCTAGTAGCGTTTATTAGGCACAATGTCGAGCTGGATGGTTGTGGTATTTCTGTTGA
This sequence comes from Enteromius fasciolatus, assembly GCA_032361145.1. Classification (NCBI taxonomy): domain Eukaryota; kingdom Metazoa; phylum Chordata; class Actinopteri; order Cypriniformes; family Cyprinidae; genus Enteromius; species Enteromius fasciolatus. The sequence continues at coordinate 5,612,698 of JAUMHR010000042.1, read as the reverse complement.
CAGATGATTGTATAGGAAGGATGTGGCTGAGGCTTGCTGTGTGGATGGAGAGGGGGGAAAAAAGCTTTAAGAACAGAATTATAGGAGATGGTAAGATGGTTAGGAAACAGAATGGGGGGGAAAAAAAGAATGTTAGAGACGTGCATGCTTGTCGACATGCCAGACGGGGAACAGACGCAATGAACCAGAAATTACCAGCATGTCTTGTATCTCCAAGAGGCTCAAGTTTGGGGAGCCTAGAGGCTTTAGGAGTAGCCCATCCAACTAAAACAGAAAAAAGTGGGGTTAGCTGTTAAGAGTCATTAATATTAAGCAGCAAATGAAAAAACTAGGACAAATCAGTGGTTAAAAAATGAGTCATTTTGCAAACATACTTCACCGACTTTCTTGTCTTGTGTTATAGAACAAATACACCTCTGCAATGTGTTTACAGTAAGCCTGCCGTTTACTATACTGTGTAATTAATTGATCTGATTATTTAGGTTAAATTAAAAATGAAAATTCTGTCATTAATTACTCACCATCATGTCATTCCAAACCTGTAAGACCTTTGTTATAGCCTGGCTTCCGCGACTATAAAGCTCATAGGAGCTTAGTCTGGCCAAGCTACCTTACCACCCGCCTTCTGGGAGGCGGGCTTAACCTGCGTCAATCAGATGCCTCTGTATACTACTGGACGAATCTACAACCAATCAGACCACTCATTCCGATGACGTATGCATAGTGGCGGAACCTGAAGCCACTGTAACCTTCATTAAAGTAGTAGGAAAATGTCTTTACTTCTGCTCCATTTTCAAAGAAAAGCTGCCATGAAAATTTCTCAAAACCCAGTCGTGAGTCCCCAATTGGTTCCCATTTTTTTGGGGAACTGAAATGCTCTAAAACGGCAGCTTGGCCAGACTAACTTTGCTCACGAAAAGAATGTAGCGTCAAAGGAAGTATGGGCGGGCCCAGGCTACCTTTGTTAATCAATGAAACACAAATTAAGTTTTTTCTTTTTTTTAGAAATTCCGAGAGCTCCCGGACCTTCCCTTAGACAGCAAGGATCCTATTTGACGTTACTCTAAAAATGGCGCCAGGGTGAAGCAGAGGAAACATTGGTGAACGAAGGTGTTATTTTTGTTTTCTTTGCACACAAAAAGTATCCTCTTAGCTTCGTAAATGCTGATGTCACGTGCATTATTGAACTATGCCCTTGATAGTGTGTCAGAGGGCCCTTGAAATGTACTAAAACATATCTTAATTTGTGTTTCCGAAGATGAACAAATGTCTTACAGGTTTGGTTTTTGGGTGAACTAACCCTTTAGTAATATATCAGAAGTAAAATGTAAATGTAGAATGTCCCACAGGAACATAACTATGCTTTCCTGTATGTTTAAAGCTACCTGTACACTATGTAACTTTTAAGGCTTAAAGAATAAAATGACAGGTTCCTGCTGAAGAATGCTCTTTTTTGGTTGTGCTTTGGCTGTGCTCCTCTGCACAGATGTGTTTTGAGGCAATGGTGTGCATATGGATGGATGCCATCTCATCAGTATACAAATAAACAATTACACGAACTACAACTAGAGTTGCTTTTTCTCTGTGTAAGAATTTGACATGACTTGCACAGGTGAATGATGCATGCATACAATTTTCAGCATGTATTGCAAACCCTGTGGCATTCATGTGCAGTATTTCATGCCTGGAACAAGGATTAGCTGTTTTACAAAATGGAAATATTTTCATGATTAGAACAGTAGTATTATATTAACATATTTCATAACATGTAATACGTAAGGTATGCCTTGACAAAAACCTCTCAAAAAGACTGGGCGTAAGCACTTTGTAGAAGCAGTTGGCATGGCAACGAGGCCACGATACCGCATTTTTATAGTGTTCTTTGAGGCATTTAATGTAAAGTGCTTCTGTGGCTGGTGTACTTTTCTTCTGAAGCCCAGCCCTTGGATCCAACATTTTTTCAAATGTGTGAGTGTGTATTTTCAAGAGGATGCTTATTCCTATTGAAAATGGACATCACTAACAAATCCTCAGGGTAAAAGTGTTGTACATTAAAATGGTATAGATTTCACCAATAAGTTGTTCACTGTTCATGCATGAGAAACATCTTGCAAAAGACACATCACTACCTGGTAATGGAGGAGGGGTTGGGCTTTTGGGTGCTGCTTCTTCCACTCTGAGAGGGTCGACTCTGTGCTTGCGTTTCAATCGTAATTTCCTAGTTTTCTTTTTGTTCTGGTCCACTGCTCCTGATCAAAAGTGACAGACACTGAAATCACTTCATCCACTTCAAGAAACTGAAGTTAAAAATAAAAACTTTATCCACTTATTACTGTTGGCACAATGGAGCCGTTTCGAGGAATAAAATATCCTACCTGATTCTGTGCTCTCTGGGGTCTGTCTCTCGCTCTCTTCATCCTCCCCCTCTTCCTCTTCATCCTCATCTTGAAGGACTGTCTGTTCTTGCACAGTGCCCTGCTGGCCATTTTCTCTCTGTCTTTGCATCTCTTTTTCTTTGCTTAGTTTGTCTTCATTCTGGGATTTTTATATGAATTCAGTATTTGCATCTTAATGATTTATCCAGCTTGCATTTAAAAGAGACACTGTGATAACTAACCTCGTTAACAACATTGTTTATTGGCTGGAAAGGATTGGGCATGTCGACATCATCCAGATCTTCCTCTTTCAGTGTCCGTCCTTCTCGCTCTGCTTCTTCTCGCTCCTGTCTATCTCTATCAGTAAAAAAACATTTGATCAAACTGTTGTTTGCATTTAGAACGCTTGAAACGATGAAACGGAAGTAGAGATAGCTATTTTCTTAAATATTGTAACGTGAAATAGATAATACAAAAAAATAAATACATTTTTATGAGGCAGCGCTACTAGTATCATCAGCGTTTAAAATGGGTGTTCCCCAGGGTTCTCTCCTGAGCCCTCTCATATTTTCCTATTTCCTAACTATGTGGCCTTTCATTTTGATGTTTATTAGTGCTGGGGGGTTTGACTAAAACTCTGTATGTTTTGGTCAGACCACTTAAGTATATACTGATTGTGTACTTCAGGCTGGTTTATCATTTGAACCGGTACATCACCCAGAATTAATGTTGATACAGTTGGGCCTGATTGCTATGAGCAATGCAATTCTTTCTAATAAAATGCCAGCAAGAAGGCAGGGCGGGGACTTGGTTCATTTGCCGTTCATTCGATTTTGAGATGTGAGCATGCAGTCCATTGATCGAGGGGCAGGTTTTAAGCAGACTAAAAGAATCGAAAAGTCAGGCATATACCTCCAGAAAGAAATCTGTCACCTTCACAGGAAGATCAAGTTTTGATTAAACATTACGACAAACAAACAAACAATAAATAAAAATATACATGGATGAATCATTGACAATAAGTTCCATCAAAAACAAAATATTAAATCATTTCAGAACTAGATTACAATACATTTGTATTGGCATGACTACTTCATAGCCTGGGCCCACCCATACTTCCTTTGATGCTACAATCATTTCGCGAGCAAAGTTTGTCTGGAAAAGCTGCCGTTTTAGAGCATTTCCGTTCCCAAAAAAGTGGGAACCAATGAGTAACGAGCTCAACTCACTGACCTCTCCTCTCTGATCCGCCGAACTCTCTCGGCTCTTTCCTTCTTGTCTTGTTCTTCTTGAGCCTTCTGCTCAGCTGTATCTCGTTGTACACGCTCTGAAATTGCCTCGTAGTCCTTGGCAATGTTATTTAATAGCCAATTAAGGCCATTTTTGATGGATTTGTCAACCTTCTTACCATAACCCAGCACTGCAGAACAGGGTTCCTGAGAGTAGAGGAAACAATGTTTAACTCAGTTTTATATGATTGGTTTGCAAAACCGCTGCTAAGAGATCCTGAAATGTTTTGAAATGTAATTTGAACCTTTTAACAGCAAATAACAAATAAATGAAGACTTAGGATTTGTCATTTAAAAACTCAAACCAGACAGATAAGCATGCAAACTCACAATCTGACAGAGGCATTTATTCTCATTGACAAGCTTCTCCAATGACAGGGTCTCAATGATATCTGCTTCAGCCAATGCCCCATCTCGGTCCTGTTTATTAGCCAGTCTGCAAGCCAATCAGAACAAGGATAGAGCTGGTCACTAGGTGTGCAGGTCACTTGGTAAGCTGTCACAAACAAATGACTTAAGGTCTGCACTTGAAGTGGACTGTAATTAGCCTTGTGTTAAAGAGAAGTCTTGACTCATTGGCACACTTAACACGCTATATTTAGTCAAGGACTTCATCTGCTGCTCACTCCTTCAGTTAATTGGACCCACTGCAGCTTGTCTAATGCCCCGACAGATATACAGATGATGTATTGCACATTTATTGCACACCGCCCTGTTCCACTTGGACTAGAGGCAGACATTATGTGAGGATGCTCTTCACTGATTACAGCTTGACATTCATCAAAGCCTCCAGGCTCATCAGCAAACTCAAGGTCTTGGCTCTAAACGCTTTCATATTTCTGACAGGCAGGCAATGTTGGTGAAGGGGGGCTGTGAACATTATCAGCAGCCATTTAAAAATGGGTGTTCCCCAGGGTTCTGTTCAGAGCCCGTTTCTATTCTCTATTTTACACACAGTTCTGTGGTTTTATGGAGTTGCAATTTCATCGTGGTTTTTGCTGACATAGTTTTGGTGGGCCTAAGGCTAGTTTCATATTTCTATGTAAAGGCTGTGTCTTAAGCAGTAGCCTGACAACCTAGCAGTTATCTTAATTTTTAGATTTAGATTAGGCCAATCTACATTTTTATGTAACTGACTTAAAAAAAATAATGACAAAAAGAAACTTGATGATTAACTTGTATGACTAGCCTAAACATTTTACGCAACTGTCCACAGTTTGTTAAGAGTGATGAAATAGTAAAGATTCCAACATGGTGTTGGTATAATTACCAAACACCAACAAGAACAAGGACCCAATCGAAGGTTTTACATGAACTGGAGACGGCTTGTTTTGAAAACAGGTTTGTTATCTCAGGCACCAGTGGAAATTGAGGATCTGCCCCCAAGTGCTGAGATCTTTTTACAGGTGTACCACTAAAATAATTTAATACAAACCGTCAAGGCATGCACAGGGTGGTGTAGTAAGATAAATGTATCAACAAGGATGGGTCTTCAGGTAGGATAGGACTAAATACAAAAACAAATGATTAAAGATCTCAGCTAGGGATGGTACTGGTGCTAAATTATAAAAGACCGAAGTATCGATAAGCTCTGACATTAACAATTCTGTTATTGGTAGTGCAAAAAAAAAAAAAAACATTTCCTATTTATTGCTAAATAATTATTACCTAGCATATTTAAACTTTTTGTTATTTGCAATAATTTTAAAGAAATTTGCCTGCACTTGTTATTACAGTGAGATTGCTAATAACAAGTGCAGGCAAATTTCTTTAATATTATCGCAAATTAGAAAAGGTTAAAATATGCTAGGTAGTAATTATTTTTAATTTAGCACCAGTACCGATTAAAAGTACACTGCAGTAAAGGTTGATCTATTTAAGCCCACTGAAATTAATGCAGACACATCAACATCAGTGTCTCCAAGTCAAAAAACATGCATATTCCCTGCTGCTGTAATGTCAGCAGTTTTATTAAAATGCTACGCATTTAGCCCTACATCTGTTTTTATATTGTTTACCAACGGTATACATTTTTTATATTGTTTGGATCAACTAGCCCAGTAGACAGATATGAATGTTTATTCATAACCATACTGAAATTAAGTAGGTCTAAATATTGTTATCTGATGCTAATTGTTTAGCTAACAAGCTTGCTGGTGCTAAGTTATAGTCATTTTTAGATAATGTCCAAATATTTTTGATTTATTACATCTGAGGGGAAAACAAAAGGATGTGATGTTCAGGTTACTACAGTAATTACCAAAGTGGGAAGTAATGCCCTCTGTCTGGGGCATTTGGCCAGGAGTGTTTACAACACAGACAAGGTTTGAGAGATAATGTGAACTACTGAGAGAATATTTTCCTTCAAATGTTTTTCCTGACTTATTCTCATGTCATACATAACGTTCTGTGACGTTCTGCAAAACAATAGCCTAAGCTTCAAAACACGTTTTTCTTACTGGTGAAAATTAGACGCTCAAATCAGTTTTCTGTCAGATACATTGCAGTGCAAGCTTCACAGTAAACATTACTCATCAAAAATCTCAGGTATTTTGAGCAGTAAGATTAAAAAAAAAAGTGCTATATAAACTTGCAAAATAATACATTTTTACTTAAGTACATAAAAAAACAAGTACTTTTGTACTTTCACTCGAGTAAATATGAAAAAGTAGTACTTTTACTGGAGTAATATTTTATTGTATGTATCTGTACTTTTACTCAAGTCCTTGGTTTGTGTACTTTGTCCACCTCTGCTTTCCCCTGTATATCTAAACACTTAACATGGTATATAAACATAAGGTCGCGTATTTAAATTTTAATTAAATTAATGCATATCTGCATATCTTATCATTATGTTTATACATCCTAGGCAAGGATTTTGCACAATATCAGCATAAATACTTGTCATTTATTGGGTGTAAATTAATTAAAATAACTTGCATTTGTCACTGAAGACCAGCTGTGATGACTTCATACATAATGACACATCACATCACTAATTACTCAAATAAACAAATATTAATTACATTTATGGCCTTCAATGCTTTATGTTTCATCTGTGGTTTGGTTATGAGGAAGATTTATTTTTTATGTTTTATTAATGAATAATATTTATTTGGATAATTTCACAATTAAGATGAAAGGAATAAATTATATTTCAAAGTGTAGTAAAATACAATGTTATTTTTAAATTCTAAGAATATTTAAAAAAAAAATGTATTTACTGCATTTTTTATAAAATAAGCATAAAGCTTAAAAACATTAAAAATCCTACTAATTTTAAGCTTTTGAACAGTAGTGTAATGTTAAGTCTAGACAGTTACGTCCAACAGCAAGAACATGTCATGTTTTGAACACTTACACTAATACAGGTTTGCCTGCAATACGAGGGTGCCGGAGAACCTCAGCCATTGTGTCTCTGGTCTCCTGGATCCTTTGAACATCACTGGAGTCCACAACAAACACCACTCCATAAGACTCAGAGTAGTAGTTTTTCCAAATGCCACGAATACGCTTTCCACCACCCAAGTCGAAGATTGTGACCTCAAACTTCCCCTGCTTCAGGTCCACCTTTGAGAAGCCCACTGTAGGTGCTACATCTAAAGGACTTTCTATGACAGTCACAGAAACATAGACCTTGTGAAATCGATTTTTAACCTTGAAAACACTACATAAAACAATTGTCCCAAAATATTAAGATGAAGATTTACCTCCCTGGATTCCTCTGACGGTAGCTGTTTTTCCAGCATTGTCCAGTCCAACCATTACTAATGTCACCTTCCTGCAAGAGAACAGATACAGCTTCATTTAATTGGTCAAGACAGTCCTAATATCAATCAAAAATGTTTTTCTGACAAACACTTGAGGTGCAGTCAGGTTAGAATGACCCATTATGACAAGCAAGCGAGAACATGATAAAGAAAAAAACTTAAGTGTTAAGTTCATAGAAACGTATACATAAACAAGTTGGCTTAAGGCTAAATTATATTTTAGGTGTGTAATGATACACGTATTCGTATTAAACGTTCAGTACGAGGCTTTTGTTTCGTACGCATTACAAATGGAACGATAAAAAAAAAGAGAATAAAGAATTTAAAATATAATGTTTTGAGTGCTACGCTCAACAAGGCAGCCCAAACGACATGACAGTCAACCCGTTGTCTGCCCCTCCCACCCCCAAACAGACGAAAACTAGAAACATGCACATTATAACTATACTATTAACTATCCCGCTGCATTCAGGTAGGCATTTCCAACAGATTTGAACAGTGTAAAACAATCGATCGGTAACAGCGATCGGTACGTTTATAGCCGCGGATTTTAATGTGGGTTTTAAGAAAATGCTAAATGTTATTGAGTTCTCCTAGCAAAGAACAGAAAGATTGTGACCTTCTTTAGCAGAAGCACAACAGCGGCCCGTGTGTTGAAGACACGAAATGTGCCGTCTGGAGAAAATGTGGACACTCTCATCTTTCTGAACTCTGAAAAAAATTAAAAATTGATTGAAGCGGAGTTCCATTTAAAAATAAAATAGTTTTCTTTTTCTATTAGTTTATAACTTCTACAATATTACTTTTTTTTTTAAGGAGCATTTGCTTTTGGTTTGTTGTTAAAAAGAAAAGAAAAGAAAAACAAAATCATACTTTTATGTTAGTTTTAATAAATAAAAATGTGAAAAAAATCAAAGAAATTATTTTTTATTTTATTTTTGCTGTATCGAAATTCGAAAACATAACGAACTGTGACACCAATGTGTCGTATCGAACCAAACCGTAGTTTTTGTGAACCGTTGCCACCCCAATGTATATATATATATATATAAAACTTGTATACAACTTTAAAAAAAAAGTTTCTTTAAAGTGTATAATAGTACCATCAAGTTAAAAGTACTAAAATATTATTCAGGCTATACTTTTAATACATATGACTTTATCTTCATTTAATATTTTTATATATATATATACACACACACACATATTAATTAATAGTTTGTTTGTTCACTTAAATTGAATTTCTTTTAAAGATTTTTTTCCCCCCATTACATCCAAAACAATATATCAAAATTACTTTTAATACAGAAATTAAAAACATGAAAAATCACAAAAAATTTGAATTTAATTGCACTCATTAATGAGTTTACTTTATACAGGCAGCTTTGAACTTTTTGACATTTAATAAAACTTGACATTAAGTTACGACCAGCTGTCAGCTAATACAAGCTAAGCCTGCATGGTAATGCATCATCTCTTGACTGGCAAAAGCACACAGGGATGAAGCGGATGATTCAGCATACCGTTCCCAAAAAGACAAAGTAAATAACGTGGCCTTTTCCAACACTAATGACGTCAAAAATATTCAATATGTTCAATGAAATCTGTCCAGGGCTGTAGAGTCGCAGCTGTTTAAACTACAAGGCTTACAGTGGAGGCTTAGAGGCACAACAAAACATCTGTGGAGTAACACAAATATCCTAAATTGACCTGGGATTTCGGCTCACCATTGTCAACCTATGCTTAATTGTTAAAAAATTCCAGACAAACACAAAGGCCTGGCGGCATAAACAAACCCTGCAGTCACCACGGATGAACAAAACACAAAGTCCTTACAGCTACCAACACACACACAAACAGATACTTAACTGCGGCATTTGCGCCGCAGGGACATCAAGCGCACTATCCAGGTGACAGTTCTCTGCAACCAGGAGGCCTTCATCAAGACTGGGAATAGATCAAGATGACAGCTAGCTTTCTCTTGACTTTGGTTGTTATTGTCGATACACACACACGCACACTTCTGTCTTTCCTGGCCTCTGGTCAGCTCTGTATCTGAGGGATTAGCTGGGGATTTCGACTTACCCAACATGATCAGTGAGAGGGGTGCTAAAGGACACGCTACGTTCAACCAATGAAATTAAGACAATAACTTAAAGACTTGGCCGTCACCTGTGGGCCCAGGAGCTGTCAGGGGAGATTAACAGCCTCCTTTATATCGCTGGGACTTTTAAGGCCTGACTTTTACAATTCAAAGTTCATACAGACTAATTCTAGGGTCCTATGATCAACCATCTGACCCAAATTGAAGCTTATCAAGCATCTTGCTTCAGGAACAGCAGGTGATGTGAGTGATTAGACATTTAGTTCTTGGATTTAAGCCTATGCCTAATTGTGTGTCATGTTCAAACATGTACAGTGAAAGAGTGCAGATAGGGCCATTAATCAACGCAGAGAGGAAATTCCAAAATTAAAATGACACCAGATCTAATGAATCATGAGAATAGATGAGGATTCATAACTGTTAACTTAAATTTGAAATACATACAACTTAAACACTGTTGTAAAATGTAAAAAATGTAAAAAATAAAAAAATAAATAAAAATTGCCTTGAAAACTAAATGAAATAAAGCAAGTTAAAAGTAAAGCACTAAAATGATTAAAGCTAGAGATAGAAATATATATATATTTTTTTTTTAAATATATATATAATAATAATAATAATAATAAATAAAAATGCAAAAAGCATAACATAACTAAAACATATATTTTAGTTTAAGATTTTTTATTTAAACTTAAAATATAAACATATTAGAACTAAAAATGTGATCGAATATTAACACTAGAAAATGCCAATATGGATGCAAGATTAAAATAACACTGCAACATTAACTTTTATGTTTACGGTCTAAAAGAGCAAGTATGAATGTATTAATCATGCATCTATGCAAAAAAAAAAAACTATGTGACTGATGCAAATATGGCATTTCTAAGAAATTAGCCTAATGTTACTTTTCAAGGGATGTGTTAGCTATTTTATTCACCATAAAGTTTCAACTTACACTAAAAAGAGAACAGAGCATTGGACTATTCCTTTGAAAGAAATGCCACTTAATATTTTCTATGCCATTGTTTCTGCGGTGCATTAATTGTTGAAACTTAATAGGGGAAAGTAGGCCTAGATATTTTTTATGGCCCAAGCACCACGGTGCGAGGACACTCTTGGAATTGCTCCGTTTATTATTATTATTATTATTATTCCGCCACGGAATGAACCACATTTTCGAGGCCCTAAATACACGCAAAAGTCACTAAACTGCACCCACCTCAAAAGGGCCAAAAATATGGGTTGCAGAAGTGGGTGTGACAAAATGGCTCAATAGCGCCACCTGTTTAAATTCAAAGAACTGCCCCTCCCTGGGATTTACATTAATCCGTACACATATGTAGGACAATTACCTACAAAAAAATCTAAATCCGAAACCCAACAGGAAGTCGGTTATTTTTAATAATCTCATTTTTGTCATTTTCAGGTGTCATACTTTAACAAACTCCTCCCTGAGATTTATTCAGATCAGCACCAAATTTGTTCAGTGTAACCTAAAGACCTTTGTGACAATAAATAGCAAAGATCTAGTGTTTTTGTTGAAGGGTGTGTCCGTGGGGGCCTGGTGAAATTTGATGTTTCACCAAGAAACAGGAAGTTGTTATAACTCAGCCATACAATGGCCGATCTTCACATGTTGGATAAGACTCCTGGCTTGAGCAGATCTACATGCCCATATTCAGTTATAGGCATAGCGCCACCTGCTGACAACAGGAAGTGACATGTTTTACTCTGCAAGTAACTTTTCTTACAGATTTAATGACATTAACATTTCATTTGGTCAGTCTACTCTAAAGACCTTTGCAAAGGTAAATTTGCGAAGATCTAAAGTTTTTGCTAAAGGGGCGTGTCTGTGGCGGCGTCGCAAAGTTCAATGTCTGTATCTCAGCCATAGAATGTCAAATAAGCCCCAACCTCAACACATTTTATAAGAGTCCTGGCCTGAACACATCTGAAGGCCAATATTTCATTTTAATCATGACGGTAGGTGGTGGGCCCAGGTGCGAAGGCCCTTTCATCGCTGCTTGCAGCTTTAATTTATTATTATTTTAAAACAAGAAAATAATCATTTCCATCTTTTTCTCCACAAAAAAATATGCTTTTTGAGAGTTACACTCTGCACCTCCCAATGCAATAGAATTTAAAAAAACATATTAAGGGCATTACTACGCCAAAAGTGTGGATTTATAGGGACCACTGTACAAATACTGTATAGTAATGGCTCACTACTCTACTCAGAAACAAGTTACTAAATTCTTCACAGCCTCTTTGATATATTAGATGATAAGACACTTACCTTGCAGGTTCTCTCCATCGTTTCAACCAGTTGCAGCAGTTCGCCATCAGATTGAACATTTCACCCCAAGTGCTTGAACTGGGATTTATTATTTCATGACAGCCGTTTTGGCTGATTATTGACGTTTGCTGACTGATTTTCTGTACTTCGTGTTTTCAATCAACCCGTTATCTGCTAGCACGCTTTTATTCGCCTATCCGAGTGATTCGTAAGGACTTGATTACAGACATTTTGTTTTCTAGTAGACAACAGGGACGAAATAAACTAAAAATGGTCAACCAATATAACGTTACATCGTCTAATTATCAGGCGGTCGCTTACAATACCAACCATACTGTTTAGTTTCATTTTGCTTAAGGTTACCCGAATCAATGCAAAGCCTCAATGAAAGGCTAGTCAGTTAGCTACTGGTTAGCTACATACGATCCACAAAACTGTTAAATTATATATCATGTCATTATAAAGAAAATGTCACTGATAATGACCGTTTTGAAACTGTCCCCGCAAATGCTTTACTTACAATGTTTCGTGGGGAAATAAAATGTATCGGCATAACGGTTAGCTCGCAAGTTGTCCGCTTTGTTTACCAAGCTGAATCTGGCTGCTATGGCTGCAACAGCGATTACGTCGCGGTTCGAGGTTGCCAAGTGTTTAGAAATCGTATGGTATATAAAAATGACGAGGGGGGGAGGGAATGCCTACAACTATTCTTTTAAGATTTTGGAAAGTGCTTTACTCATACAGCTTATTTTACACAAGGGAACTTAAAATGGTAATGCCGCTAGAAACAGCCCGGAAAATCATACAGAAAACGTTTATTTGGCAACAGCTATGATAAACTTGCTCGAACAGTGAACAGCGCCTCTCGTGGACGGAGACAAATCAAACTGTAGTTCATTTTTACCACATAACAAACTGAGAAAATGAAAACATGAGCAAGCGCTAACCATATACAGTACAACAGCTGTTTACAATAAACCAACAAACACAATTCCCCTTCAAATTTGTTTATTAATCAGGACAAAAAAAAGCTCTTGATGTATAAACCAGTCACCCAATCCAATCATATACTATTTAAACTCTTCAAACATTTACAGAAGATACAAAAAAAAAAAAAAAAGAATAAATAAAGACTGTTACTGTTCATCAATGGAACAGCTATAAACATGCCTCTGTCTGAGACACAAATTAGTCCTCCCCTTACAATTTTCTTGAGTTTAAAGAGAAGTCATTTAGAATATGTTATGATAATGTTCAATGAGGCTTTGTGGCACATATACACTCCTCCTTTAACAGGAGAATCTGCAGTCTTGAAGACTAGGCCTTTCCAGCAGCACCAGTTACAGGCCGACAGTTCTTTAGGCTTTCTGAACCGAAGTCAAAGTTCTTCATTTAAAGACTTGTTGTCTTTAATTCTTCCCAAGTGTCCACTGACTTAAACATAAGCAAGTTAATGACATTTGCAAAATATGCAACTAGAAACAATTTACAAAGGTTCACATATTAAGTCTTTTAAAAATAATAAAAACATATTTAGAGTGTGCTTGCAATACTTAAAGTGGCCGACTAGTTTCCATCCAGTACCTCAGCTCATGAAGCACAATGTAACATTGGTAAATACCTAACCGACTGTCACCACCACCACAGAACAACATTTTTTGCTTTCTAGCAAAGGTATTCACCCTGGCCAGAAAGACAGACCAACTTTTAGTGTCATGGTCCTTGGTGGCCTCTCAAATGCAGGAATTGAAAAGACAAGCAAAAACTAAAAATGAGAGAACAGGCTAAGCTCTGTGACAGGAAGTGAGGAGAGAGAGTCAAAAGCATCTGTTGTACATTTTATAGAAAGTCAAACATATTCTTTTTCTAGCAAAGATGACAATCAAGTAAAAAAATAGTCCTAAGTCTCAAAAGACCTCAGAAACAAAAATGACAATGTCAGATTTTTCTAAGAAGAATCAACAGACCTTCGCTCTGACATAAAGCAGCAGATCGGTCACAGAAGACTACAACGAGGGATCATTTGTTTCCCATGTAGTTCTCAATCTAGTTCCATTGCGAGGCGTTGACAAAGATGTTAAGCACACAAGAATGCTGATTGCCCACAGCAGCAGTTAAGCAATTTTCTTAGTAACAAGGCTTGCTTCGCTAAATTCAGGTGGTACCTGTTAAAAACAAAAACAACAAATTAGTAGCATTAACAAATTAAATTACTTGAGATTAATAATAATAAAAGGTACTTACTTTCATCATCTGAATCAAAACCAAAGAGGGATTTGCATTTGTCCTTATGTGTCTGCAGCTCTTCCTCACTGTTGAAAGACTGAAAGCATCGAGGGCAGCGCTGCCTGGTAGGCAGTTTTTCTGGCTTTGACACAGAGCCTACTATCTTCGAGCCCACCTGGGGTTCCTTCCAGCGTTTTGGCATGCTAATGTAAGATTCATCCAGATAGGCTGAGGGTAGAGGTCGAACGAATTGTTTAGTTACAGGTTTTCCTAAAACTGCTGGATCCTGCTCTTTAATGATTGGATCTGGTTTGGGAGGAACAACTTTGTCATCCTCGCCATGCCCATTAACAAGGTTAGGGTTTTTGCTACTGTAGCTCACGGAACCTTTATTGAGGACCAAAGGTTTTCCATCATCATCTTGATTTCCAGGACCCTTCGAATTGGCTGCGCCCAGAATTTGTTGACTGACTGACGAATTTGCTGGTACCTCCATATTATCTCCCTGGCTTCGAGGGGCTCCGTGCCCTGTTTGCTCAGATTCTTTGGGGAACGGGTTGTTTTCTGGATTCTCGTCGGGTCGATAATGTGTTTTCTCGTGCTTATACAGGAGCATACTGCTCTCAACTTGCATAGAGCAGCCAGGAAAACAGCACATCGCTTTTAAGGGATGATGGCCTAACATGTGTTCACTAAGCTCCATGCGCGTTTGGTACCTCTCCTTGCAGCCGTAATGGTTGCATGGGAACTTCAGCTCACCTCTGTGGCATATCACATGGTCAAAAAAATGCTGAGGGTTGAATATCTTTCTGCAACAGAAGAGACATTTTTCCTTTCCAAAGTTGAAAAAGAACACAAGTGCCTTCTTGTCACCGTGGTGGTGAGACAGCACATGTGAAAGCACGAGGATGGACTTTGCACTAAATGTACATATCTCCACAGGGCATCTGACATGTGTAGATGCTCCAGTTCTTTTTCCCTGGAATGGTGTGGATGGCTTTTTGGGTTTGAGGGAAGTCCCATTATTATGCCCTATCGGATTGATTTCCTTGAATTCAATCTTACGGTCTTTGGGTTCCTGATTCTCAGAACTGACTTCTGGGTTGTTTGTTATTTTCCTCTTTACATCTTCTCCATCTTCTTTTTGTTCCCCAGGAGTAATCTTCTTCTTTTTCAGCCCAGAGTCCACCATTTTCTCTTTTCTTTTTAATTTTGTTTTGCTCTTGTCTTTTGTCAATTCTGCATTCTCAGATTTAGCCTTGACATTGACTTTCTGATTTTCTACACTCTCATTTTTCACTTTGCTGTCTTGCGATAATGATGTCTGAACCTTTTCATTGTGGGTATTGGTCTCAGGCTCACTCTTCATTTTTCTTTTCTTTCTGATCACTCCATTTACCTTATGAGCCAAGCTGCCCTTGGTATCTGAATGGTTGTCATCTGGAGTTAGTGTTTGCATAGTCTTTGCTCTCTTCCTTACTAGTCCCATTCTAAATACCTTTTTGTTCTCATCTATGGACTGAGATCTCTTTGCCAACATGTGTTTTCTCTTCATTTTGACAACTTTCTCCTTTTGTTTTTCTGATGTAGCTGGGGGATCTGAATTCTTAACTAACCTTGCCCGCAATCTCACCTTAGGCTCTGAGCTTTGCCCTTCCCTGTGCAAATCTGTAATGTTCAAAGTACAGTTTAACCTCATTTTGAGGTTTCTAAACCTATTCTTCATGGCGGGATTTACACGTTTAAACAGTCTTGTCTGAGAACGTCGCAAGGTGTTCTCAGTGGTATTCACACAAATATTTTCATTAAAAAGCCCATTAGACATTTTCAGCTCTTGAATGTGCATTTTAAAATGAACTGACGGGCTGCGGCCATGAGTGTAGCGTTTGTGACAGAACATGCACTTTCTGTCAGTCCTATGATGCCACATTGCATGCCGTAGAATGTATGGGTATTTGGTTTCTTTATTGCAAAGGCTGCAGTTAACTGAAAGCTGGCAATTTGCATCACTTGGGGGAATTAGGTCAGGGACTAGACCATCAACAGCTGTGTTCATTTCCGGTAAGGTCTCCTCAGGTCTTGGGGACAGTGCTGGCACCTCTGTACTCTCTTGCACAATTTTAGAAGAAGTGGCAAACTCACTTTCACTCACAGAAGCCACTGTAGCATCAGGGAGCTTTGTCATGTCAGTGAGAACTGGAGGAGCATCCTCATGCAGATCAGTCATGTTTTCTGGCGTACTATCAGGTACAGGAATGCTTTCAGCTGTAGTAAGAGTTGTCACTTCTGGTGGAAGATCAACAATATCAGCTTCTGGAGGACTAATAGGACTGTAAGGACCAAAGTCTGGGAATTTGCTGCTTGCATCTTGGGGACTTGATAACTCGTTAACTTTTGGATGCTCAATGAACTCTTTTACTGGCTCAAGAATGGCTTCAGCAGGAGTGGATGGTTCCTCATTTGCCACTAGAACTGGTGTAGCCTTGATTTCCACAGCATTTTTATCCTGTGCAACAGGTTCAAGGCTTTCCGCCGGTTCACACTGTTGCTCAGAAGACTGTCTTTCTTGTTTAAATTCATTATGGTCCTCCTTAACTCCATCTTTGGGTAAACTGTTGACTGATATTCCTTCTAATCCAACTGGTCTTGAATATGTGTGGAATTTACGAACCATAGAATGGCCTTGCTCCTGGAAAACAATCTCTTCCCTCACCCTGAAGTCCTTTTTCCTACATGGAGCAGATTCTGCTGATAGGAACTCCATAAGAGATGTAGAACTGTCAGGCCATTTCAAATTCTCTTGAGATGCAGTTTTGTCAGTAATGTTTTCAGTTATATGAGGGGTCTCTGTGGGAAAAAATGAGGCCTGGACATCAGAAGAGAGGTCAACTTCATTATCGGGGTAGGACAAATTCATTTTAATTTCACTTAATGGCTCCTCAACTGAAATATCCTTTAAAAGATTAGTCTGCTTTGGTTTCCTTCCTGGTTTCTTGTCTTGATGAGGTTCACTGTTTTCTGCTTGGCCAGCCAACTGGTTCAAAAGCCATTGTGGTTTCCTTCCCTTGCGCTTCAGAGTGTTCATCTCTGTCTGCAGCGATAGATGTCTCTGGCGTCTACTATTCAGTTGCCTGGTGTGATTCTTTGCAGAGTCCAATTGCCTAAATGAACGTCGAACTGGACAGGCCTCTGAATGTTTCACAAGCTGTGTACCTGGTTTCCTCCCCCTCCTTTTGCCTGGAGGTTTGGAGGATGCTTCCCCTGAGGCAGAATTAACCCAAGTTTCCACTTCCTGTTTTTTCCGATTGGTATGTTTCTCTGTTTTACTGATAGTCCCATAAGTGTTGTCTGTGTAACACTGACAACATCCTTTCACACAGTAGCTTGGCATCCAATTGTCCCTTTGCATGATTTCACATAAAGCTGCTTTACCAACCTTATCACTCATTAGCTTCAGACAGTTTGTTTCAATGTTAAGAAGGCTCCAGAACTCCGGGTCAAAGCACAGGTCTTTTTTCAGGATCTGGAGAACCTCAAAGCGTACGCTGTTACCCACAAGACTGGTGTCTGCATGGTACTCTTGATCAGGGTGAGTATATAAAAGGAACACGTTCTTGTATGACTCAACAGTTCTCTCTAGGAAGAAAACTAGCAGTGTGCAAGCCCTACAGACCTCAAGGTCGTTAGGGAGCAGGTATGCAATGGTTTTGTATATAAGAGACTTGGTCGCCGGATCATTCTTAAGGTCAGTCTGCAAGGCTCGTGCACAAAGCTCCACACAAAACTCCAGGCCATCTTTTCCAAACTGAAAAAAATAAATATATGATTACTGTGGTCATTTTAATAAAAGACAATTAAAAGGAAGACTTCACAAACACTATAAATATTGACATGCGTTTGATTTTTGTCTCTACCTTACCTCTGCCAAAATCACCTTCATGAATGGAAAAATCACTTTTATGTTGGTGGCTGACAGGATTAATATTTTGCA
>JAUMHR010000042.1:5563719-5574684 GCA_032361145.1 Enteromius fasciolatus | reverse complement strand
AAAAAGTATGTGAACCCCTTGTAGAATCTGTGAAAAATCTTAACAAAATGCATGTTATTTTTTAAATTAGTACTGTCCTGGGTAAGATATTTTACACAAAAGATGTTTCCATATAGTCCACAAGACAAAAAAAATTAGCAAAAATTAGTAAAATAACCCCTAGTAAAAACAGGGATAAAAAAGGTACCCCATGACCACAGTTAAATATTCTGCTGGATCTTTAATGTTGTTAGCCTGTTTTTGTTTTTTTTGCCAGAGGTCCTAGACATCTCATTTAGACACATGGCATCATGGATACCCTCAAATACCAACAGATAAAAAATCTACAGCTGAGGTGAACTAAAGAGGAGAAACACCAACATGTAGCTGGTATTCTGAAGGATCTGGAGAGATTCTGCAAGGAATGGTCTCTGATCTTTCATCAGGCATTCTCCAAGCTCTTCAGGCATTACGGGTTATCTTGGGAAAAGGACATTGCAATAATTGTGTACCAATAACTTATATCTTCATCTTTATTAATCAATAATAAACAAGATTAAAGTAACAGAACCCTGACAAATGTACAGTTATTAAAATTCCATACAGTACATGGCATTATTACTGTTGATGTTGGACAACATGTATCATATATTACACATCTATATGGGTATGCTTCAGATCAAGAGCTGCAGTTCCAAGCACACAATTTGGCATTCATTGGAGCTATGGTTTCAGAAAACACTAAATTACTGAAATATGCTGCTAACAACAGAACTATCTAACAATGCTTTTGGCAAATGCACCTCAGCTAAGCATGACTCCTTGTTTTTACATGTCTCATAATGCATTCTGGGTTTGCAGGTGAAGCTGCATATGAAATCAGGCCAAAATAAGGTATCTTGGGAGGCAGTATAAATATGCTGCCTACCTTTTGGAACAGCCTTAATGCACTTATAATGCTTTAAAGTGCTGCCGACAGTGACAGCCCACAGTTTTTAAACAAAACATAGGTTAAGCTGTACATCAGATTAGCAGTAACATGTAAAGCGGTGCATCTTTAAGTACAAATTCACTTTCATTTTGTTCTTTATCCAAATATCTTCATCTTTGTTCATTTAAAGACCATTTACTGGCAGTAATATCAAACATAAATTTCTTAATTGTGTAGAAAAAAAGATTATTTCTGAACAAATAAAATACAAGATACAACCATATTCAACCACAAATCACAGGATCCATTCTAGGTGTGCATCAACAGGGACTATATATCTCACACCAATAATTTCTTGATTTACACTCTATTAAAAGTATTTGCATATGTGATATGCCTTGAAGACTTTTAAATCCCTTCCTGGGTTACCTGCTAGATGGCAATTCCCTTCCTCTGAGAATCTCAAAAGACCAAAGGTAATTGCGAGTAGTTTCAGTGAATATATAAGCGTTTGAAAGTCTCACAATTCCCTCCCGAAGGACCAGCTCTGTTAATTCATTGAGCTCTCATATGGTGCAGCGGATTCGTCACTGTTTTGTTGGTGCTGTGGCTTCATCAGCCTTGACACATGTTCCCAGTATAAAACGGCAAATCGGAAACAAGTCAACAAATATGGTGAATCAGAAAACAGTGTATGAAAATGTGGGAATTATTCATTTTATTCCTGTTGTTATGTGGATGCTTATACCATTTAATGCGAAAACCATATTTCTAAATGAAACAGGAAACACAACGAATGTAGGGCAGGGGACTTTATTTTATCTATTTCTGATTGGATTGCCTCATGAGAAATGGTTGTTATTCAAATCAGAATGAAGCCAGGTGCATGGTTGGCGTGGGAGGGGTTGAATAGTAAAATGGATTAATGAAAAAGTGATTTCAGAGCAAGAGCAGGTTATTACATTCTGATAAAAGATTCCGCAGCAAATGAATCGTGCACAATTACACCAGCACTGTATATTAAAAAGTAAATACGGTCAATTTTGCTTTCACACTAGCACATACCCCCGACTCCCCTCACCCCCTATTTCTTATCCCTTTTTAAAGTTAGAATAATGCACATGGATGATACCTGACTGCATGACTGCAGGGCTGATTATTTACAATTAGTGTACTAAATGTAGTTTTAGATGCTACACTGTATTTATGGCAAATTATTGAACAGTATTCAATAACAACATTGTCAGTTTGTATTTATTAAAATCGCAAATGGATGCCGCATGATTTGGGACCTTATTGTCTTTGTCCCTATATAAAAAAAATGACCATGAATTTAACAATAAAATCTGTGAAAATGCTACGGGAAAAATCTGTTAAATGGTAAATTCCTGTAAAATTTCATGGGGAGAAAAATTAACTGACTTTCCTAAATGTTTCTTCTTAGCTTTTTCTTATCAGTTTATATGTTACATCTAATGCTTATTGCATATTTCACTTTAATACGTCTCACCGTGATGGTGTTTAGTGTTTTTGTGAATGACACTGAGCACCTTCTACATATGTTCATATTTAAAAGCTGCTTAAGATGGGCTTTGGTTCATCATGTGACTTTCTCATCACCTCCTGCATTTTGGTGCTTATCAGTGTATTACAAAGGTACAAAACAGATGTAGGTACCTTAATAGGCTAGTATTAGAAATTATGGTTTTTAACTGTAAATTTAACTTAAAACCATTTTTATGGCCAAACACAGCAACATTTTTTTTTTTTGTGCTGTAAATGTTCCTGTTTTTTGTTTTTTTTACAGTGTACACCTACCTATACATATACTGCTTATGTTTAATAGGCAGTAAGTAAAATGTATTTATCTGATATTTTCTTTATTATTTTACTAAATGAGTGCAACAAAGCACAATACAAAAATAAGCAAACTCTGTCAAATGCAAAAATTCATCCTAACAGGCCCAAATTCAAACTGATGGCTTGAAAGTAATGGGAAAAAAATGTTTGATAACAGAAACAACTAAAACAGAACTTCTTGTGCTCATGCCCTATAGTTTAGTGCAGTGTTAGCAGTAACCAGGTGGGAGTTATTTGAACTAGTACATTTGGCTATTCACATTGACATCAATGGAAAAGGAAAGTCATTTTAGAAGACGAGCAAGTTATAATATTTAGTTTAAAAATGACAGAAAACTTTGTATAGCATGCAACAATGGATTATTCACAAAAGGACGGGGCCGTGCATTAAAAAATGAAAGAGCATCAATCTGAAGCAGCTAACTTCCAATTCACTCGAAAGAAAGTTTTACGCATTAACTTCCATTCATCCCAAGGTCTGATGTAACCATCTGGAAGCTGGAAGTTCACTCAGCACTCTCTCATTTTTAACCAAAATAAAGAACTTTGCCTTGGAGTAGGCTACATAAATCTTATGCAACACATCTCGAGAGGTAATGTGATTTTTTGCAATCTCTGCTTCAGAGAGCAAACAACAACAGACTGTCATGGAGAGATATCAGAACACATTGCCAGATGCAGATTGACTGAAGATCTGTCCTTCTCAAACCTCAAGCACAGACTGAGCCAAAAAGCCTTCTGAGAGATAGACTGGTGATCACACTTTAGGCTGGATATCAATGATATTTCTTTGAAAGGAATTGGGAAAATTTACTCACCCTCGGGTCATATAAGAGATGAGTTTGTTTGTTTGCTTGTTTTTGTGGGAACAGATTTGGATCAAATTAGCACTGACTTGTTCACCAATGAGTGGATGCTCTGCAGTGAATGGGTGCCACCAGAATGAGAGTCCAAATTTTCATTTTTGGGTGAACGATTACTTTAATACTACTCAAGGCAATACTACTCTATCGAAATGCACGTCTCGGGGCGAAAAACCTTCAAAATAAAGCCATGGTGTAGATGTTTGTACAAATAGGACCACCTGGGTCACCTGCAGGTATCATCCGATCTTGATTCAGGTTGAAGTCAACAGATGGAATGCTTCTGGGCACTAAAATTTTTTATGAGCGCGATCACAAAATCATTACGGGCTGTCTCACCACATGGCCTCAATCAATAACGTCGCACTCTCCTGAAATGAGCTGGAAGCGCATCAAACGGTCTCGTCCTTCACCTTTCAAACAAAGCGTAATTGCCTTAATTTGCACAGCTGACGGTTCTCAATGATGTCCAATTAACTTGAGTGTGCGAGGGACTAAATAAGATTTTCTTGTGTTAAATTTTGGTTACATTAACTTCTGCTCAGTGAATTTCTCTGGCAGCTATCAAAGCTATTTTGACATTTATGATTCACACACCAATCAAAACGGCCCAAACCAGCTCTTTGTAACAGATATTTCTCATTATTCAATTAATTAAGATGAACACAAACAATAAAAGCAATTAAATATTTAACTATGCACCTCCACATATATTTAATGCAATAGAAGATTTCACAAATAAAAATAAACAAATCCCCTCTATTCAAACTCATCTATTTGCTCTCCAAAAGCAGCCCATAGGAGATTCAAGCAATTATTTTGCTTCTTAGAAGGAATTTCATTTTGTTTTAATTTCACTGTTTACTTGGCTCTCGGGATATTTCATACTCCACTACATGCACACAGTCACACTATCAAAACCCTATTCTTCATCCAGTAATTGAATCTCCATTGGGTGTGCATTCAGAGAATTAATGAGAACTAAATGTCAATCATGTCGTGCCAATGCAGTGTCTGTTGGTGATTGATATCTTCAGGAAGCAAGCGCGAGGAGTTGCTGTACTAGTATGAAATCAAAAATCAATGATACGTGGTCGGAATGAAACCTACCATCATGCTTCATTTGATCAGCCCTGTATATATCTGTTTGGCATAGATACCTGCTGTATCACTCCACCACCAGCAGTGCTGTGCCATGCTTAGTCACAGAATGAGAACGACTAATAATAAATAACATATTTTTTAATAAGTATCTTTTAAAAAACTATTTCAAACTGTCAGGCAAATTGCAATCACTGTCATTATATTGCTATGATTATTATCATCATCTTCTGAATCATTTTATTTTGAATAGTCTGGCAAATTGCAATCAATATCTTTTATTAAGGGCCTTGTATGCACACAATAGCTGCAGTATAAGGAACTAAATGTACCTGACTGGGCCTGAATAAAATATGAGACAACGCAGGGCATCTGGCTATAGGCCAAAGGGGCAGGACAGGCAAAGATAAGAATGCCGCTCAGTCTATTAATATGCACAGCATACATCGGGCTCTTTAATCATCTTCAAAACCAAAAAACAAATGTCTGAGACAAATTAGTAATCATAACTTGTATTCTCATGTGCTGCAGATCAAGGTCTTTTTCTAGGTCTCATTTTTTTTAAAGAAGCTCTGAAATACCATTACAATTTATCATGCATTCAGCCCCAGAGCTGTTTTTTTTTTTTTTTTGCATCACAGAGAGTCACAGCGCAGCTCAGAAATAACTTCACGGGGACCACCAAAACAGCGTCAGCCCTGTTGTTTATATTTTCAAAGATGTGTTGATGAATCATACAGTCTGTACCTCTTTATTGTTTTCTAGGGGAGTATTTTTCCCTACCTGATCTGCAAGTGTTCCCCTGGTGTTCTGAATACCCTTTTATTGGATATTTCCTTTTTCCTGCAGCTAAAATGATTTGTGGGGTCACTTAAGTACCTTAACCAGTCTAATCCTTTAGCTGGATACAAATTTTGCTTATTTATTTAATTACTTTATTTAATTACTTTTTTTTCAGAACATGAAACCTACTTTAACTAATTCATTAATGTATTGTATTTTATATATGTATGTGGGCTACTTTATAACTTTATGTATTTTATTTACTATAATACACATACAAACAAACACACAGGCCTATATTTATTACATAAAATGATTAAAACATAAAGAATATGTATTTGGTATGTATTTCATTACAGTTCTGATGTAAGATAGCCTAATATATAAAGTAGAGACAAGTTCTAAGACAAATTCTAATACTAATATTCAAAAGACAAATAGGCTACATAACCCATCAACAAATATATATCACACACACACAGAGTCCATTATTCAAGTTAGCAAGATTCATTCAAATTAGTAGCCTAACCTCTGTCTGCACTCATTCAGCATAAACAAGAATTTAAGGTAGTTAATAAATAATGGAAGATTTATGAATAGATCTACAAAAATAATGGAATAATTAAACATACACTATTGGGAAAAAAAAATACAATAAGCTTTCACTGGGGCAGTAGCCTGTTTTAAAAGAGGGTATATTGGTACATTAGGTACACATTAGTACCTCAAAGCCAGCAGCTGAGTGACAGCTCTTGTACTTTTTTGTGTACTTCCCAGAGTGCTTTTAATGAATATAAATTAAAACAGAGCAATAACAATTTACTTACTGATAACAATAACTGAAATAGGACTAGAATATAACCTACACTGAATTGGTAAAAAAAATGGAATATAGCTTATATATGTAGGAGCTAAATAATTCCATGTCATCATATTCTGGGTTCTCTTGGACTAAAACCATTTGGGAATTATGGATCCTATAGCCTACTGTGCTTTCGTTGTCTGGTCGGAGCAAGAAATTCTCATGGATTCATTGTTTGAGGGTATAAGTTTAAATTAAAAAATATATATTATTCAGGTTAGTTAGATGAGAATAACTTCTGTCTCTACTTAGTATATAACATAATATAGCCTAAATATAATTTATAGATAATTATATAACTATAATAAATTGTAACCTAATTATAAATGAATACATAAACTAATACACATAGGCTAATAATTATTATCAAATATCAAAAATTAAAAAAAAAGTAAAAAAAATAACTGTGCTATACGTTTGCATCTATAGCCTATTACACACACAATCACTCACACTATTCACTGAACATACGCTTCAACAAACAGGTGGTCAAAACCTCAATTAGTAATTTGACTTAAGTACTTACGTTAAGTGATTCGCAAATCTTCGCTTCAGCAAGGTTTCCCTGGATAATGAATTCCCTACAACTGATGGAAACACGTCGGTGTTCGGAGCTGCGCGCGACTGCTGTAGTTCAATGCTTCTGATGAGAGCGCGAGAGATTCATCTAGTGCGTGGGAGCCGCGCGCCGCGGAGCGCCTGACAGGTGCTTAATGAGTGAGG
This sequence comes from Enteromius fasciolatus, assembly GCA_032361145.1. Classification (NCBI taxonomy): domain Eukaryota; kingdom Metazoa; phylum Chordata; class Actinopteri; order Cypriniformes; family Cyprinidae; genus Enteromius; species Enteromius fasciolatus. The sequence goes on along the minus strand of JAUMHR010000042.1, from coordinate 5,567,582 downwards.
CACTGCTTTATGATCGAGCGAAGAATTGTGATTCCCAGTTTAACGAAAACATGTGCTACTTTAATCATCATGATCTACTACTTTATCTTTTCTTGTTCGTTTTCTATAAGGCTACCATGCTTTTTTTTTTCTTTGCTTTGTTTTAAGCTCGGTCAGCAAAGGGAAATTGGTTTCTTAACAGTGTCCAAAACGAATTTACAGTGCATTTGGACACAGTAAAATAAGATGTATGTGTTGTAGTGATCATTGGGTCCTGTGGAGGATTGGAGGATGCTATCCAAGGTCCTCCAGGGTGGTTCAATAGGCTATGATTCATTTTCAGCCAGGAAACCTGCAATCTAGTTATGTAACCGGTGAAGCTCAGATAGTCATACCTCAACAAGCAGAACAGATCCCGCCAAATATCAGCACGCTCAATAAATGATAGGGTTCGTGCCTCATGACAGCCAGCGGTGCATATTATAAAAATAAACTCTGGTAGGTCTAGAGCACGTGCAAGTAATGCATTCTAATATATGTGCATATTTACCCAGAGTGAAGATGGAGGGAAGATTGCGTCTTAATAGAGGCAAACAAAACCCTGATTGGTCAGGATGTTTTGCTCACATCAAAAGTTTCACTGGAAATGTTGAAAGAGGAAGAGAATGGGAGGTCAGAGAGCCAGGGAATTGGATTTCTAATAAGGCAGGGACAGAGATTGGGATCTGAACAGGATGAGTCTCTGTAACAAGGCCAGGGCTTTCTTGAAAGACAGGGAAAGAATAGAGCCAGACACAAAAATGAGTGAGTGAGGGATATAAACCGGCACAAACAGGTGGGCTGCTGAGAGAGGAGAGATGGGAAACCTTTGTGATGATGCTCTCTCACGCGGCTTGTCACTTTCCGCTCATTCTGTCAGTCTTTCCCTGGAGCAGAGATTCGTCATTATAGCTTATCTCGGAAATGAAAACCCCATTCATCTGAACCCTGTATAAAAGCCAAAAGATAAAATTTCTCTAGTGGAACAGCAGTTTCTGTAGGCTTTGTTTATAGCAGATGTCAAATCATTTCATTTAACCTGTGGAGGATTTACGGTTTACGTCAGGAAACTTCGTAGGTTCAGCTTTGCCTCCAGGTTAGATGCACATTCCCACATGGAAACATTACTTTTGTTAGCTAGAAAGAATGTCTTAGGAATGCTCTTGTTGCTGATCCAGAAACAGAAGGTTCTCTCATGTCACTTTAAGCTCTTTCCCAACAAGAGAAAGTTTCAAACTTTCCCCCAAATCTGATATGCCCTACCTAAAATAAAAAGCAAGCTATACATTTCAGTGTTTAAAGACGCATTTATACTTTGCAAAAATGCAGGGGGAAAGGATAATGTCTAAGCTAAGGTTCAAATCCTTTTTTACCCTGCTAAAGTCATGACTGAACTAAATGTCAACTGTTACACAGTGGGATCTGTGGCAAAACCACTATATCTGCCTAAATGTGTCTCTGATCCTTTTTATTTTTCTTTGTGTCATGCCACATTAGTCTACAGCACCATATTTTCTTAAGTGAAATGGATAAATTCCCTGAAGGCCAAAATAGGTGGGATTTACCTTATCTATCGTTTTAATAAAAGGAAGCGGCTGAAGTTCAAGCTAGGTTTCTCTTTACATGTTTGTAAAGTTGGAAGATTTCACTTAAGGACTGATCTTTACACAAAGACAAGTATTAGTCATGAGGGGCTAAAGACATCAAGTGGCACTGAGTTGGAAACAAGAAAAATGCAATCAAAGACACTTCTGTGAATCTCCTTGGTGTGTTTTATATAAATACCATATGCTATATGGCTTCAGCACTTTGTAATAGTCATCATGTACTCACCCTGTCATTCCAAACATATAGTTTTAACTGTAGAAGATTTGGAAGAATGTTTTTATGAATGAATAAAGTCAGTTTGGGGTTTGTTTAGGCTTGTACTGAAGAACTTGTACTTGTTATACTTGAACTTGTTCTGAAATGACAAGATGAAACGGTCAAAGTAAAATCTCAAATCAAATCAATGCACTGATTTGCGCACATACATCAAATATGCAGGCATAAATATCAATCTTTGTATTCCACAGAAGAAATAATAAAGCCATACAAATTTGGAATGACATGAATAAGTGCAATAATTTACTTTGCTACTCATTTAAACAAGAATATGAACCAACCACCTTATTTTTTAACACAGTGTTAACCACAGTTGCTGATACCGGAATATTAGGGGTTGCTGATTCCAGTATTTCAGACAGAATAACAGTCTCTATGAATAATTACAGCCAAAACTACAGAAAAAAAGTCTACATTTTTTGGCAGAATTTCTGTTTGTCAAAGAAAAGTGTAGATAGTCTTTCAATGACACATTTGTGTTTAACGATATTACATTCATTTGGGACTAACTTACGCATCTTCTAAAGATTTAATGTCATATGAATCGCAAAAAAAAATGTCAAATTCAAGAAGTAGCAGTTTTTTTAGTCTGGTACCTCGTAAAAAGGATTAATTCAATGTATCAGAAGTGTCCTAGAGATATTTATACTGTTACAAAACCCTTCTATTTTCAAGAAATGCTATTATTATTTAGAATATTTTCTATTTGTCAAAGGACCCTGTTTCTGAAAATACAGCTTTGCCATGCATCACAGGAAAAAAATACAATGTAAAAACAAATAGTTATTTGTTAAACTGCAATACTGACTCATTAAAATAACATAGAAGCCAGCTTGGGATTTTACTTGCCATGTTCTTATGTAATCAGGACGGCAATTCTTGGGCCCCTTACAAAATTGTCATCACAGGCTCCCCTAAGCCCGCCTCTGCCCCTTATCAGCAGCTTTGTGTGTAATATTCATCAGATGGTTGGTGAGCGGCCCGTGGGCAGGCCGTCTGAGGCTGAGACAAGGTTAAGCAGACTGAAAAACAAATTGGTACAAATTAGTTCTATAAACTTGTACAATCTGGGTTTAAGTGCCTTAATTCACAGATTACTTCTCTCTTGAACCAAACATGCCATATTTACGTCACAGGCCCAGCAGGGCACCACATACAGCATTTATCATCATGTCAGTACCGAGACGAAATGACAAATAACCAAGCAATATCTCAACCAAAAAACAGCATGGTCAGAGAGCATAGCAATGCATCATACTTTTTATGCTACACCAACATGGAACTGAAAATAAAAGCTGGGAAGGAAAGTCCCAATGGATCAGATTATGTGCCGGGATTCCTACCTTTTAGTGACACCATTTGACGTGAAGTTAGAGATAAAAGTGTTGTACCTGACATCCATCTCTGCATTTTAATTTTATTTTTTCTTACCGTTCACATTTTGTTGTAATGAGTTCACAAAGCTAAATCTACAGACGGTCTGCTATAGTTCGCTCAGAACGCTTTCAACTCACTCTGCCGGTGTCATCTGTCTATTTTCATCATTCTTTGTCTTTCTCTCACTCTCAGGTAAACCAAATGTGAACAGTTATAACTTTGTAGATACTTTTTTTTTGCCAAGTTCACACAATCTAGACAGAGATCCAGACACCACATCTCCGTCTCTTCTCTGAACTAACTTTCTGTCTGTTAAAAAAAAAACACACCAACGCTGTGCTTTGATGTTGCTCCTACGTAGAAAAAAAAATAGACTTATGTGGGAAAAACAATACGATTTCTTGAGCTAACTAATGACTGAATACGCATTACATTTTTTATACACTTTGGGGTCAGGGATGTTTTTATTTGAAAATACTTTTATTCATTAAAGGAATAAAATGTTAAAATGTTTGGCCAAAACAACCGATAAAACCCTTGATTAACTGCCAATGAATGGTGACGAATGCATAACTGACCAAGAA
>JAUMHR010000042.1:5507877-5524938 GCA_032361145.1 Enteromius fasciolatus | reverse complement strand
TGCGTTTTCGTTTTAAAACAGCGTTTAGAATAAACACGATCATCGTTTACACTGGCATTAAACCTTCAGCGGGGTTTTCAAACTAAAGCAGGGTCTGCAGCGTTTTCTGAAGTTTTCGTTTTTGAGGGTGGAAAACGCCGGGATATGCGCGTAAAGTTATGCTTTTTAAAACAAAAACGCACCTAATGTAAGCAACAGTTGTTCGCTGAACCGAGCAGATGCAGAGAGAGGAGCGCCGCGGGAAAGATCGGGACACCTCGCGCTCGTGCTGCAGTCAGCTTCAGATACACGTTCAACTCGTTGTGGTAATAAACACCGTTACCATTCGCGTGTCCGTACTTAATCTAGAGAAAAGCATTTTGGGGGCCCCTTATCTTTTGGGGGCCCAAGGCAGTTGCCTACCTTTGCCTAATGGCTATATCTGCCCCTGCTCCCTTGTGGCAGCAGGGACACAACGTCTACATTCCCTCCTTCAGGGAAGGAGGATTAAATGCGTAACCGAGATGTTCCCTTTGAGTCAGTCACTATGACGTTATATCATTCACTGATGTCATTGGGTCCCTATGGGAAATGCCACAACCCAGACTGCGTTACGTAGGGTACCATAATGCTGACAAGCTGCAGGGACAGCGTGTCAGACAAAGTGGAGATCCCACACAACCTTCCCAACACCCTAAGGGCCAGATAAGGGGGCCCTCAAGGGATGCGAAAAGCAGAGGTTGGGGGACAGAGCACACAGATTTTTAGGCCTGTGCAAGAAGATCTTACTAGAATAAGGGGAACATGGTGGAAGAACCGTGGAGGAAAGATGCCAGGCTCGAGGAATGTGAAGGAAGTCCTCCATTGGGCACAGTTCAATCTACTCCGCTTAGCTTGAACTGTGGGGCAGCTGAGGAGCCAGATGTAACCTGTTGAAAACACTGGAATATAGCAATCGGGTCCCAAAGGAATGGTGCTGCAAGCCAACACCCGCCCCGGCTTCCTGGAATTACCTGATGTTACCCAAAACACGGGAGGCCACAGGATTCAGAATATTATAAAAATCTGCCGAATGTGTTGGGTGTTGCCCAAACTGCAGCTCTGCAGATGTCTGCTAGAGAGGTGCCGCGAGCCAAAGCCCAGAAGGAGGCCACACTCAGAGTGGAATGGGCTTTCACCCCCAGGGGGCACGGCTCACACTTGCCTTGTTATACCAGGGTGATGGCATTCACCACCCAATGAGCCAACCTCTGTTTGGAGACAGCATTCCCCTTCTGCTGACCTCCAAAGCAGACAAAGAGCTGCTCTGAGTTCCTAAAACTCCAGGTTCCACATAGAGGCGCAAGGCACGTACGGGACAGTGAGCTAGTATTAGCCAGTGGTCGAGATAGTTGAGGATTCAGATGCCCTTCGCCCACAGAGGGTTCAGGGCACCCTCTGTAACCCAGGGAGGCAAGACGAGCTGTTGAGAACAGCACACACCTGCTCTCCCCCTTCCCACAGTGGCGAATTGACACCATGAGCCTGTGTGTGAGGAAGCATAGCGTCTCTCACAACCTGAACATGGTGAAAGAAGGAGGGAGGAGCTCTACTGCACCCTAGATGTACAGTTTACAGTGCCTTCCACGATTTGGTGAGCTCCTCATGAACCTCCAGGAAGAAAGACACTGGGGCCAGATGAGGCTTGTAGCCACGCTCGTAGCCCAGAAACCAGCCTTGAGCGCTCGGGGGTTTGGTGAGCGAATCACATCCAGCCCGATGCTCTTGGCTGCCCAGAATAGCATAGCCACCTCAGGATCCTTCTAAATAGCTGTCACGGTGGGGGGCTGCTCAGATTCATCTTTGGCAGAAGCTGACAAAAGCACCTGATGCAGTGAGAGACATGATTCGCTGCGGGACGAACTGGCAACATCATTCGGAAACTCCACAGGCCCTCAGGGCGGGTGGTCAGGAGTCCATGGGACTTGCCCGGCAGGTTATTCCTGATGATCACCCTGAGGTCTGCCAAGCCACTAGCCGATGTAGGAGCCATTAGGGTATGATGAACTGGAAGGGGTAGTGGATGAATCTCCCCTTCTAATGAAAGCAAGCCATGACCTGAGTGAAGCAATGGACGTGCACTCGCAATGAGGGCATGAACCATCCGAGAAAGCTGTCTTATCATGACTAAGACAGCAATCGTGGCCGTTTGAAACTCCCACACCCAGAAGCACACAGTTGAAAAGACACCCAGGAGAACATATTTCACCGACAGCTGTTTTGGAAAATTGTTCTTTTAGGTCAAGACTGCCAAGGGGAGGACCGCCAACCAAATTCGCCCAGTGCAGTCTCTCCGCTGGATCGAAGGACGCTCTGAACGAGGATCTCCCCACAGCAGGTAGATTTTTCTTCTTTTTCTTCTCCAACTTCAAACGACAGATCCAGTCTCCAAAGCAGAAAGCTATCTTATATACCCGTTTGTATGTGGGAGTGGCTTAGCATGCAAAAACCACTGGCCAATTCTCATTGGCATTTTCTCCAAAGATTCCCATGACGTCTTGATGACTGACTGAAAGGGAACTTGCTTATTTATTTTCTGCTGTCAGTTGCCGCTCTTTCTGCTACGCTGAAAAGATTGTTTTTTATTCCAAGGATATAGAACAAATAAATTTGTTATATATAAAATTCTTTAAACATAAAAATGTAGGAAATGTCTTGCTGAGCCTCTTTCTTTTTCACAAAAATTTTAAAATGCACAATTAATAAGTTTTCCAAAAATAAGTAAATAAATAAAAATAAATAAAGTAAAGTAAAATAATATAAAATAAAATAAATAAATGAAAAAGAAAACAAAAAACAAACAATAAAAGCATACTTATATCTTCTTTGCATTGATCTGTATAAAAAAGTTTATAATAAAAGTTGAGCGTAGAAACAAGCTTCTCCAATAAAATGAAGTTATTTAAAATAAAATAAAATAGAAAGCAGCCAGTTTGTAATAATTCCTCAGAGACGTTTGGATCCATCTGCAAGGCTTTATTAAACAGTCGTCAAGCAAACAGTCGAGTGACCGGCAAACAGATGTGTAGTAGTCAATCCAGCAGAGTAGTCACAATCCAGGCAATAATCACAAGGGCAGGCAGCAAGAATCAATAGAACAATAAATAGTCCAGGGTCATACACAGGAGAGCCAACACAGAGACTAACGCTCAGAATTACAACCATATGGGCTAGTAAGACTTCGCACTGAACCGTAGCAAGTTAGCGCTATAAATAGTCCAGATAATGCGCAACACCTGGCGCAAATAATCCAGATAATGTGCAAGCGCCAAGGTGCCAGTCGGAGAGAGCCACAGAGGTGTTTGCGGTGAATACAGTTATGGCCTCTTGGATTTATAGATTTTTATTATTTTATTTTTTCCATAAAACAAATTGAAAGTAAGATATTAATCTCTTTTAATTAAAAAATAATACTTTGATGTATAACCTATAATTAAGCAGCTGCTATAAGATACTTATTTTAATCAATCTCATTCAATAAAATAAAAATTCATAAGCTGACACCCACATAAATGTAATTAAAAATAATATATATATAAAGAAAATGAGATAAATATTCATTTAAAAAGTATATAAAATTAAAACTATTAGAAATCAAATGATCTAACATTTAAAAAGAAAAGGAAATTTGGGTGGGCATATAAAAAAGGTGTTAAGGCCTGTTCATACCAATAATGAGAAATATAAAGTCTACCAACATACAACAACCTTTTGTTTATTATAAGCTCATTGCTAATAATTACATTAAGATATTGGTAATGTTTTTATAGTTCATCATGTGGACAAATGGCATTGTTCCTCTATGTTGTTAATTGTGATACAGACACTGTTCTCATAGAACAATTATTAAAACTTTATAATTACAGTTATCACTAAAGTTGTCATTGTTTAAGTTTAAGTGAAACTAAATTTGAATTCTTTTTTTTTAAATGCTGGTGACACAAAACACAAATGATTCACATACTGTACACAGACAAAAGCAAGACATCCCAAAATAGTGCAAAGCTTGTTAGTTAAAACAAAAAAATGATCCAAAATCTGGATTACCATTTTGGCAGCAGAAAGAACTAAGACCTTATTATACTGATAATTCTCGATGTCTCCGCGGCTCACACAAGGATGAAGCTGGCTCGGCCTGTTACACCCTAATATGTGTTTCAACACCCCAGCGAGACTGTGACAGTCAGCCAGTGATGATGAATATATCTATTCCCTCAACACTGACAAATCCCATTTTCACCGTACGGAGTCCAGCCTTCAAATATGTGTCCAGGCACATTCCATTTTCTCGCAATAAGGAGCTACACAATCCTCTGTAATGGATGAATTTTGTGGATCATCTTTTTTGTGATCGTCATGCAGTGGTGCAAAACAATGAGGGCTGTTTGCTTGTGCACCTCATTTAGTACACGTTCCTATATATCACTGTCTCATAGAGGTTGTGAGTCAAGGTATTTGATTTTGACACAATATTAACTGTAAACACATTTATATCTAAAGAAATAAAACAATTCAAACACAGGTTTTTTTAAGTGCCCTTATTTTGGAAAGTAGCCTACCTTTATGCAATAGCTCTAAGAAAATTAAAACATCATGCTAAGTATAAAATCTGAAAGTGCACCGTGTACAAAAGTCAAGGACACAACAGCTCTAAGGCTGGACCGTGTGGACCACGACATGCCTCGACACCTGTCCTAGAGGCACTCCTACCCGTAGGAAAGCAGGGTTGGACCACGGGAGACACTCCAGGGAAACGCCGATCCGAAGTGTGCCAGGGTGCCATGCCAATCTCGGGACCCCATCGAGGAACCAATGGAAATGGAAACCACTGAAATGGTCTCATATGTAACAAGCCCAGTGGCGTGACCACAACTGCAGCTGCCATATGCCCCAGGAGCCTCTAAAAAGTTTTGAGAGGAACCACTGTTTTGTGCCTCAACGTATCTAGGCAGTTCAGCATGGCCTGCGCGTGCTCGCTGGTGAGGCGGGCATTCATTTAGATCGAGTCCAGCTCCATACTGAGATAAGAGATCCTCTGCACTGGGGAGAGTTTGCTCTTCTCTCGGTTGACCTGAAGACCCAAATGGCTAAGGTGCAGAAACACTACAACAAATCCTTCGAGTGGGCTATTATGAGCCAGTTATCGAGATGATGCGGATGCCCATCTGCCATAGCGGGAAGAGGGCACCCTCCGCGACCTTCGTGAAGACGCGGGGAGAGAGGGACAGGGCAAAGGGTAAGACTCTGTACTGATATGCTAGACCCTCGAATGCAAACCGCAGAAGGGGTCTGTGTTGAGGCAGTATCAAAACATGAAAGTACGCGTCCTTTAGGTCGATGGCTGTGAACCAATCCCGTCTCCGAATGCATGTTAGTATGCGCTTCGGAGTGAGCATTTTGAATGGCATCTTGGGAAAAGACTGATTCAAAGCTCTCAGATCTAAGATCGGTCTCACCCCACCACTCTTCTTGAGCACGATGAAGTAAGGGCTGTAAAACCTCATCTCGGCTGGAGGGACAGGCTCGATTGCTTCCTTCGCCAGTAGGACAGCAATCTCTGCGCACAGTACGCGGCTTGGCTCTCTGAACGGACTGAGGTAGAGCGAATGCCGCGATACAGGGGCGGGTGCCTGGCGAACTGAATAGCATAGCAGAGGCGTTCGAATCAACCACTGCGAGGGGCTGGGGAGCGCTATCCAAGCTCCTGACCGCCGTACCAGCAGTAGGGCAGTCTATAGAGGGACAGGGACAGGGACTGTTCGTCTGGCTGCCTTGAGCAGCACCTACCTGTCTCGCTGCATCCCACGCTGGTGACACAGTGCCCTGGGTCAGCATCTGAGGAGACAAAAATGTTTGTGTTAGGTGGGGACTTCGGACACTGGGCACGGAGGTGTGAGAAATTGCTCTTTCTGTGAGATTGTGGGTACCGCTGGACCCGTGGGCCGACGGTGGCTGAATGCACAGAAGCTCCTGGCCCTCCTCCAGGAGTGGGGACGGAGATGTCATTGACGTCTCTCGAACAACAGTCCTCATCACCTCCGGGCAGCCATGTCTCAAGAGCGCTTCCCGCCCCTCCCGGTGTTCCTGGTCGTATGCTTCGGCCGGGGACGGAGCAGATGGTTCTTTGGGTGCAGCGGGGGGATGCCCTCGGCGACGAGCAGGCGGAGGAGCACTCAAGGAACGTCTGGGCGCTCGCCAAGGCAGGATGTGCGACATCGCCTCTGTCTGCTTCTAAACTGCACTCAGAGGTTTATGCTCACTAAATATGCAAAAAACTTGCACTGCCGGCCTTGAAAAAGGCCATCAGCTCGCAGGGTCTGCTGACAGCCGCCTAGGAACGCTGTCAGACGAGAGAGCAGGTCTTGCGGGAACTTCTCCAAACGATCGCACCTTCACTTTCAAACGAAAAGCCCAGGGGATCTCCAGCTCCAGAACGGCAACGGCTCTGAAGCGAAAAACTGCATGTGCACTTTGCTCGTGCCCTCTTATACTCACACAGTGATTGAGTGCACCCGAGCACAATCAGTGCACGCCAATGTTCAGTGGCCTTTAGTAAAAGGCTTATAGGCAATTGGTCTCTCTGGCGAGTTCCCATATGTATCGTCGAAGTGATTCGACTGAAAGGGTAACACATAAGTACTAGCAAAACCATACATTTATTTAGTTGATAATATACACGCTGATATCTATAGAAACGGCAATAATGATCTTTACAAATATAATCTGACGACGTGTTTTATTTATAGCATATACAGATTGTGTAGGCTACTATAAAGTTTACTCTTCTCTTCTCCCCGTTTACTGGATACTTACTTTAATGTGTTTTGGAAGGAGAGAATGAACTTACATGCTGTAAATCCCACAGCTCAGATTCTGCGCGAACTAACATGGCGGTGCCCATCACCCGGTATAGATCAACTAACATGGTCATTATAAAAGTGTTTAAATGACCAAATACATTTACTTGCACAGATTTCAAATTTGGAATATAAAATATTTCATAATATAGTCAGTATGTTTGTAAATATTAATAATAAAAAAAGGAAAAACAAAATTAGAACGATCCATGTGTCACACATTGCTACAAGTACAAGTGTGACAAGTATGATACGTCGCCATGGAAACAATAAGGCTAACCATTCCAGAATAATGGTCGCCTAAAAAAACTCCCTCTGGAGGCTCAGCTAGAATATTTTAAACTCACCTGTGAAAGGGTTAAAGTACTGTACTTTAATCTTGGAGACCTGAGTTCAAATCCCTCTTTTACTGCCTTTAGTTGCCTTGTACTTGCCTTGCACTTGCCTTGTATCTAATCTAATCAATGAATTTGTCTCATTTTAAAAATTGGTTTGGTTGAGTTCATTAAACTAACTAACTAACAGTTACTAGTCGCCGTCTACAGGCATATTCTTGTAACATGCAGAATAATAGCACTTAAAATCAATACTAGTAAAAGTGTAGTGACATTCACTATTGCTCAATAAATTTTTGTGGGGAAAATTCAGTCCGTCCTATAGAAATCTTAAGATCGAGGAAGTTAATTTACCATTTATGTTCACCGGGGTGCCAAGTCCTCACGCATGGTTGATTCTAAAGCCATATGACTTTATGGTTGAAAATAACTGTTTTAATTTGAATATATTTTATTATGTCATTTATTTCTGTGATGGCAAAGATGAATTTTCATTAGTCCAGTTTTCAGTGATATATGATCCTATAGAAATCATCCTATCAAGTATCTGACATGTGGGTTTAATTACTTAGAAATGTAATATATAGAAATATAATGTAGCATTTAAATTATATTAATAAACGTCACAGCAACAAGTTCCTGTGCTCCTGAATGTTTTTTCTGTGCAGTACGATCTTCAAACTCTTTGTGAGATTTGTGTGTACAGTATACGCTTTAGTGAAGACAGTGCTTAAATACAGAATGTGATTAAACAGACTATAACTATCTGTGGTTTTAATGCATACCTTCAGAATCAAGTGTTCAGGCAGACCATGCTATAAATACGAATTAATAAACACGTGTGCACTGTAGATAACTTGTAGAAGTGAACAGCAGCCACAGCACACAAATTGGAAATAGGCTGTACTACAAAGCAATCACACAGCAAACCAAAGACATCATCTTATTTCCACATCTGTCAAAATGTTTGTGAGTATGTTTGTGTCTTTTTTAAGGCAGGGTCACAGAATGTGACCACCACACTTTCAACACTCGCTCAACCGCCCCTAAATCCAGTCATGTTTGAAGTGGTGCTATCTTTGGTGATTCCAATTTCAGTAAGGTAATAGTGATCTTCTTCTCCGTTCTACTGAAATAAGGCAGATGCTGATCGCCTTTTTCATTTGCTCTCGGCTGTCTCCCACTGTGGACTTGCTTATTGGAGAAACGAATAATAGCTTGAACACTGATTATTTTGCTCAAACGATATTGCTTTTTTATTGGGTTGACCTTATAAGAGCAGAAAATGCAAGGCAATTTCTATCAACAGTGCAATTTCAGCAACTTCAGATTGGTTATTGATGCCTTTACCACAGTAGGGTTTTCCTTCAAACCCTCAGAGGAAACATACCAGCACTCACATGGAAAATGAGGCATCAACAGCCATCATGACTTTATAATCAATGCAAATCCTTTTTACTTGTGAAAGCAAGTTTTGTCAAGGATGCAAGCTGTAGCAGAGCACGTGGGAATTATTTAAATATATATGTCATGATTAGTTTGGTGGTTAAAGGAAAATTCCATCATTATTTTTCTAAACCTGCAAAGCCTTTGCAGGAAGACATTTGGAAGAATCTAAAAAAAGGTATTTTGCATAAGGACATATCAGGTCTATATAAAATCTGTTCACTGCTTAAAAAACAAACAAACAAGCCTGACCAACTAAGAAAGTGGCCAAAACCCCAGGCTGGGTGAGCTTGTTGTCTCTTGAAGTTAAATGATAACTTTCAAAGCAAATTTAACGAAAGCAGTGGCAACAGAAAAAAAGATATATGTATTATCAGAGAAGTTTGGAACTGGCATGTCTGTTTGAGGTTACAAAGAGGTTATAAAGATTAAAAGATAAAATGTAACTTTAGGGGGTTGAATAATGTTGAACTTGAATGATTAGAGCCATTTTTTCCCCTTTAACTTCACATTCTTTAAGTCACTCAAATGTGTATTGATCAGAATGTATTGCAGTTTAAATAATTTTGACTGTGTGTGTGTGTGTGTGTTTTAGTGTTTCCCTACACTGTGTGTGGGGAACAAATATCCCCACAAGTGTAAAAGCTTGAGGTTTTGAACTTGTGGGGACAGTTTTTCAGTATTATTATTATTTATTTAAACTCCATAAATATTTGTATGAGGGCTAGGTTTAGGTGTAGAGATAGGGTGAGGGTATTAAAACAGTTTGTACCTGGTACATACACATCCTTGTACATTATAAAATCCATGGAATCCCCCAATAAAACATGGAAAAACAACGTGTGCGTGTCTTTTAGAGCTTTTGCTTTTAAAAGAAACTACCTCTCTTTCAAGGGTTTATGCTATTGATAAAACGAATACAGTAGTCCACTGAGACCATTTTCACTACAAGTCAGCTACAACTTTATCAATGAGATTTTTAAACCCATTATGTGTTCGGTTAGTTTATTTCAAGGTGTAATTTTAAGGTAATTTTAAGTTTACACGTACTTACTGTTTTAATAACAATAAATAACACAATTGAAGTAACCCCTAAACCAAATCTTAATCCTAAACCTTACCTTACATATATTACTCATGTATAATTACACTGTAACAATGACACCTTAAAATAAAGCGTAATCAAGTGTACTGTGAAACAGGCAGCAAAAGAAGGACATATTCATTTTCATAATTTCCCTCAGGAGTATTGAAAATTGTAAATATGGAATATAGGAATATACTTCTGAGATATTTTACTCATAAGAATTTCTAGTGGTTCCAGTAATTGTGTCCATGTATTTAAGAAAAAAATAGATATGATATTTACCCCATTTGTCATTCTCATTGTCCAGTGAAAGGTTAGATTTTTGTGATTTTTATAATAAAAAGACAATGCAGATTTATTTTCACAGTCTTCTTTTATCATATTTACCAAGGGCGCCAACAATTATGAGCTTGTAAAGTGAAACCAGATCCTTTAACTTGCATTGGTATGAAAAGAGAGTGACCACGTGATATAGTGCTGGTATATTGCCAGTGACAATGGTAAAATATATATTTAATATTTACAAAAATGTCTAATCAAGTATTCCAGAAGGTCAAGATGTGTATAATGGGTTTATATTATAAGCAACACTTTAATATAATATAAAGACTTTAGCTTTGCCAGCATCTCACCACATGTCCTGCCTCTCTCTCTCTCTCTTACTTTCTCTCTCTCTCTCTCTCTCTCTCTCTCTCTTTTCTCTCTTGTCCTGTCTCCCTCAGTGCTTCCTGCCCAATCTGTAATTACACTTTGCGAAACACATTATTTTTAATTGTTTGCATGAAGTGGAGATTCAAAGGTCAGAGAGCAGTGTTTCTGATTACAATGGGACTCACTTGTGTCAACGTATGTGTGTGTGTGTGTGTGTGTGTGTGTGTCGAGGTAGGTAGGTACTTCCTCTATGGCTTGTGATTAATAGCTGCAATACTGAGCTGTTGACCTTGAGAGCTCCGTCATTACAGGTGGTGGCTTACAGGGTGGGAGGGAGAACAGATGGGACATATTACCTCTGAATATCCACAGACAGGGAATATCCCACGGGCCAGTGCCCCTTACCTAAATCAAAGTTTGGAATATGCAGAGGGGAATTTGATAAATACTGATACATATGAGGACAGAATTGGTCATTGTAATGCATTTTTCATTGTGCTCTTTCATGCGAACAACACCCATCTCAGTGATTGGTTACACAGCTTAACTGCGTTGGAAAAAAGGAGGTTAACCTAAATACAATGCTGTAATCGTCGTGTTTCACAATTAGTTAATCGCTGCAGCCATAATAATAACTTTTTTTTTTTTTTTTCAATTATTTGTTCAGCCTTAGATGATAGTTTTATGATTCTTTAATGCTTAATTTTGAATATGTGTATATATGAACATTTTGACAAACGTCAGATCGGTAAAATAATCCATGAGACATCAGGGGTTCAACTGTAATTTTACGAATGTTGTTCTGTGTCAGCTGCGTCACATTGGATACATTGTTTTCATTCAAATCAATGCATAAATGATGTAAACGGTAAACTCAGCTAACACAGAACAGCACACACGGTTTGTGTTTAGTGTAGTGGACGCTTTCCAAAGCACTGCAGTAATGCAAAGTAGTCGTTATTTTAGTTTTCTTTGTATTCTTGTAGCTTCATAAAATTACAGTTGAACTCCTGGATTACTTTACTAATCTACTTGCTCAGTTTCTGGACGTTGATTGGTTCTATGGGAGGGTCAGAGAGCTGTCAGAATGCATCCAAAATATCTTAAATTGTGTGTAGCTTTTTGAGTTCGGAACAACACGGGGACAAGTGATTAACGGCAAAACTTTCATTCTGGGGTGAACATTAATATGCAAATGTTCTGTTGCCGATAAGGGCGTAATTGTAGTATACACTCTGATGGGTTGTATTTCACCACTATTGTATAAACAACCTATACGGGTGTATTAGTTGGAGGACAGGTTGCTGTCACCACAGTCCCCGTCACCAGCACTCTCCAGATCTCAGTGACCTGATTATTGATTATGGAAATCTGTTTCAGCTCATCATGCTCCTGATCAGTGCACTTCTTCCATCATTGTCTGCTCTACTGCTTGATATGTGTGACATACCTGAACCCTTACCTGGATACTTAGCACTATGTTCCTCCAGCAACTTCTGTCGAATCCTCTGCTCCATTGCTCCTATGCTCAATCTTTTACGTGCAATACACATTTTAAGGCTGTGTTCATCTTGTTTGGTTGACCTTGTTTGATCTTGTGTAATTCGGATGATAATGTTTACTGTAATCATCATAGCTGTTTATTTACCGCCTCGCTCCCCCCAAAGATACGTCTGACCTTCAGTTTAGCAGCCCCAACAAAGTCACGCGTTTAGCTGCAGTCTCTTATCCATGTTTTATGCTGAGACTTGCTGGCCCTGCATTCCTCCTCCATCTCCTGCACTGCAAACTCCATTTGAAATGCAAATCAAAGCCTGGTGATTATGGAGAGTAACCCAGCCTCCTTCTGTTCTGTCTGCTGAACGCTTGCGTTTGTGTATGCTCAAGCACAAAGACATGCATGCTCACACACACCGACTCATCTAATGATACGCTGCTGTTCTCCAGTGCTCTCAGAGTGGAGCAGAATTTATGGGAAAACATCTATATTAATGCCAGTGTACCAGTCATACATCAGCCCAGATGTCTCTTTACCAACATACCACCAATTTAAATTAAATAAGGTCATTTATCACACAGAGTGAAAGCACAGATCAAAAGATGTTGGTTAATGATGTTTCTGGTGTTAAAGAAATTGCTCACCTTAAAATGTACATCTATTGAAAATGCAGATTGAACAGTTTGTTTCTTCATCACAACAAATTTGGATCCTCTGCAGTGAATGGGTGCCGTGAGACCAAACAGCTGATAAAAACATCACAATAATTATAATCCACACGACTCCAGTCCATCAGTTAACATCTTGTGAAGTGAAAAGTGCGTTTGTCAAAAACAAAACTTCCATTAGGATGTTTAAACTTTAAACTGTTGCTTCCGCAACATACGCAAGTACTCTATCTAAAATATTGCTTTCTCCAGCGAAAAAGATAACTTAACTCATTTAAATCCGAGAGAGAAATACGCAAAGATCAAGCACTGTTTACACGTAGTTCTAAACATTTGTTAAATGAACTATTTGTTAAAATTAAAGATGAAAGTGATAATTCTCAGCATTGTTGAGTTGATAATTATTTTACAAATGCTCTTTTTGTTTTTAATGTAATATTTAAGCAATTCTAATGACAAGTTGTGAGCTTTGTAAAAATATTTCACAATAAATATATATATAAATATATATAATGCATCCTTAATGAACGTACGCAGCCTATTTCAAAAACATCCACAATCGTATACCCAAATCAATACCAAATCTTTAAACGGTGAGCTAGATGCTGAATGTCTGAAAAGTACTGGAATTAAGGCTAATAGTTGTAATAAATAATTGCTTATCTGGGATTGATTTACAGGTAGACTAAAATAATTGTCCCCGGCATAAATGAACAGTAAACACTGGATCTAAATAGAAATATATACTGTAGGAAACGTCTTGCTGTGACCTTCTCTCATGAATCTCTTTTAGGAAAAGCAGCGTTCTCTCAGCCTAAACAAATGCTGTCAGGACCCTGACAGATCTCATCTAGGACGTAATTGAAAACAGTCTTACCACAAAAGGGGCCATATTGATTAAATTCAGAGTTCATTCTGTCACCTGTCATTCAGCTACAAACATATCTGAGTGGCGGCCTATAGGGATATGTTGATGACATTAATGGATAAATTCAGTACATTTGGATTTGTCAGAAGGCTGAAAGGAGGATGATGGTATGGCTGAGGTAAAACGGGCCTGTGTATGCAAGCGTCGCAAGACTTTGATGAAAATGAATGCTGAAACCATGAAATTTAGTGTCCATCAAATTAAAATCTCAGCACATAAAAGTGTCATGGGAAAATGAAGTATGAATCTCATACAAACACCAGAGTTGTCTGCATACTTCTATTTGCTTCAGCCTGAAAATTGTATTTGTTACTACAATACCTATAGGAAAGTGAATTCCAATGGTCAGCCATTGACTTCCACTGCAGTTACCAATTTAGTTTTTTGTGCTCAACAGAAGAAAGACATTCATATAGGTTTAAGTTTAAAGATTTGATACCAGAATGATGACATTCGGGTGAACTATCCCTTTAAGTTCTCAAGTATCCAGCAGAAATACAGCTGAAGGAGATGTTCACAGTGTAACTAATGAGAGTACTTCCTGCTTGAATGGTTAGATGTTTTGATCTACCGATACCCTGGAGATGTTCAGATGTGTGCCCTCCACCTAATTTCAATCCCAATGCGCAATATAGAATCCCTTAGCAGCCTGTACAGCCATACATATGCATGTGAAATATTAGTGCTCAGAAATGTTACTAAAATTGTTAATTTGTGGAGAGAGACACTTAAGTAATCACAACCAAATCTGCAATGTGTATAATATAACATTTTATTCAGCCTTTGGCTAATAATTACCTACAAATACACAAAATAAGGATGATATGGAAGTGATATTAGCAAAGTGGGGACAAAAAAGCATGTTTGTTGTGGCATCTGTTCTCAATGCTTGTTTGGGATTTATGAGTACTGACACAATGCATTAGCTAATTTGACAGAGATGTGACTATGTAACCATGTTTTTTTCTTGTTATATTCTTAATAATGCTGCTGGCTAGCAGCCAAACCTGAACCCATCAGAGTGGTGTCTCAAGAGTTTTACTGTTTTTCTTTATTTGCTGAGACACAACTCCAAAACAATATCTCTGTAACGTATTTCTCAAAACAATAAACACAAACTGACAAGTTCAGCTGCACAATTGGCATTACAAATCCATCAAATACCAACATACACTAAGTCTACTATTAAAAACAATATGATCACATCCACTTTATTGTACCCAACACAGTCTCACAAGCAATTCGTATGTATTTGTATGAGGTGCCAAATTTGTGCCAATTCGTACTAATTCGTACGATTTGTCTAAAACCACGTGATGGGTAGGTTTAGGGGTGGGGTTGTGTTTAGGTCATTCGTACAAATTCATACGAATTGCCATCTCGTAAAATATGTACGATTTAGAATAAGGTCGTACAAATTCGAACGAATTAGCCACCTCGTAAAATATGTACGAATTGCCGTGAGATCAGGTTGAATGACCAGTGTTTAATACTCAACTACTGACCAAATACATAAATGGCATGCAGGGTCATGAAATAGTTTACTGATATGAAATGGAATTATTTTAGAATTTTACCAGCATATTATCTTGAAGCTTACACTTTATAAAATAATATAACATGCATGATTAAGAAACGTTTCTGAATTAGGTAACATGACATCTAAGAAGAGTGTTTTTAAAGTAGTTTTGAAATCAGAAATTAACATACGTTAGTTCAAGTTAGCTAGCAGGTCTATTAAATAAAATTACCGGTAGAACTTAAATGAACACTTTGGAAGTATTTTTAATTTAATTCATTATTTATTTATTTTATTTTGTTAATTGATGTTGCTCAAGTAGTAAAGTAATGCTAACAAATGAAATCTTATTGTAAAGTGTTACTGGATATACCATTTTGCTTTAAGATTATGCGTAGTAAATTGAATGGATTGTATCTGTAGTATGTATTTGACCTCTGACATGGAGTGCAACATACCTGAGGGAAAGCAAATCTGCTAATAAAAATTCCAAGCATGTGTCTCTCTTTGTTTCTCCCCCTCCCTATAAACAAAAAAAGCCCAGAGGGGGCAAGATACTGTTCCACCGAGGCTACCTTGTCTCTTTGCATTTTCATTATGAAAACCGCTTATTACTACAATATTGCTAATCTGAAAGCTCACACAAAGGGTAAACAACCACTGGAGCAGTCAAAATGACTTACGCCCTAAAGCATTTCTTCAAGACGTACCAAAGACCTTGAAATTTCTTTTTTTACTCTATCACCATAAACCAGCTTGATAGAGTAAAAAAGGAATTCACACATTCACATTCAAAACAAAATGTTTTTATTTAATTTTTTTAAGCTGCCAACATAATAAAATGTCTGCCTTTCCATCACATCAGCTCCTCTGACAATGTTAAATTGTAAAGTTAGTGAAAGTTATTTAAATAAAAATAAAAAAAAAGTAAAAAAAAAAGAATTCATCGAAAAACTGCATACAGGATTTGACATGTGATAAGGATAACTAATAATGGCAGCATTTTCATTTTTTAAATATTTATATGTCTCCAGAAATTGATTATTGATTACACCAGAAGGTCACTTACCTGCTCTGTCAGCTATTCATCTGTAACCAGTGTTGCCAGTTCTCTAATCAAGTTGATACGAAGGGTTTGTGGAACCCAATCTTCGACCAGAAAACATTTCTTCTGACTGAGCCTCTAGTGTTTGGGTGCCTGTTTCCGGTGATCTGTCCACGGAGCTTATCTAGGTGTTCTGGTCTCCAATGAAGATCATCTCTTTGTGCTGGTACACCATCTGATCCGAATACGGACTGAGGAACAGAATAAGAGAGAGACAGACTAATATTAGCATAGATGACATTCTTTTTACGATGTAACAGGTACATTATGTGTTAAGGGGAGTGTTCCCGGCTGGTCTAATTAATGCAGCCTAACAATCCTTTTACGGATTTGATTAATAAATGTGTATTAGTGTGTTAAATGTACGTCAGATTAAAGAGATGTGTCTTTAATCTAGATTTAAACTGACAGAGTGTGCCCGCCTCCCGAACAGTATTAGGTAAATGACCATCTACCATTAAAATTGTACTGTTCTGAGACTTTTCATTTCTTTGTCATTGGACAAACTTACAAAATCAGAGAGGGGTCAAATTATTTTTTCCTCCACTGTATATATTGTATAGAGACAACAGACAATGAAAGCATTAGGTTGTTGTGATAATAGGGTTGTTAAAGGTGTTTGCTTTCAAAAAGCCAGAAGTCAGTGATCTCATTTGGTGGACAGAGGTCTATAAACCAGTTGATCACATTGACAAGGTGACGGTCCACCAATTGATTCAATTCAGTGGCAGCTACTTACCTGCGCACGTCTACGTCTTTTATCGAGCAGACAATGTGAACAAGTCTGATGCACAAATTAGAGTCAGATGAGGATATAAAACGCTGGACTAATCAGAGATTTATGGATAAGACAACGGCTCTCTGCACACACATTCCTTCCCACCCCATTGAGAGCGTGGGAGGATTGATCCTGGGTAAATCTGATAGATGACTGATAGAGTGAAAGGCA
>JAUMHR010000042.1:5470658-5482406 GCA_032361145.1 Enteromius fasciolatus | reverse complement strand
TGTAAACAGGCTCATAGTTAACAACTGATCGAAAACAATTAAATCCAAACTTCTGCCATGAATAAGTCAAACATTATTCTGACATACAGTAATGACATCACATGGCACGGCTGATTGGTTCTCTCCTTTATCGGTAGCCAATGAGCTTGCTGCTCAACATTCAAAAATGTGACTAGTGCTTGCTGTAGCAGTTGCAGCGCATTTCAGAAACCCTCCTCCTTCCCCAGCTCCACCTGTATAGATCTGCTACAGAGTGATTCATGTATGCTTTATGGGGTCATTTCATATGTTACGTACAGCAGCAGTATTTCTTACATGCTCACAGAGGCATGTTGTGGATGTATTAGCAGTAGAAAGTCTTGGCTCTGCCGCAGCAGCAGTGTAGCAGATCTATTCCACCAATGCCAAACACATAACCACTGTCATGTACTTTACCATTCCAATCCCTCAGAGAGCTGTCAGGACAGAAATGTTGAAATTTGCCTTTTAAAAAAAAAAATACATACACTACCATTTAAAAGTCTTTCTGTTTTGTTCTTGTATACATATAAATAAACCCTATATTTGATTGTGCTTGACAAAAGACCACGGCTAACAATCAAGCAAGTTCTGTCCACGCGTTTCCACTCTGTGTTTTTAATTCCAGACTTCCTCAAAGCCCTTCAGTCGGTGGCTGTTCTGGCACGATCGATCGCTGGCGTGTCTCTCGGAGCGCTGCTGGACAGGAAAGCCTGCAGATGTTCTGTTCTGATTAAGAATCCAAGCCGCAGTAATGAGCACAAGAGCCCATGCACAACTTATGAGTAACATTTCTTGATAGCACCGGACCAACAGGTCTGCCTTATAAGAGGCGAGTTAATCTGGGGATACGGCCCGCCACGGAATATACCCATCTCATCCTTATTTGCTCTTTCTCTTATAATTTTTCGGTTTGGATGTGCCAAAGAGTGTGGTAATGAGGTAATCTTGGCACCAGAGGTACAGTGCCAGCTGGAGGACACAGTGACTGGCATACCGCCATTTTCAAGTACCAACAAAGACATTTCCCCCCTTCTCCATCTTCAAAGGCTGCCAGTAAATCAGACACGCACTCCTGAGAGAGGAAGACTGATAGAGAATAACTCCTGGGTAAGTGACAGCTCTGGCTGAGACGCAAGGTTTTGTCAGTCAGGTCGGTCTCCAACAGGTCTACGAAATGTAGATGGAAGATAGAGATTGGACAGTAAATCGTAGAACGGATGATAAGATTAATCTCTCCGTATAAAGTCAGGAAGAGACGGAGTAGATCAATAAAAGACAGAGATAAAGAAAGGAACGGGCTGTTTTTTTCCGCTGATGTCATAATTGCAGTGTCACTGCTATTGTAATGATGCCGCAGAAGATAAAAATGTATGAGTGGCATATTATAAAAATTCTAAACAGATGATAACACACAGTGACTTACACAAACGCTATCAAGTGCTCCGTCTTTGAAACCTCACAGATGAGTATTAGCCTCCTGTTTGGTGCATATAATTACATTTTTTTTACATGTTGTAAACAACTGTTGTAAACCTTTGACACACAGTGTGTGTTTTGGGCATATGTTGGGGAGTCTGTCTAATTACATCAGGCGGTAGGGTGCCGTCACTCGTGCAATGAGCCCTCAACAAGCAGACACTTTACCAAACACAGACTCCACTGGTGAGGATCCAGAAGGTTCTGTGCAGGTTCTGACTGTGCAGATGTCTGCTTTTCACATCAGCTGCCAGCTGGCTGTCAACAGGTACCACAATAAACTCTCAACATGACCTACTGAGAATTACACACAGGTTAATAGGAACTGTACAGTGAACAATTCAGTTTGAGTTCATAATAAGATCAGCCCCGAGAGTCAAAAACTGTGGTATTTTAGTGTTATTAAGATACTTTGAATTTTCTATTTTCATTTTCAATCTCTTCCAATTTAATAATTATGCTTTTTTTATGTTATATTATATTATATTATTATATTATATTTTTTCTTAATTTGTATTTTAGTTATTTTAATACATCAGGTTAAGTAAATTTGCATTCGATTTAAAAAATAAAATAAGTTTTTATTTATTTATTTTATTTATTTATTTATTTTTAGTTAAAAGTTATTTTCGTATTCATGCGTTGCTGTTTTTAATAATATATTAAATGTAATTAATTACATTAATACATTTATTCAGCAAGGTCACATTAATTTAAAATGACAGTAAAGACATTTATAACGTTACACAAATTTTAAGTAAATGTTATCCTTTTGATCTAACAAAGAACACAGCTAGTACTGTAATTTCTATTGGAAAGTATAGAATTGATCCAATGAACGAGTGTGCACTTTCACTTAGCTGCAACTATTAGTCTGAATGGGATTTTTCATTCATGAGCAATCAGGCATCTCATTCGTGAAAAGGAATCTGCTGGACAAATGCATGAAGGGGCATATATTGATTGCTCAATTTAGCATGCAAGACACTGACAACGAGGACGGAGTAGAGTCAGATGTCAAGAATCGAATGAGTGAATGAGTCTGAAAGAAATACTCTAAAGAAATCATCACTGGTTGAAAACCAATATTCTTACCACAAGTGGTCAGATCGACAAACCACAATGAGAGCAATGTCATCCACATGGAGACATTTTGAAATGGTTGCCAATTCAAGAACTCACAAAGAACACCAGAACAATATCCAATGATTGCTCAGCATGACTAACATCAGAAGACAATGGTCAAAAATAGATCCATGGCAGAACAGCAAGGCAGAAACATCTCCTCACCAAGAAGTACATGAAAGCTCGCCTCATGTTTGCTAAGAAGCTCTTGGATGATCCTTGAGAACTTTGAAATAGGTTATTACAGAGAGATGAATCAAAAAGGAAATTTGGGCCCTGTTATATCTGACAAAAATATGTTTTTCATAAAAAAATTAATAAATAAAAAAAACACACTACTTGGCAATAAATGGAAATATCTAATGGCTTAGTGCACAAATGCAAAGGTTATGGACAAAGGGTAAAGTATACTATTAAAGCTCATTTGGAAAATAAAACCAATAGGTTTAAGGAGGAACTAATTATAATCTTACACACCATTTAAAACAGACAGTATGTGAACTGAGATGTAGCCTATGCACACTAGAGAAACAGATATTTAATGGCCATACAATATGTAAGTCACATTACAGCAGATCTTGGTCGAACTGATACAGTAAACCCTGAAAGTGTGTGTCATTATAGCAGACTCCAATGACCGCATCTAACCACTACAAAGGCCTCGTCACTCACAAATCACACCACAGATCCGGAGCTGCAGCAGCTGCGTGGAGAAATAAGACAAGCAGAGGATGGGTGGTAAACAGCCTTGGGAACATAACTGTCCGCCCATCCAGAGTGACTGAATCCATAACGCGTTGACAGGGTGTATTGCCGCCTGCCATGGCTCAGCTCTGCACGTCTGCCTTGTGTTGTCAGGGCAAGAGAGAGGAGAGCGGATCAGCGTGGGACGAGTGTGTCTGCCAGCAGCACTCTGCCCTGAATCAGTCACTCAGCACTATCTGTTTAAGACGGACACTATCTCTGGAGCCGCAGAGTAAAGGGTCAGAGTGACCCCATGATGAGCTTGGCGGGTGCCATTTTGGGTGGTTCAGTTCAATTAAGCATTTTCAGTTAACATTTCTCCCCTGGTGACCGAGCTGAGATTGGTATACTAACGCTCAAAAGTTTGGGGCTACATTTACTTTATTTGATAAAAATAACTGTCCAGTCTTCGGTTTGATCCCCACATGACCCTTAATCATTCTAATATAGCTTGCTGCTCAATAAATATTTCTGTTAATTATCACTGTTGAAAACTAACACTGTTGCTTCACAGGTCTATGGAAAAGCACCCGCAGAATTTTCCCCTCTGAATCTGGTCCATAGCATAATATTCTGAAATTTTGTGCAAAAATTAAGGTTTAATTGTAGTTTGTGAATCATTGTGGCCCTGTGAATCATACTTTGTGGAAAAAATTTATGAAAGTTGTTTGACTCCTAATGTTCATTGCAACAAAAAAATGCAGCAATTACACATGAAAAAGTTGGAGCCTGGGTAACATTTTTGACGAAACCTTTACACGGGCCATCTAGAAAACTGTACAATGATGAGAAAATCTGCATCAACAGAATGTTTTTTGATATTGTAATAGTGATTATTATTTTTCTGGAGTATAACTAAAATAAAAATACTGCAAGTCAGGCTGTTATGGAAGAACTGTGCTCCTGACCCCTGTTTTATTGCTGGAACAGTGTCTATGAACTTCACACTCATAGCAGCACGATAGATAAAACTATTACTCAGATATTTAATCCATTATGCATGTGCGTCGAGCAATACAAAAAAAAAAATCAAACTAATGCTGCAAGTTAGTTACACACACAGCTGTTGACAATTTACTGCGGTAACAATAACCGCAATCTTGATTTCTTTTCAATTAATTGTGAATCCCTAGGTAAATTTCCTTCACTTCTTTTGAGTTAAATTAGGTTTAACTCAGCTTGCTTCCTAATAATGCTAATGTTACAGCATGTGTCTTAATAAACATGCGTATGTTGAAGCAACACACATCTGGCAACCTTAGTGTAATTTACGGTTATTCAAATGTGAACTAAGCTATTATAACATTTAAGTAAACATTTAAGTGTGACCTCTTTGACCCCACCAAAGGGTTTGAAATCAGCATCATCCTGGAACTTTTTTTAATAACCAGCCACAGCAACATTTAGCCTGTCCAATTAAACAGCAGTAAACATCTTAAATAAGACGGCTGTTTGACATTAAAGTTCCTTTACAGCAGTCTGAGCCCATTATAATTACATGTCTTATCTTTGTCAGCTCAGTCTATCTTCTTTTCCTAAAACACCTCCTCCGTTTAACTGGATGTGATGTCTAACCCTCATTAGGTGATTGTAGCCATATAAAGAGCGATCATGTGTCATTATTAGACTAGCTTAGAGAAGTACAGCGACAGATCATGCCGAGCAAAAAGCCGCAGACACATACACGCACAAAAACAGACCTCCAGCCAGGCCTTTGCTTGTTTTGAAAGACTCATTTCTTGTTAGCACATCCGTCATCTTCACCGCATAGTTTTTTTTCCCTCTCTGAACCAAGATTTCAAAACTAGTATTTAAGGTTATGGTTTTAGACAAACTGACCCTAGACGAGGGCAGAAGGACAGCTTCCCTGCAGTACATTATTTCTCAAGTTTAATAGCCTTATGATGAAAGCTAGAAGTGAAAACCGACGGGCCTGTTCTCGGCTAGCAGTTAAAAATCCACGTGGGGGGAGGGGTGGATACCGCAGGGAAGTGAGCACGCCGTCATCCAAACTGCGGCTCTCAATATCCCATCTGCATTACAATGAGGTTATGGTTCTTCAGCGAACACAACCATCAAACATCTCTCTCTTGGTATTCTTCTGCTTGCTCTCACACATTCTTCCAGTAAACACACCAATCCAAACACGGCAAGAAAAATTATCCTGTTTAGCTGCAAATTAAGTAGCATCGGGTCATTGCCGAGTAAATCATCACCTCAAGGAGACTCGTAAAGGTCAGAGTCACAGATGGAGAAGGGTACCTGATGCTGGGAACTCAGCCTTTCGTTTACAACCAACCACTTAAAACCCCCGGGCCCTTCAAAGACATTTAAATTGAATCGAATTCATTTTACCTTTTCCCTGATTTAACTCTTCGCGAATCTTCTTCACTGCTTCCAGACCCTTCTGTTCCTCGTTCCCAGCTGAAGAAGAGAAAGAAAAGATAGAGAAAAGGGTTATTAAAGGGTTAGTTTACCCCAAAATGATTTTTTTTATCACTTTAGAATAGGTAACACTTATTAATTATCAACTACCACTTTTTCCTCAATATATTTGCTGCTTATTAATAGTAAGATAGTTTTTACGTTTAAATATTGGGTAGGATTAGGGATGAAGAATATGGCCATGTTGAATATGGCCATGTGGAATACGGCGTAGAATTTGTGCCTATTTAGCACTAATAAATTACTAATATTCTAAGCATGCTAATAAGCAACTAACAGGTGTAACTGTAAGATAAAGTGTTACCAAAAATTTAATTAATGAGAATTTTCTTTTGGGTGAACTATCCCTTTAAGTATACTCATTTTTATCATGTATATCAATGTTAAAATGGGCAATGCAGAATGTATATAAGCAAATCAGTACAAAAACACAATAAATGTCAAGATAAACCTAAAGCGGATTCACCTTTATTTGTTGATTTGCATTTAGTAAATCAGTGCCAAACGTTTGAAATATTAAAGAGCTAGTTCGTCCAAAAACTAAAGCTTTTTTCATCTTCGGCACACAAATTAAGATTTTTTTCATACATTTTGAAAGCTTTCCAATCCTCTATAGTTTGGAGAATTCAAGGGCCAGAAAAGTATTCAAGACATTGTTAAATAGTCCCATGTGAGATCAGTGGTTCAACCTTAACGTTATGAAGCTACGAGAATACATTTGTGATACGTTTATGTGCCCAAAGAGTAACAAAAATCACAACCTTATTCAACAATTCTTCCATGTCAACCTTCATTCTGGTTTGATAAGTAAGCGATCCTCTTTATCGAAATCTTCAGGCTTGTTTATGAAGAGTTTTTTATGTACAGTGTGTTGCCTGCTTGTAAACACAGCACAGTGCATCCTGGTTCTGCTACAGGAAGCCACTCCACACACGTGTTGTGGTACTCTTGTGAACGCGTATCGAAGGCTGATGCACGGAAGATAAGAAACTGTTAAATTGTTCTTGTAGCTTTAAAAGGCACAATATGTAAATTTCCTTCACTAGAGGTCGCATTTTCAAAACTATAACAGAGGTGAATGTCGATGACGCAATGACGGAGTGTGGAACATTGTCGTTCTCACAAATCACGTTCACGGATGAAAAGCTATAGATAGAAATATATAACACTTACCTTTAAATTACAGTATTACAGTCACATGCTCACTTTTAACAATGTCCTAACTGTTTCTGGACCATAAAATGGTGCTGCAGGTTCAGAAAGCTATCGGAGTTAATCAAAAACGCCTTTATTTGTGTTCTGAAGATGGGTTTGGAACACCATGAGTGTGAGTAATTAATCACAGAATTGTAATTTTTAAGTGAATTATGCCTTTAATAAGAAATACATTGTGTTTTTGTGAAGAATCACCTGAACGGTTTACTGTCACGTGAGAGTTTTTTTAATTAGATGTATTTTGGCATGTTGAAATGATGTTTCACTAAACACTGGAGAGAATCCTTACTCTCATAGACTGCTGTCTCGGCAGTAGTCTAGTGTAGTTTTTTGTTTGTTTACTTGTTTGTTTTTTGGTGATGTGAAGAACTAAAATTAGACAGAGCACACTTATTAATAAGATTTACCAGCAAAGACAACATTGGCAAGACAAACACAAGGTGAAAAGATATGATCAAAGAGAACATCCTCAGTAGTAGTGCTTTTTGTTTATTGGACAGCTAAGGGAATTAATTATTACAGACTGCTCTCTAAAACTTAAGTATCATTCACAGTAAAGTGAACGGCTGGCTAAAAGATTACTGAACGCACTTTCATTAGAATTCTTCAAAAACGTATTAGAAGGAAAAAGATGCACTCAGCTCATATTATGATTCATAATAATATACCTTTGAGGATAAGTCTTTTCCTCAGTAATAAACTATTTTACCCTTTTTATTTATTAAAAACTTCACCAGCAAAGATTTACCTCAGGTTTCAAGCAGCAATTGCACAACAGTTTTAGACTTTTACCAACAGCCATTCATAAAAAAAAGTACATAAGTACAAAACTCAAGTTCTCTTCCTACACATACAGTACAGTACACAAAGAAACCTGTCCTGCGTTTGATTGAACATGCGAGGAGAGTTACTCTTGCATAAGCCCTTCTTATTGCCTTTTATGTGATGCCATACTTCAAGAGAGAGCTCTTACTGATAATGCGCACTGACAGCGAGAAAAAAAAGGGAAAAATTGGGATGGTACTCCATTTACACCAGTCACACTTACTGTATAACTGTATGGAATGAAATATTTTTTTTTTTTTAAATCAATCACAAGTAGAAGAAATTCAAATAAGAGGCAAGCACTGATCTGTATACTGGAGCCATAACACCAATGGAATGGTTTTGGTGCAATAATCAGGTAGGAGATGATACTATACCAATGACCACGTGCACGTCCAGGCTGACCAAATGTCTGGAAATCTCATATCCCATTCCTCTGGTTCCCCCTGTAACTATGGCAACCTTTCCATTCTGCTTGGGCAAATCTGGGCAAGACGGGAAAAAAGAAAATTATGGGTTTTTTTGTTGTTGTTGTTTTTTTAACTGCAACATCTAAAAAAAGATATTTTACACTGTCATGGACTGTCTTTGTTTGGGACATATCCTGTCATCCCTCTGTGAGTGTTCTTGGTTGTGCCATGGTCTCAGGGATCATTAAATGCAGAAACTGCATCCTACGCTGATGTCCTAAGAACAGCATGACCTGCTTTTGTGATAAGCCTACTAACGATGCAATTCCTTCACTCTTTTGCTTTTATGGGTATTTGTTATTACTATTAATAATAATAATAATAATAATAATGGAAAAACAACTGCACTTGTGCACTTTAAGCAGTCACTGATAAGCAATGTTACTTTTGTTGTCATTTCCGTGTTAAAATTAGTTCATTGTAAAACTTACATGTTTCACAAGAACATAGTCCAATAACGCAAACAAGTCTTAGAATCAGTGTTTCTTAATCATCTTTTTTTATAGCTAATCCAGTCAGGCTTCAGAAGATTTAAATATTTCAAATACAAAAGACCATTGTGAGGATGGATTTGAGTCTAATCCTTTGGCTTTGCGCTGGGACATGGTTGCCCTTTAACAGTGATTTAAATTTAAATAAAGAGCCGGCTAAAATTGCAACAGAACAATCTTGAGTAGAAACATGTGATTAGTTTGTGATAATGCAGAAATCACTGAATCTCAGGCAAACTCTAAACTAGAGTCTACTATTTCCTTTAATAAATGGACATAAGTATGTGCATTATAATTTAAAGTCAGCATTTCAGCCAAAGGCAAATTTAAAACAAATACGTTATAATTGCATTATATTATATATACACACACTATTTAAGTTAACATCAACTTGACCCATATTGTGTAATTACTTTCAAAAAAATGTATTATAAAGCATCTTTATAATATGACCTCAGCTTTGGAGTAAATAGTTCAAAGGTTACAGTCAGTTATGCTACAAGAAACATGTTTAAACATTTTTTTTTAGGTTGTGCATAATCACAGCCAGGTTAGCATCTATTATATACAAACTCATGAACTGTTTCAATACCAGCTGACTTTAAACAAATGTCCTCCTAAAAAATAATTTATCTGTAATCTCTGATATCTTTTCCTGACATTTTTTTTACACACTTAAAGAGGAATAACAGTCACTAGTCAACAGTCACCTGAACAAGGACTGGTTATGTTACACTGCTGGGCAACTAACGTTAATTATGGTTACACTTTATTTTGACAGTCCACTTTAGACATTCTAGTAACTGTAAGTAGCTAACTTCGTAACTACATGCTAACTAATTCTCATTAATTTGCAACTACATGTCTACTAACTCTCAGAATAGACTGTTAGGGTAGGTTTAGAGTTATTAGAATAAGTTGACAAACACTCGTAAAGCATCTTACAGTCAGTGTGTTGTGAACCCATCAAAAAAAAAAAAGTTCGAAGATGTTACACGGGCAGTATACTTATAATCTAATGACTGCTAGCTGACGTATAGTTGCTAACTAACTGTTAGTAGATTGACTAAAGTGGACTATCGAAATAAAGTGTTAACGTTAACGTTACCATAATTTTGTTACCCTAATCGTGAAAAAGGAAATTCATACTGGTTCGGAAAAGCACGAACATGAGCAAATAAATGCATTTTTTGTTTTTCGGGTGAACTGTCCCTTTAAGCGTAACTTACTTTTCACAAAAAGCGATTCCAAACGTTCTCACACTACACCTGACAGCTCCTAACTACTGAATAACTGCGTGACAGCGGTTTGACAATAAAATAAGCGCCCGCCAGATCGCTACAAATCCGTGACCATAAAAACCTCTAACCTGGCAAGGTGAAGGATCTGTTGAAAAGCTGGTATAGAAGAACTTTGACGCCGTCTAAGTAGAGTCTGATGAAGCCGAGGATAGAAGGCAAAAGCCACCACATGTTTGAAGATGACAGCGAGTGTCTCAGTATTTACGCTCCGTGCTGAAGTACAGCAGGATGGTGTCAGCTGTTTGTTCGATAGTTCCGCTTTCTACGTCAATCGCTATAGACACCCTAGAGAGTCTGGATGCTGATTTATGGGGAGTAACCATACCAAAAAAAAAAAAGAAAGAAAAAAAATAATTAAGTAGCTGGTGAAGATTGTGAAACAAACTTTTTAAGAAAAGTAAATAGTGCAGTTTTAGTCTAATTGCGGCTTTAATCTCAGTTCTGGGGAGTTTTTTTTTTTTCTCGCAGTTGTGAGAAAAAAAAAGTAGGAACTGCGAGATATAGAGTCAGAATTGCAAGTTTATATAATTTATATATTTCCTCTGAGACAAATAACACTATGGTGGAAAAGGGTTTAATACAACTGAGTTTAAAGTAGGCTAGTAAAAATAAATAAATAAAAAAATTTATTAATCATTGATTGAAAGACTTCACTGTCAAGTTTTCTTCCAGTAGTGTCTGTGCTTTATATCATACTATATCTCCAAATATTGAGTATGACTTTCGAACACAGAATAATGTATGTTGATGAAGGTAGGCTAACTAAACAGTGATTAATGTGAGTAACTAAATGATGAATGTGGGTATCTAAACGGAGGAATATGGGTAAAGTTGATTCACATAGCCTAGCACAACATAGCGTAGCATAATAAATAAATAAATATGATGACAGGTACCAGAAACTGTTTGGTACCCATTTCTCAAAATATTGTGAGGAAATGTAATAATTTTTTATGTGAATTAACCCTTTAAGAGATATCCTGAACAATTAAAAGAGAGATTTTAGAGGCCAGTGAAGAGCTAATGCCCTATAATACAATTCCATTATAGGAACTCTTTAACAAAAGACATTTTATTTTTTTGTTATTATTATTTATATTTAGCCTACTCAAAGTTTCCAATTTACATTTCACACAAATGCCAGTAGGTGTAATAACCTTCCATTGAGACAGAGAGAGAGATAAAGAGAGAAAAAACATAGTCAGTTTTGATTTTATGATATGTTTAAACAGCTATTTGGGTACAGTTGTCAGCTGATACAGATTAAATAGTGATTCTGATAGATCAAAATCTTCTAAATAAACTAGGGAGTCCCTCAAATTTACCAGTTTACTTTAGACTCTAAGTAGAACTCCATTACTAAGAACCCACCAACCCACCAATGTTTTCGATGTCTCACTAAAACACCTGATTCAACTGATGAGCTTTTTAGTGCATTAATTAACAAGATCTCTAAAACATTCTGGAAAAAGTAGAGCTGGGATATAGATGCGTCAGATGTCAGATGCGCCATTGAATTACACAAGATGTGTTTTGGAGCACTCTCAAATCTTACTGGATAACATGGATCATCAAGTTTTACTTGTGAAGATGCCAGATCACCAGCTTAAGTTCTGCTGTCAGTCACCAAGATGT
>JAUMHR010000042.1:5454768-5469374 GCA_032361145.1 Enteromius fasciolatus | reverse complement strand
TATATACGGCTCAATGTCAAATCACGCACCTGATGGCATTTAGCGCTGATTACAGGACCGGCTTTACTGACAAAACGTGCAAACATATCGGTCGATCGTGATCGGAGCATCCCTAGTTTTCTTAGGTTTATGTGACTCTGATATAGCCATATGTAAAGTTCAAACCATTTGCAAGCCCCAAATGCGGTCACAATTTGTTATTAAATATGTTTTCTATGAATCAGTGCTTCGAGTGAATCTGACATTGATTTTTGCTTTTGCTTTAAGGCCGAGGAGCAGATCTTCCTCAGAATAAGGATGATGGTATTTATTTCCTTACATTTTACTTACAATTTGGTTAGAACTTTAAATTTTTATCTCATAATCTTAAAACATTAAGAAAGATGTTCATGTTTCTTTTTAAATTGTTTGTGTTTCTCATTAGGTGGTGCCTCTGAACAACCTCAAGGTAAATATTAAACATTCATTCTTTCATTCTGATTGTATTGAAGGTTTTAACTCCAAACTGGTTGTTATGGAGTTTACCTTAGGAGTCCACCTATATATAAATATATGAAAATGAGTGCCTCTGGGAAGTGCCTTTGCTTTAGCTGTTTGTCCATTCCAGAACTTGGTTTACTTGCTAGTGTTGTTGTCTTTCCTGTTGGGAGTCAGCATGTCCCCTGCTTCAGATTATTTCTTTAATCAAGTATGAGAGAGAGCAGCAGTCTGACCACAAAACTAATATATTTTAGCCTAAAGAACAAGACCATGAAAACTGAACTAGTATGGTGACTAACTGTCACACAGTTCTTATTCAAGGACAGGGCGGTTCAACAGACAAAAAACAATTATTGTGGGCAGTACATGTTGAGGTTTTCTTCTATGTCAGAATAGTGAATGCTTGGTGAATAGTCGTATGCTGTACGTTTAGTATATTTGAAGACTGACTGTTTTGACTGTTCAGTGGCTGTGCCCTAAATCTCTGCTTCGATTGCCTGTCATTGCAGATTTTAACCAGCAGTGGCTCCAGATTATCAAGACGCTAGTCAATAATGTACCAGAAGAGCTCAGTGTCTGGATTTCCCAGTTTAATCAACTAGTAAAGCCCCTGCTAGAGCAGTTACGGGGATTTCTGAATGTAACGGAGGAAAAGGCAGAGCTCTAGATGTCCTGGATAGCAACCTTCTTTGCTTGTCTCGGGGGTTTTAAATGGTTCACACATTGTTTACATGGTTGGAAAGTTATTCTTGGTTGTATGGGTGGGACTGCTGGTGCTTATGGTCTTGTCTGGATGAGATGCATGTTTGGTAATGATAAAGGTATTAGTGATTGTATTGATTTAGACATTTGAAAATGAGTAATACTTATTGTATTACTGACTGGTTTTACTGGTTTTGTTGTGTGTTGGTAAGGATTACAATACGACTGTACACCTACTTTTAAAATGTTTATAGTCGGTAGGTTTTTAAAAAACATTTTTAAAAATGAAATGGCACTTTTATTCTTCAGTTAAACGGTTTAAAATATAATATTGGAGAATTTTAAATTTAAATGAATTTTAAATTGTATTATTTTACAAGAATATTCCATAACAGTACTGGATTTTGAAGCAAATATATGCATACTTGGTAAGCTCGAGAGTTCTTTCATAAAACATTAAGTAACTTCTTTAAATACTTTAAATCTTATCGACTTACTGATTTCATAAAAAAGCAGTAGGTGGAAGCCAAAGTATTCAAATGAATGTTGTTTCTGGCTGTGAAATAAAGATCATAGCATGATAAAGGTCATAGTGCAGAAGGATGTCCCCTTGATCTTTTTGCACAGGACATCCTTGTGACTTCTGGTCATTCTTTTTTTCCCCTCCTTCTTGAGTTTACACAGTGTAGATGCATAAGGCACATTCTGAATTTTTGCCAATACACGTAACAGATTGACCGGTTTTGCATGGCATGTCTCAAATGATGAGTGTCTCATCTCAGCCGGTTTTACGGTACAGTGAATTAACCCCAAGGCCGTGTTAAGCATTCCATTACCGCGCTTCCTTTTTCTCTGCTCATGGCTGCCATTTTATTTCCCATTTATTGAGAATGAATGTTTGTGGCTGAAACATTGTCGCACAATTCACTTTTGGCTAAAACTTGGTTGACCTTGAAAATGTACCAGAAGATTGAAGTTGGCAAATGTTCGTCTGTGTGTGGGTCTCAACCCGAAAGCTTAGCGCATGCAGGGATTATGTTGTCCCAAATCTCAAAGAGAGTAGAGGCACTACAGGGATGTTTTAAGATGCTTAAGGTAAAAAAAGACTGATTTATTACACCGACAATCTTAAAAATAAATCCTTGTTATTGGCATCAGTGGTTTTATGAGAAACCTTTAGCATAGGCTGTGTTCAGACTACAGGCAAATCAGATTTTGTATTTGTATCAAATCAGGCCTTTTCAAGCAGACTGTCTGCACCGGTAATTGCAGACAGTGATCAAATCAGATTTGTGTGTCCAGAGGTGACCAACTTGACTGCACGGGCTGCTTTAGTTATGATGCAGACATACCCATGTTTTTGATGAGGATTTCAAAACCGACATCTCGATCTCCTGTCAATGATCTCCAGTCATGCCAAATAATATATTGTATAAACCATGCAGCTTTGGCTTTGTTTGAGTACTGTTTGGATACTTCTGCTATTCTGATTTTGATGCTGTCACCGTGTGTCACATTTAGACTGATGCAAAAAACTATTTGAAATCCTATTTGAGCAGCCAGAGCATCCAGACTGAGACGCATCTGTAAAAATATGATTGCAATCACATTTTTGGGGGTGTGAGTGTTGTCTAGACATTCAAAACCCATCTAAATATGCAAAAATAAGTTTGATATATATATATATATATATTTCTTTTTTTCCCCTCCTGTCCAAACAAGGCAATAGAACCTTTTCATAAATCATAATGTCTTTATAGTGCTAAAAGGTTCTTTATATTTTCTTTACGTTATTGTTTATTGGAGAATACAAAACGATTATAAAAAACTCTTTTGGAGCATATTTTTTTACAACACATGGCAGGTATGTATTTTGAAGCATATTGTTAATCTTTTGCGTATATCCATGCTGGCTAGTTTTTTCATGAAACACTGGTGTTCTTTTGTGTTGGTTTTAATGCCTTACTTCTCAATTTTGTTCAGGCTCACAATTTATCTGGTTTCACTTTTAGGTAGCTAATTTCTGTCACTCTTTGATTTCTTGAAACATTTTAGCAGCTGTTTTTGTATCTGTGATTCTTTTTAATAAAGTGAAATGTGAGAATTCCCTCTGTTGGGTTTATGTCATAGTCACGCCCCAACGGCTGTGACCTGTTCTTTTAATTGTCAGCACATCTCACTGTGTAAACACCATCAACAATGGCACGGTGACGATGTACTGAGCATGTGTGAAGAACACTGGCCTGCCAGCTAATTAGCACCTGCCTCTTATCTAGCTGCCTCAAGTTTAGGGAGACAAATTGCATAGCTTCAGATCTAAAATGATATTGCAGTCATTAGATTAGATAAGTAGTTTGCTTCGTCTGGCGAGCTTCTGCATGTGTGTGCGACGTGTACACAAAAATGAGTTTAGCGGGCAACACCCAGCATGTTTACACTGGATAACATGTCCCGGTGGTATATCAGCAACTCAACAACGACATTTCTAGTTTAGTAAATTGGCCAATTTCAAATATGTAGTGACTCACTTTTAGTATTATGAAGCTCTCTCTCTTTCTGATCTGTCCTCTTAAGACCACCATGACCACTTCCTCTTCTCTGTCTTCAAATGGATGACATTAATTTTTGGAATATAATATTTTGTAATTATCCTTTAAATCTGTCTAATTTTTAAATTGTGTGTGATAAATCAACATCTCAGGAAAATGTTATATAGTTTCAAATAAAAATATGACTTCGTAACAAAACAGGAAGTTAATTTTTATAAATGTCCTCATATGACATGGTCTAAAATGTTTATTACATATTTTGGGAGACATAACAGATGAGAAGGGAAATCAATTATGTTTTAATATTCTTTGAAATAGCATATTATTATGAAAATCTCAAGTCAATTAATATGCAAATTCGATTTAATTTGTAAATGCATAATGAGAAAACCCATTTATAACCATTTTACACATGTTTTGCAGAAAGAAGAATGGTATTATTGTTATAACATAGTTGATTCATCTCGTTACAAATTTTGGTAAAAAAAAAAAATCAAATATATGCGAGTGTGTATATATATGTATATATATATATATATATGTGTATGTATATGTACTGTATATGTACGTATATATATATATATCCTAACTAAAAATGTATTGCTGATTTTAAAAATAAATAGTTTTGCCTGTGCATGTACATTCATGTCTTTTACAATATTTTTAATGCTATAAACACTGTAAAGCAGGGCTGTCCAAACTCGATCCAGCAGTGTTTAGCTCCAACTTGCCTTATGCTTGGAAGTTTCTAACATGCCTAGTAAGAGCTTGATTAGCTGCTTCAGGCGTGTTTGATTAGGGTTGAAGCTAAATTCTGCAGGACACCGACCCTCCAGGTCCGAGTTTGGACAGCCCTGATGTAAAGACATCAAAGACATCGGGTCTAAAGTACAATTTACTAATTTCAGTTAGTGACTCTATGGTTTTGAAAAGTCTGTATCCATGCTTTAAACTGCACTAGTTGCTACATCTGTTAAATGAAAAACAGTTCCTAGTTGAAGAACAATATGTACAGTAACATTTGCCAAGTTTTCTGTGGGGAATAGGACTCCTGTTGCACCTCCTAGTGGCAAAAACTAGTACCGTTTGCTTGCCCTCCTGTTATATTCACATGTCACTGTAATACTGTTATCAAGTTCTAATCAGTAACTGTTGAAGCTGTTTCAAATTTGCACACTCTTAAATAATTTTAAAACCAGCCCTTGTTGTCTTTTATTGTGTGTTCTGTCTCTTTAAATGTCTCACACAGGCGGAGCCATGGCTGCCATCATCAGTTCTGTGGGTGTTGCTATCCTCGGGGCTGCCTCAAGTTACTTCGCTTACCAGAAAAAGAAACTGTGTTTCAAAATACAAGGAGGTGAGTTTAGCGCTTCGCTTCAGGGAAAGAGTCAGAATCCCTATATAAGCACTACTTTGGTTTTGATTGATAAAAGTTGCTTACTTTTTGAGCACTTCTGATTCCAAAAACAAAACAACTCTGTAGACTTCAAACTTTTTTTTACTCCCAAAAGCTTTTAATCATTTGCTTCACAACTGTATATTAACACTTGTGAAAGCCACAGTACTTGGGTTATTAAGTAGCAGCAGCTCTTGTAGAGGAAGTGGGGGTTGGGCGTATGATGTGGCACGCAGTTTAACTGCTTTGCTTGTATTACAAAAGCCCTCGGGTCCTCAACAGGTGGCTCTGTGGCGCAATGGATAGCGCATTGGACTTCTAAGCTACACTCAGAGAAGTGATTCAAAGGTTGTGGGTTCGAGTCCCACCAGAGTCGTGTTTTTTTTGAGAGTACAGTACATTTAGTACAGAGCTGACCAAGTGTATGTTATGTCAGCATAAGACTTTAGTAACGGGATTTATGTAAATGGCTTTAACAAAATGATTTTATGGGATGAGCTAATAAGTATGTTTTCTTATAGGGGAGGATCCAGAGAGTGGCAAAAACCGTGGTACACAGTCTGATCCTCAAGGTAAGGATTTTTTAGGGTTTTTTTGTTTTTTCCTGTAGGCTGTTTTGTTTTAAGCTTAATGTAAATGTAAAAATGCTTTTCTGACCTGATGTTAAATATAAACTTTTTTCAACCAATTTTTTATGACATGGAGAGAAGAGACTAGTTGTTTCATATTGTTTTCGTGCTGGTAGATAACATTCATTATTTTTCTCCCAAAGTTTTT
Source organism: Enteromius fasciolatus (assembly GCA_032361145.1). NCBI lineage: Eukaryota > Metazoa > Chordata > Actinopteri > Cypriniformes > Cyprinidae > Enteromius > Enteromius fasciolatus. The sequence goes on along the minus strand of JAUMHR010000042.1, from coordinate 5,463,470 downwards.
AGCAACCTGCTCCGTACATCGTAACTGCGTTGGATCCGCGCACTGAAAGTATACACTAGTCAACATTCGAAATGGATAACCTTTCATCAAAGTTGCCCTTAAACCAAAATGCGTTCTTGTCTTGGGACAACTTTGATTAACTGTTTTTTTGATCCACTTCAAATGCAGACTACTACAAATGTGCACACAGAGCATGTACAGCTATGGAGATCCAAACCCTATGGGAAACATCTGTTACATGAGGCCGATTTAAGTTGTTTTGACTTAATGATTTGATTTGACTTGTTTTAAAAAATCTTGCTGTAAGTGTTTTTGTTTTATATTAATTTCATTTTAATTAATGTTGTATTGACTTTATTAATCTTTATTTAGTTTAAGAATGTATTTTTTGTTTTCTGTATTAAATCTCTTGTGTAACTAATTGTTCACCTTTTAGAGGAGGTATAGACTCATTAATGGCTTTTAGTGTTCTTTTAGTATTTCAAATAGTGCTGATGTAAGATACTGCACTTTAAAATGACAAGGGACGTAAGGGACTTGTTATTGTAAAACACAAGCTGTCTATATACAGGTGAATGCATCAGTTAGGCTTTTGTTCATTCTTTCATTACTCTGAATTAGAAACTGCCTAATTTACCAATCAAAGTGAAGACTATATGAGGAAGAGGAGGAGGATGTTACTGATAATGTATGCAGATGAGAATCTGAGTTACTGGTGGCACAACTAAAACAAAATGAGTTTAAAATGATGAACTCCCTTCTGTATCATTTGCATTTTTATATTTAAATGCATTTAAAATAGAATGGAATAATCTGTCAAGGTAAGATTCTGATTACTGTAAATACTGCTGAATATGAGCGAGTTTATAATCGCCTTATATAAACCTCTTTTGCCATCCAGAGAAATTGTAGTTCATGATTTCTTTTATGTGTCATAAAAGTGTATAGTGTCGAAAATATGCGTTTGCTGCTTCTTAACAAAATAAATGTCCGTTCCTGGATTAAGAACATCATTGTTTGGTCTGATGTTGCTGATATATAAGGCGATATTGTGTTTTCATTGAGCGCCGCGCTTGTTTTACTTTTTTCAGTATTCAGTGTAATAAGTTAAATATATCGGTAGACCTACTGTATTATGTTCGGTCGCTGTAGCGGGGGTTGAATGACCTCTGTCGCGTGACCGTTGGGCTAATAACAGATTTCGGTTGTTGAGCATGGACTGAGGCGCTGCTGTTTGAAGTTAGCACGACTTTCATCGACTTACCGTTTTAAACACTGTTATTTATTTTATAGCACTTGTTCCATACAGATTTCCCTCATTACTCAGAAGAGCGATATAAAAACTGAGATGGCGGGTAAGTTCACACTTATACCGTTATCGTCCAAATGTCGTACTACAAAATAAAATTGAGCACCCTTTAAATTATTGACGGGGTAGGACGTGTGATGTGTTTTGACCCATTCAAACAAACTTAGCTGTTTAAATGAACAGGTTTGTGCTGTCACCAACCTATATGCATTGCATTTCAAGCCTGTTTCAGTCAAAGTTCGATCACTAACCATACAGTGAAGTGTCATTGTGTCATGTGCTTCCTTTGTCTGCCAGTGAAAAGGGGGTCAGGAAGAAAGTAGAGGTTACAGCTTGTGTATATGTATCAGTAACCAGCTTACACTGGCAGCTGAATGTGATGGGTCATAGAGTTAAACTTGAGACCTTGTGTGCCATGTATTTGGAAACCTTCCTTGTAAATGCGAGTCAAATTTAGACTGGCCACTTTATTACTGCGTTGGTAAATAAAGACTTATAGACTTCACAATATAAGGTTTAATATAACCTTTTACTTAGAATTTCCTTATTAAACTATGGCCTGATCCTCTACGATGCTGGGCCATTAACTAATAAGAAGAAAATTACATTTGTTTTGTCACAGTTGATAGTTATTGTTGAGAACTGTACCTTAAAATGATAAATAATTATGAAAACATGATTAAAGAAGCTTTAAATAACACAATGTGAGATCAATAATAAACTGTTTTACTTTAACATTTTTAACATTCATACTTTAACTGTTTTAACATTGTGGTAACAGAGTTGATGTTTGGGGACACATTTTTCTTAGAATGTTTTATTTTATTTTTTTTTATATACATAATTTAATGTTATAGAATTAAGTAAGTAACTATTTAGGGCTTTTATAAATAAAATGAATAAACCATTGCCAAAAGAAAAGTACTAAAAAATATTTTGATTGCAGATTGATACATGATGGAAAAAAAATACACTAATGCGGACAAGAAAAATCATGATTTTTAGATATTTAAGACAATTTTTAAATTAATTATTATTGTTATGGACTGTGACATTCTGTAATTCATAACAATTAGTAAAGAATAATAATAAATTAATTAAAAAAATATAACCATTTGAAAACAAAGTAGAAAAAAATATACCTGCAATTATAAAATCACTCATATATATATATATATATATATATATATATATATATAGTGTGTTTGTCTTGTTTTTGTTTAGTTTGTTCAGCCCCTAAGAGTATTACATTATAAACTTGCTCAGGTCCAAGCAATCAACTTCCGTGTTAAACACCAGGTTAATTGCCCCCTCTGACATCAGTAATAGTGGTGTTGATTGCTTAAGAATAAAAGGAGCTGTTTCTTGAAGAATCCACTGTTAGTAGTGCATGGTACCGCAAAGAATTCACCATGGTTGGGAAATGGCTTTCAAAAGACCTTCAGGAAGTTAAGAGAAGGCTACAAAAACATTTTAACGGCTTTAGCTATCCCTCGGAATACTGTTTAGAGCGTCATTAAGAAGTGGAAAGCTTATGGCACCACCAGCACATTGCCAAGATCAGGCCATCCATCCAAATTAAATGACAGAGCCAGGAGGACATTGGTAAGAGAAGCTACCAGGAGGCCAAAGGCAACTTTGAAAGACTTGCAAGACTTTATGGCTGGGTCTGGTCAGTCTTCGCAGTCTTTCAGCCTTTCCTAAAAAAGTGTCTTGCTTGTGCTATGCAGAAATTTATTTGGAAGGGTCTGATGCCTTCTGGCAAAAGGTCCTATGGTCTGATGAGACCAAAATTGACATTTTTGGAATTAACTGTTATGTTGTGGGGGTGTTTCTCTTGATTTCAAGCTGTATGACAAATAAAGTAACTATTTCAAAGGGGTATGATGATTTTCTATAGGCACTGTATAGTGTGTGTGTACCATTTCTGTGTGATGCGTTATCTGTCTCTGTCTCTCAGAGACTCAGGCCTTTGTGACCCTGGCCACTACAGATGCCTATAGCATGGGATGTTTAGTTGTAGGCAAAAGTCTGCGCAGGCATGGAACATCGAGGAAGTTAGTGGCTATGGTTTCTCCCAGTGTTTCCAGAGCATCAAGGTGAGCGAGTAACTATTTTCCAGCATTCATTTTAAAACAACATCAATATAAATCTCATTCTGTACCTTGATTTTAATTATGCGATGGCAAGTCTGTAATAGTTTTCAGTGCACCATTAATTTCATTTTCGGTTGCTTCCCAACTATCTTGGATTGTCTTTTGGCTCATTGATTGTTATGCATTTGCCTAGATTGGCCCTGGAGGACGTGTTTGATGAAGTCGTGGAGGTAGATGTGTTGGACAGTAGAGACAAGGCTCATCTCACCTTGCTGCGACGTCCAGAACTGGGGGTCACCTTCACCAAACTCCACTGCTGGACTCTTACACAGTACAGCAAGTGTGTGTTCTTGGATGCAGACACGCTTGTGAGTACTTGTCAGTAAATATGGCTACTAAACACCAAGGCGTTCAGAGTTATTGCTGAAGGGATTATGTCTGAAAGCAACGTTTTAGACTAGTAATAGCTTTTTATTCACAATATGCAATTATAAAATGAACATACGTTACAGTGCAGGTAGACCTCTGACTTGAATAATGCATGAGGTGTTGGTCTTACAATTTGGCTGTAATATAACTGTGTGCCGCAGGTACTGTGTAATGTTGATGAGCTGTTTGAATATGAAGAATTGTCTGCTGCACCTGATCCAGGCTGGCCGGATTGCTTCAACTCTGGGGTATTTGTATTTAGGCCCTCCCTGAATACCCATACCCAAATACTGGAACACGCTGCACAGCATGGCAGCTTTGATGGTGAATCACATGGTTATATTTAGCTCATATCTTTTAAGTTCAGACTAAATCGGATGCACTGAAAGCCTGTTGGAACTTTAATGAGCCTCAAATGCTGTTTTGTCACATTTGTGTTTTTTAATATTTAAGAACCACATATACATTACCGTTCAAGGGTTTCAGTAAGATTTTATTTGAAAGAAATTGATTCTTTTAGTTTAACGCATCCAATTAATCAAAAGTGACAGTAAAGGCATTTTTAATATCATAAAATATTTCAAATGAATGTATTTCTTTCTATTTATCAAAAAATCCAGAAAATATTCAGAAATGTTTCTCAAGCAGCAAATCAGATTTCTGAAGAGTCATGTGACACTGAAGACTGAGTAGCGGCTGCTGAATATTTAGCTTTGCATCAAAGGAAAAAATTACATTTTAAGGAGGAAAATATATATAAATTATATTATATATTATATTATATTCACAATTATACTGTTATATTGTGTGTTAAATCAAAGGATAGTAGACTTTAATTTCTCACCCTCATGTCATTCCAAACCTGTATGAGTTTCTTTTTTGTTGAACATGAAGATATTTTAATGAATGCTGGTAATCAAGCAGTTGATGCTCCCACTGACTATTCAATATCTTCTTTTGTGTTCAACATAATTGGAGGTTGATGACAATTTTTGAGTGAACTATCTTTGTAATATTTCATATTGTATTCTACTGTATTCTTGGTGAGCATATTAAAAAAAAAAAAATTCACTGACATTATTATGCCATCTCATGTCATGTATAGGAGGAGACCAGGGTGTTTTAAACACTTTCTTCAGCGACTGGGCAGTAAAAGATATTAGGAAGCATTTACCATTTGTGTACAACCTCACAGCCGGTGCCGTTTACACATATCTACCAGCATTTCAGCAGTACGTTTTCACACAAACTCTCATGAAGTATAACAATAATTTCTGTGTTTGTGAGCTGTTTAGAAACACACAAGTATTTAACACACACAAGTATTACAAATACTCATTCTGGTTTTGTACAGGTATGGCCACCATGCAAAAATTGTCCACTTCCTGGGTGGGACTAAACCCTGGCAACTTTCGTATGATCCACAGGCTTCCAATGAGTCATCTTTAAGAGATTCCAGCAACAACTTTCAGCAGTTTATTAATTTATGGTGGGTGGAGTACTACAGTCAAAACCAGCTACAAGTTAAGAAGGATGACAAGAATGAAGACTATGTAAGAGTACACTCACATCAGAAATCTGTTTTGGCTGTTTTATGATTTAGTGCCTGCAAACATTCATAAATCTTTTATCCAAAGCAACTTCGTGTTCAAGGTACAAGATACTTGTAACTGCAAAAGGGATAGTCCACAAAAAAACAAAACAAAAAAAATCTGCTATAATTTAGAAGATATTTTGAATCAGAGTAAATAGGCAACGAGAATCTTGAGTTAATGAGTACATTTTCATTTTTGGGTGAACTCTCATTTTAACACACCATTAGCATAATTATCTGATTTAATGGACCTAGTATTCAATTGTATTTAAACTGTCAGTCGTCTCTGGTGTTTCTCTTGGTTTCAACTCAATGCAGCAGTTGGTATCTCCACATCAGACACATCAGACTCCATCACAAAGCCAAAAGAGCGGCACTGACGCCCACCACAGAGAGATGATGATGCCCTCTCCACCACTGACTTTAGACTCACTAACAATCAGCTCTAGCTCATCTGAAAAGTCAGAGGAATCGGTAAGTGGCACTGCTCAAAGAAAAGGTTAGAAGAACTGAAATGAAGAACAGAAATCAACTCCACCCCCTTTAAAAGTATTGTGCCCTCAAGGGCTTTTAGACAAATCCAGTGACACACCCAGCAGTGACTCACCACAACACAAAGAACAAGAACATAAACTAGATCAGATGGTTGCAAAAACACAATGAATGCGAAGAGTTCGGTTCACATGCAATGCAAAGCCTTAGTGATTAAACTGGGCCAGAACCTTTGATTTAAATAAGGGATAAAACTGTTTGCTCTCCATCCATTCAATATATTTCCTGTATAATCCAGTGCAGATATTGTTTGAATGATATACGCATTGTTACCTCACAAGAGTGCACTTGCTTTATGTATTAAAATTCGTTACAGTAAGCTTTTATGCTGCATGCATGCTTGCCTTTGCTTATTGTTTGATTTCAAACTAATGTTATGATTTAATGCATTAAACAAAAATATAATAGTGAATGTTTTGATAATAACATAGTTTCAGGAGGAGCACTGGACGAATTAATCACGGCTGGCACCGCATCACCTAATCAATCACCTCGTTTGAGTCCGCCAATCAAAATTCTATAAATAAACCAATTTCCCTTTCTTTCACATCTCGCTTTCATGCACCCCTCCACCTCCCCATCTCCTCCTAAACTCTACGTCTTCCTCCGGGGGGCATGCGGAGATCGAGCTGGACACGAACCAATAAAGGGTTCAAACCGCTAGGGTTCGTACTCCTGACTCGCTCCCTGGACAGCACGCCATAGTTGCTTTATTTACTAATGAGGAAGTGTGAACTTGTCAATCAAATTATGTTAAGTTAAGAAGCTAAAGTTTGCAATTTCATATCTTGCCCAGTGCCCATAACATATTCAGATCCTTAATAATATATTTTGCGAATGTGGATATATTTTGTTATGCAAAAAAGTGTTTTAGGAGAAGGCCTTTTTATTTATTTACTTATTTATCCTGTCATGTCAGAATATTTTCTTTGATGTTCTGTCTGGCGGGGAGACTGAAGAGACCCCTGTAGTCAGCCCTCCATCTGAGCTAGAGAGCGAGCACACAGAACCAGAGACCGCTGATGATTCTGCTACAGCCACTGGAGAAGCTGTATGTAGAACAATATGCTCTTATACCTGCTTTTAAGGAAAATTAATGATTTTGCCTTTTAATACTTACTACATTTTTCCAAAAACGTAAATTTGTTAATTAATTTTTTTTTATAAAAATAAATAAATTGGACATTGGGATATTTAAAATACTGTAAAATTAACTGAAACACAAGATAAAAAATATTTGTTGTTGGCAAAGCAACATTTCTCATTTTTGTTTAGCTTGTTTAACTTGATTTACTAAAATACAATGTAAAGAGAAAATGATAAAACACTAAATTTCTACACATTTAACTGAAATATAAATTGAAAATGCAAATGAAAACTGAAATAGTATATAAAAGATTAATCTAAAATAACACTGCTTTCATTATGAAGTTTGATATTGATCTGTTTGTGTAAAGAGTGCCATCTAACGGTGGCACAGTAATGCGGTTTTTAGATTTCATTTTTGCAGCCATGAATCCGCCATTATATTTCCCCCTAGAACTACATATAATTATGATTTTGATAGCAATGGTATTATTAAAGTTAGATTTTTTTTCATATTGTTCCTTAAATTGCAGGCTGTCGCTGAGACAGAGGTGGATGACCTGGAGCATCGACGAATGTGGGAGGAAGGCCGCGCTGATTATATGGGTAAAGACTCCTTTAACAACATCATGAGGAAACTTGACCTGTTCCTTGATTAATTTTGTGAGTATGTGCTGGATTTCTGTTTAGTAGATTATTATATAAAACACTATCTCTATAGTTCATTCGTACTGTATATCCATCATCATCATCATCCCTCCTTCAAACATAGCTGTTTGTCTACCTCTGTTGTGTATTTGCCTAGTTTACTGGATCATATGAAAAAATACTCACAAAATGCCACATATATAAATGTAATTTCTGTTAAATCTGGACAAGCATCTAGCATCCAAAACTTTGAATCCCTGTAAAAATCTAGTAATTCACTTTCTGTATTTTGTGATAAAATGTATCTGTTTGATTTGCTGATATCTTCTGTTTGCAGTTTTTTTTTTAAATCATTTTTAAATATGCTCTATAGCTGTTAAGAGAGACTTTGAATTTGGTTTACTGTTTCAAATCAATTATTTAAGTATTAATCAATTACTATTAAATCACGAGAAAAGAACTGAGAGAATTATTTGTCAGTGTTCAACAATAATCATGTAGTAACAAATCCTTCAACCACGAGGAAATGTGCCTCACAAACAGTGGTCTTTTCAATGCCCTACAGCAAAATACCACTAGAGGTCAGCCAATAAACACTTTAGCTTCAACACCTCCACAAACTCCACTGGCAGAGCATAACAGCCTGAGTTTAAAATATTACAAAACACGATAAATTAAAATCATTTTAATAGTTTTATAAAAACATATTTGTTTTCAGAGATGCTTAACATAACCCTGTCTCCAAATGTTATTATCTGCCAGACACCACACATTTTTATAGCAAGCAAACTTAAGTGGCCAGACAAAGTCAAAGCCAAGATGGAACCTCATGTTTAAACCCTTGTTTCACATGTTATAATATTAGATCTGTTTATTACCTTCTGGCTCTGCCTTGTTAACATGACAGCTCTTTACAGTCATAAACTATTTATGATTAGGGTGACCATACGTGCCATTTTCCCCGGACGCGTCCTGGCCAGGATTTGTA
>JAUMHR010000042.1:5433094-5454532 GCA_032361145.1 Enteromius fasciolatus | reverse complement strand
TAGGTTTTGGCTTGGTTCGCGTGTGAAGACCGATCGGTATGACATCACTTCCTTATGTTTTCAAAACACTCTTGATGGTCAAATCAAAACAATATAGAAATCCTGGCCAGGACGCATCCGGGGAAAATGGCACGTATGGTCACCCTATGTATGATTATATTACTTAATTATATTAGTCAATTAGAGAGCATCTTTCATTTGATTCGCTTCGATAAATCATGCCTTTCTCAGCATACTGAGGTCTTCCTCTTTATATGTTCTAAACTGAGCACAAGAGAGATCTAATTAGACTCTGATTCGCTCTAAATGTGTATTTAAACCATTACTGTATACTGTTACCATTACTGTACCAATAATTGACAGTTTACATTTAGACAGCAGTTTTCCTGCTTTCCACACAGATTTCACACAGTTTGGTTTTACCTCAATATTAATCATTCTGTAGTTAGTATGTGTAACTTTAATGAAAGCTATATATGTTAAAAAACAAAGATGTACCACATAGTGAGACAGAAGTAAAGATGTTTTCAGTAAGAAATGTTCTCACACACTTTTAGAGAATATATTAGAGGGGATTTAGTGACTAGCTTCTCAAAATATATATGTTGGTGAAATAAAAAAAATAAAAAAATAAAACAAATTGAATGAGTGCTCATTTGATTTTTATGCTTTCATCATAGTTGAGAAAACTTTGAAATGTTTATATAGTCATTAGCAAATGCTAAAGAGTGATACAAAAGTTTAATGTTGTATTTGAAGAACATAGATGTACATATTTACATTTTATAGGAGATTCTTGTGCAAAATGATAGATGGTCTTTGTTTATGCAAATTGATCATCAAATTTTTATGGGACATTAACCAAAAGACAGGATAACGGAACAAAGTTGGTGTTTGTTTGTAAAGGTATAATCTAAAAAGGATTCATCCCCTTGAATCCCTGTTTAATTTGTCTGTAACCCATTCTCATGACTCTCTTAGATGAAGAGCAGGAGGGCATTGTTCTTCATCTGTGTTATCTGAATCAGAATGGCTGACATCAATTTTTTTTTATTAAAACTTATCTTTATTAAAAATATGCAAATACAAATACATTAGTTTTCAAAAGAACAAATAATTTATAAGTGTTACAACAGAAAGGTATGAAACATTTAGAAACAGATCTATGCAGACGCAACAAATCATGAGAAAGCTATTGTAGGCAACTTTGTATCTGATGTGAGAGTAATTCATGAAAGCTGAGAAAAAGTAATTTAAACAATGTATGAATGATTTGAAATTGTTTTCTTTACTTGATGCATTATTAATATAATTTTATCCCTGACTTGTGAAATATTCTGAATCATTCGCTTTGAAAGTCAGAATATATCTATTATATTTTTCTTCAGGCTACAAATAAATTGTATTTCTTTTATTTCTTATATTTTTTTAAAACTTTTATTTCAACTATACATTTAGACATAAACTGTCATTGTCAAACAGTAAAAGCAGAAAGATGCTTTGTAATATCAGTAGGTTGGTTACATTACATGAATCCCATACCAAGCTTTTGAAGGATAGTACCTTTTTACATTTTGCAATATTTTACTAGCGAACTTGAATAAAATACAATGTAATGTTTTGACTTTGGGCTGATTCCTTTCTATATTTCACATTGACAAATGCTTTTGCTATTAAGCTGTGTTACAGCTCAACGTTGCAGTTCCTTGGGCATATGAAGAGCAGATCTCTTGTGTTTCTTAATACACGTAAAGGTATGTACTTTTGGTGTCGACCCCTACCACATTTCTGGCTGTGCATCTGTATAATCCAGCATCTCTTATGGTAGGATTCTGGATGATTAAGGAACCCTGAGGATGGAGGTACTTGTTCCCAATCATCCGTGGCTGGGGACTGACAATAAGCCGTGTTCGGTCTGGGGTCTCCCATGAAACTTCTGCTTTGGGTGTACCCATGGCTGCACAGTTAAGTTGTACTGCTACTCCTTTTTTAGCGTAGGTGGCAGGAGCTGGACCGCTAGCGATACGGGGTGGATACGCAATGATGATGACTGGGACAGTTAGTAGAGAGCTTCCATATTCATTTGAGGCCCTGCAGGTGTACAAGCCTCTGTCATGAACAGAAGCCTGTTGAATGGAGAGGGTTCCATTGGAAAGAACAGCATAACGACCTGCTCTTTGAGGTTGGTTTAAGACCATCCCGCTCGGCAGGGTCCAGGCGAGGCGGACAGAGTCAGTGTTTGACAAGCAGTGCAGATGTAAACTCTGCCCATTCATGATACTAACAGGTGAGTTGTACCTGTTATTGATTTCTGGTTTGTGTCCTGGCATTAATGTAACAGTTCTTTCAACCATTCCAGCAGCATTGCGTCCCAAACAACGATATGTGCCTGCCTCTGAGAGAGCAGGATTACTAATCACCAAAGTCCCATCAGACTTGTGGAGGAATTTATTGAACTGTGCACCACTCGGTAGTGGAGAGCCATTTAGAAGGATCCAAGTCACCTGTAGGGTTGGTGACCCATCAATTGAACAGTTAAGATTAATAGTCCTGCCTACAGTCAGTAAGAGTGACTCCATTTTAGGACTCTTAAGTTTTGGCTTCTCTAAAATATCTTTCACATCAAGCTGAACGACAAACCTTGTTTCGCCTCCCTCATTACGAGCAACGCAGGCTAACTGGCCTGCGTCGGTCATTCTTACTGAACGGATATCTAAAGTGCCGTTGCGATGTACTGTCATTCGACTGCCATAATATGGTGCAGGGAGTACAACATTTTCTGGAAGGACCCACATGACACGTGGAACAGGGGTACCTGTGGTTTCACAGTCGATCAGTTTGCGCTGATCTCTCACACTAGAAACCCTTATTGAGTTTGTGGTACCAATGAGGCTATTAATCGCAGGTGGAGAGACAAGGATTTCTACTCTGGTTACTTTGCGATCCTGTCCTGCACTGTTCCTGGCAAGACATACATAGTTCCCACCATCAAATCTCTGAACTTTCTGAATGACTAGAGTCCCATTATCGTGTATAAAATATTTTTCTGAACTTGAAGTAATGGCTCTATTAGTCGGTGAAAACCACAGTATAAGTGGTGTTGGTTCACCCTTGGCACTGCATTGCAGAGAGACGGATTCTCCGTACAGGACCCTGAATACATCATTTGTCTTGTTAGCAATCATGGGAACATCTGCAACTACTTTTACATGCACCTTCATCTCATCTTTTCCAACCTGGTTCTCGGCATAACAAGTGTAGTCGCCCTCTTCACGTTTCCCTACTTCATTGAAGAAGAGGGTTCCATTGTCGAAGACAACGTACCTGCGACTTCGACCGCCAACATTACGTTCAGACTTCATAACATTGTTAATCATTGTGCCATCAGGCAGTGCCCACTGGATTTTTGGGTCGGGTAGCCCAGAGGCCACACAGTCAACTTTTAGGTTTCCTCCATACATCACCTTTTTATCAGACTCTGTCTTCTGCTCAATTTTAGCAGGTTTTGCCAGGACGATGACTTTAAAGGGCACAAAATCATCCCCAACTTTGTTGCGGACAACACAGAGGTATTCACCATCATCTTTCTCTGTCACAGATATGATGGATAGTGTACCATTTGCAGACACTTTTATCCTTTGATCATAACTGAAATATAAAAAAGACATCATTATTATTATTATGATTATTGTTACTATATTTAATGTGTAATTTGAGCACCGTAATGTAAAATGTTACTAACAGAAGATTTTTGCTTTTTTTATAGTGTTGCACTCTTGATGCTTGCAATTTCATAACCAGATGTGCCCTTCTTTTTGAAGAGCAGTTAAAGTTTTTGATTTGCATGCAGACAGTAACATGTCTCGTCAGTCAAAACAAGACACAAAGTTATGAAAACGTTCTAAGTGCATGCTTTACGGAGCAAGAGAAATGCAGAGAGAAAGGAAAAGAAAGAAATGCAGTAGCTATGTGCAGTTTTTCTAAAGAGTGTACACCCAGAATGCAAAGGAGATGTGCTTCAGTGAAGTGTTAATATTACCTGTAGTGAGCATCCACAAGCTTTTTTGATGGAGTCCTCCAGATGATCCTGGGTTCTGGATTCCCTGATGCAATACAGTCCAGGTGCAACCTGCCTCCATAGACCACATCTGTTTTATGAGGCGAAGAGAATGTAATCTTGGCTCTTGAGTATATCATGGACTTCCTTACAGTCAAAATAATCGTCCTCCGTGCAGTGCCAACCACATTGGTTACTGAGCATTCATACCTCCCTGCATCTGTCGGAAAGAGACTACGAATATAGAGTGTCCCATTTGGGAATACAAACAAGTTACGTCCATTGATGAACTGTGAGGGACGGAGCTGCATTCCATCAGGGGTAATCCAACCAATAGAAGGTGCACCCTTAGCAGTGCAATTCAAAAATGCAGTGCTCCCTTCAGGAAGAGTGAGATTTTCATGTCTTGATTGCTGAATTATGGGTGGCAAAGCCGAAATAGTCAGCCGAACAGACATGGTATCAGCACCCGCTGCATTGCTTGCAATGCATTTATAAATTCCTCGATCCATGTGACTGACAGATTTCATGTGTAGCGTGCCATTAGGTAAGACCGAGACCTTGTTTTCAGCATTGGCTTGAGTAGGTCCACTAGAATGTACTATTTCTCTATCAGGTAGGACCCAGGTGATCCGAGGCTGAGGAAACCCTTGGGACTGACACTCAAATGCAACAGTTTCTCCTAGGTATGCTGTGACCTCACTATAGCGAGGCTGCAGCACTCTGGGGTGTTCTGCCAGAACAATTAAATTGATGACAATTTTATCTTCTCCATGCTGGTTTCGGACCCTGCAGTGGTACTGGCCCCGGTCCAGAGGAAGTACATTGTGAATTATGAGTGTACCATTAGAGGAGACCTCAAATCGTTGAACCCTGGTATTCTGAGTAACACTTGCTCCTGCGGATATACATTGAACAGTTTTGTACAGAAAATATTTCTACATGCATGTGCCAACAAAGTATTAAAAACAAAATTGTAATATTGTTAAATAATAATAAACCATATATTTTCTTACCTGTGGATACTTTAGTCCATGAAATGAAGGGACTGGGTTTCCCCACAGCAACACAGGGCAAATAGGCATCAGTCTCAGCATGTGCTGTTACTGATCTAATGTCTGTGCTGATGATCCGAGGCTTGCCACTACCCTCAGGCACTGCTGTTGGTCTTTGTTGAGGTCCTCCTGATGTGGCATAATGTATCAAAGAGCTTCCTCTACCCTGAACACCTGGCCTACCAGGAAGTTTTTGCTTGGGTGTAGAAACTGTTAAAGCTGAGTGAAGTGGTTGGGTCGTGGGTGTTTTTGTAGTGGTCTTTTTGTGGATGTCTTCTTCTAATTCTTGAGATACTGTTTCCTCAGAAACACTGGCTAATTGATAAGGAAATTGTGTGACTAGAGGTCCTGCCCTGATATTTGTTCTGCTAAGTTCTACCTTACTAATAGTTTCTTTGCTTGGGGTTAGAAACATGGCTTTGTCACTGTCTGGAATGTGATTAGCATTGTCTAGTTCACCTAGCATGCTTGCAGACGTGGGTGTATTTGGGTAAAACAAATTGGTATGCACTGTTGAAGATTTCAGAGCTGTTGTAGTTATTGTCGTGGCAATAATGTTTTCTTTTGTAACTGGTGGAAGATCAGAATTTTCTAATGGAACCCAAGGAGTCACGGATAAAGAAGAATCTTCTCTGTTGTGATTGTTGTCAGTTGGAATCCTGCTTGGGTTTGTTGTTGCAAGCACTAATACTGGAGAGATGCTTGTTGAAACCTGTGAACTCTGTTGTGCCCCCTCAAAAATTTTAGTGGCTGCTGTTGCTGAACTATGTTGGATATCCAAATTATTTTTAAGGATTTCATTCTGGGTGCTTGGGGAAGATGAAGTGAATGGCCTCACGGGAAACCTTCCTTCAAGCTTTTTGTGAGACAGAATGTTTTCAGTCTCTGTGGGGTTATATTGATTTGTTTTATCTAGGCTTGCAACTGGAAGCTCTTCTAACTGTGCATGAGAGCTGTCTGATGTTGGGATTGAGCTGGGGTCTCTTGTAATTTTTCCCTGTTGAGTCTCTTCAAACTTTTTAGCTGCAGGGGTATGGATGCTTGTAAACCACTCATGAATGTCTGCTTTGACTGAAGAATTTGCAATATGGGGGGGCAAGGTGGATTTGTTCTTTTTCTGTATAGCTGCCGTATCTTGTTCTCTTCCAAAATTACTTAATATTGATGGAGACACTGCAGTTTTTTTAAGTTCTTCAGCTGGCTTAGAATCAGATGAGTGTCTGTTCTTTGTCATAGATACATTTTCTTGGGATTTGGATGTATGGATTTTGTTATTCCTGCCACTGTATAATGGATCTGTGTTCTCTTCAAGAGTCATTTTGCCTAGTGACGGTGTTTGGCTGTCAGTTAATGGAACAGTAATATTCATCTTGGCTCCTGCACTTTTGGCCCATGAAGATGTTTCTATTTTAGTTTTAGAGGAGGCAGTTGTCTTAGTAATGACTGAAAACCCATTTGTAACCTCAACAGTTAAAGCTGAAGTGGGCTGGGTGGTGACATTTGTGACATATACTGATGATTTAGAATTGTTTGTCTTAGTTCTAATTCGATTAGGCTTTCTACGTCTTCCACCATTCCTCCTCCTCAAACTGGATGAGTTCCTAGCACGTGAGGAAGAGGCATTAAATGAATTAGTGAAGGTTGCTTTATGTCCTGAAGTGGGTTTGGTGGTTGGTGTCACAGTAAGAAGCAGTGGAATTTTTGAGACATTATGCTTCTTCTGAGTTATGTGCTTTCGTAGGGTCTGTGGTCCATGCTTAATTGTAGTAAGAATTTCAGTAAAAGAGTGCATAGCAGTTTCTGGACTTAGATCTGTGACAGTTTTAGCTGTGGTCGATGCTAAGCTGTGATCCATCCTTCCCTGATAAACCCCTTCCACAAGCTTAGGGTTTTGCAAAACTTCCTCACCATCAGACTTTTGAATTGCTTCAGTTACCCTGCCACCATCCATTGTGTGGCTTTGGTTTTCCTGTAAATGGGTTCCATATGATGCTGTGCTCCACACAGTGTTCTCTGCAGTTCCTTCTGAAACCTCTGAATTTTCCAAAGTAAAATGGGTCACCTGTGGTCCAACTGTGGATTGTGTGATATATGTGCTAACTGTAAACACATTATGATCTGTTTCAGGAGCCGCTATCTGGTATGTAACATCTCTCGAATCCTCAGAATCCAGAGCTCTTATATCCAAGTTGTACTCAGTAGCCTCATTGGGCATCTGAGACATTGTGATGGAGTACAACACATCCTTTACAGGTGCTCTGGTGCCCTCTATCGTTGCACCTTCTGCAGATGATCTGTCAAGTTGTCTGTTAGTTGTTTCTGACTGCTTTGTATAGGCAGTCTCCATCTCTTGTATTTTGTTTGTGCTGGTCTGAACATAGTTTGGAGTAGTTGTTTTTAAACTAGTTCCACCACTGCGAACTTTTGCCAAAATGCTTGCCCAGCGCTTTGGGTCTATTTGGTTGTTTGACACACTCATTTTTCTTCTTGACTCTACAGTGTTAACCCTATCCACTACTGAGCTTCCAACTCTCCTCCTTGGTGTGACAGGGCGTCTCCAAGAGTTCCTAAATGGATGCCCTCTTTTTATTCCCACACTTGGCACCCGCCGCCTATTGGGTAAGTCCACTTGCCTAGGAAGCACTTTCTCTAAAAACTCTTCAGGTTCATTATCCCCAGAAGACTCCATGTCATTCGTCACAAGGACTTGGGTTGAAACTCCCTCAGCAGGCTGAGGGCTACTAGAGTACTTCCTTAATGGGAGTAAACCTGGTGGCCTTGATATTATTAGTTTTGTGCCCAAAGTATCAATCCCATGCTGATTTCCTGCTACACACTTATAGTAGCCATTGTCTGAAAGCTGACTTTGTCGAATAATCAAAGATCCATTTGGAGCCACAAATATCCTGGATATGTTTACCCACTTGTTTATAATGTTACCATCAGGGAGAATCCAGTGTATATCAGCGTCAGGGGATCCAGTGGCAACACATGGTAGGAAAAATGGTCCACCTGTGAATCCTGTAACTGGCTCTGTTACTCCTTCACCTCCAGGAGACGGATTGGATGATTCCTCCACTGTTAGGCGAAAAGGGAGGATGGTAAGGTCATCTGAAACCTCTGCAATACAGTAGTACACTCCTGAATCTGAATGATCCACAGTTTTGATTTGAAGAAGACCAGCACCTGATGCTGCAAGCCTATTATCACCATTGCTAAAAGGTGTTTTTAAAGTAGAGCCATTGGGTAGCATCCAATTAACTGACTCGTTCCCTGAGCTATGTATAGAACAGTTTATCTCAGCAGGACTTCCCACGACAGCAGCCTGCATTGTTCTAGTGTCATTCTTGGACTCAATTACAACCCAGCCCCTACTCTGCTGTCTTATAGATTCCTTTTCCATAACCTCTGTTATATGGGTGCTGAGAATTAGTCTAACACTTTTACTTGTAGACTGAAGTCTGTTTAGCTGAAGGTTCATAGATGACTGCATTATCCAGGGTGGGTCAGCTGCTATGTTAGCTTTTACTCCTGTATAGTAAAGAGCATCCCTTTCAGCATCTTGCCGAAATCTGAAACTTGTGTAAGGTTCCTTACTCAACATAATTTCTCTTCGAAGGTGGGCTGGAACATCACTGTAATAGGCAATCAGCCTCCATAACCTCTCATAACTGGACCTGTCAATTGCACACTTTAAATCTAACGTCAGAGTCACATTTGCTGCTATTTGATACTGGTTAACATAGTCCCAGCCTATGCTTGTCAGCTCTCTTGGCTCAGTGACAAGGCATTCAAGGTCTACTTGATGTCCATGTTCATCTGACAGACCCAGGGAAATGTTGCCAAGGGGTTGACGAAATTCATCAGTCGTCAAGAGGTCACTTTCTGTGTCCTCTGGGGAAATGGCTCTGTGAGCCATGCTGATGGTGGGACTATTGCAAGTGGGTTTCTCCAACTCCTGGAGCTGTTTCTTCTTTAGTTGTTTTGGAGAGAAACACATAGGGCATAGCTGGCCATCTGGATAGGCTTTGTCCTTTTTACATTTCAGCACTCCTGGAAAAGAAAGAGGGGTGGTTGAAGTACAGTAAGTGGAAATTCATTAAGATAAAATAAGTGATAACAATTCTGTAACAGTTCTGAAATTTTACTATTATGACTTTAGTATAATCATAAACAACATATCAATAATTATGATAATTACCTGGTGAATTTTTATTCCAGTCTTTAAACCACCTCATGCGACAGTCACAGGTCCAAGGGTTCCCATGCAGGGAGAGATTCTCCAGGTAGGGCATGCCTTCTAGCATCCTCTGTGACAAAGTGGTCAGTAAATTATCAGACAGGTGCAAGTGTTTCAGGGTGGAAACTGGGAAGTGTCCAAGAATAGAGAAAGTGGAGAAGGTGGCTGGGTGGAGCTGCTGAAGTTGATTGCCCTCCAGTTGGAGAAGACGAAGAGACGTGAGGCCTTGGAATGCATCGGGGTGGATGAACTCAAGTCTATTGTGATCCAGGTGCAACCTAGTGAGACTCCAGAGACCCGCAAGGGTCTGTCTTCTAATTACCTTCAGTTTATTATAGCTTAGTTTCAGCATCTGTGAAGAAAGAGGCTTTTTAACTCATGTTATTTCATTTCAGTAGTTGTTCCGTAAATATATTAAGTGTCATGTCACGGTAGTACAAAAAAGAAATGCAGAAATAATGAATTTTCAAAAGAAAAAGTTGACCTTACCTGAAGGGATATGAGGTCATGGAATGTTCCATCAGGAATTTGATGCACATCATTGCCATGCATTAAAAGAAGCTCCAGTTTTCGTAACCCAGCGAAAGAGCTGTAAGTTATTCTATGTATAGAATTAAATCTGAATGAAGGAGGAACATAAGAAGGGGTCAATATGATTAAGGTTAATTATGCAATGATGTTGCAGTGATTTAATAAAAAAAAAAAAATTTAATGGGCAGACCAGAGCGTGTTTTTAAAAGGCTATATTTTTTCACATTGATTTGTATTGTATTGATTGATTTCAAATGCCTAGTTGTTACAATTAAACAATTTAAAAGTGAAGTTAACATAGTGAATGTAATATCTTTGGAACTACTGTTGGGTAAACACAATAAAACAATACTTAGTTCAACTAAGCTTAATTTACAGTTTGAACTTTGTTCTCAGGACATTTGTATTTTTCATACTTTTTCATGGCAAGTATTAAATGTATTTATTATTTACAATAAAACTGTAAAACTCTTATGTGTTCAATGCATATTACATTGTTTCTTAGTAAATTATTTGTTCATCATAATCGTTTTGCTAATTTTATTAAAAAACATAGTCTGATGACAGGTGTATTGCATTGTGACAACAATTCAGTGAACTGAATCTTACATTTTTTGGGGAGTAACAGTAGAAATTTATACAAGTTATGTTTTTATGTAGAAATATAGTGAGAAAAGGGTGACGACTACTCCCCAAAGAACCATCTCAAATACTTCCTGAGAGAGTCCTAAACATCCTAAATAGTTTAAGGTCACCGGTAAAATGGTCGAAATATCCTTGGCATTTAACATCATCAAGGGAAATTCCCACTAACCTACAAATGAACCCACTTGGATTAAATGTCTTAAAACAATGAGAAATGAGACCCAGTTTCAGCATGTTTCGATGACCTGCATGATAATCTTTACAATATACATATTTTTTGGAAGTGGGTGTGTTCTTTTAAGCAAGATAATATCAGAAAACAAAGAAAAAAATCAATGTCTAAGAATAATGAACTTACGACACAGTCATTCTTACCCTAAATTCATCCGCTCCACTTGTTTGGGCACGCCAGCAGGCACCGTGAGCAAAGAGCGGAACGTGCAGTGCACCTCTGCGGGCTGCTGGCAAGCACATGACCGTGGGCAACACCGTACTACTACAGCCAGTGCTACCATCACCAGCATCAACAAAACCTGAGCATAAAAGCGACCCATCTTCAGCTCCACAGCAGCAAACACCTTAAACTGCAGAAAGACACAAAAGCTGAAGCAGCATATTACAAAATACTGTCAACACTCCACCGTGACTTTTAATATAACAAAATCTTGGTGAATCATTTATTGAAACTTGAAATAAGGAAATTGGTTTTAAATGTCATGTTTTAGTTTTAGCTTATAGTTAAACTATAGTAACCATGGTTTTACTACACTAACCATAGTATAAGTTTGTAGTAAAATACAGTATATTTATATACATATATTTACATACTGTACAGTTTATACAGTAGGAGTTGTAATATATGCAAAAAAAAAAAAGGTTACTACACTTTTACTATAAAACCATGGTTAATTTTAGTAAGTAAGGCAGCTTAGCTGGAATACTGAACTAGTTCAAAAGGTGAAATAGCAAACCTTATGTTAACTTTGTTAACAGGAGATCACTCCATTTACAATCCGGCATGATTTTGGTCCACAGAACCCTTCAAAACTGCATTTCCAACGATCATGTGATAGTCCATTTACTTCAGGCAGCAAATTATCCACTGATGATGAAAAGCTGCAAAGGTTTTCATTCAGGTATCAACTTTTTGTTTCTTGTCGTTTCGTTTTAGTCCATATGAATCCAACTGGTTGTTTTCGGATGAGGGAAAACGCCAAAACAGTATAAATCACTAATTTTTTAAAGAAAGAGGATAGCAATCCAGCTGTGAAGCTGCGCGTTCTGTTAGAAACGTGAGAATGGAAGTTTCAGCTGGCGGTGGCACGCGTGGATGCGTCTGCGCAAAGGACTCGGGGTTTGGGGGAGTGACCCTGTGAGTGAGCCTTTTACACGCGTTCCTCAATGTTTTGGACGGCACGAGGAGCTACTTAAAAGCACACAGCGCAGGCAAAAAGGTAGTGCATTAACCCTTCGTGTGAGATGGGAGAGAAAATGCTCTTCAATTCGCATTAGACAAAATCAGACTTTTTGTTTTGTTTATTTTCATTACATGTCTCATTATGTTATAAATGAGATGCAGTCATTTTTGTTGTCTTGCTTGAGTAGCCTAATACATATTTACTGGAGGCGCATAAGTTCAGATAATTGGCCCACTACAACCTATTAGTTCCAAAAAGAAATACAAACCTTATTTTATTAAAAATATAATATAGCAAAATAAGAGATTTGCAAACACATTTTAAAAGGGCAGGACTTATTTTTTTTAACAGGAACCCCATTTAAGGGTTAATGTAAATTCTGGATTAAAACCTAGCTATTATCTACAAAAAAGAACATGTTGTTTATGGTAGGTTTGAAATTACTGCATCTCACCACTGTTTGCCTCTTAAAGGTTCCGGCTCTGTATAAGTAAAGGTTACACAGAGTTCAAAGCCTTGTTATTTCCCTTTTAGACACTAGTCCTCCTTGCCATTCACAAACACACACACACACACACACACACACACACACACATACCGTGTGTACTCTAAACTGATGCTTGAAATCCCCTGAGTTCACAAGGCACCCTGAAGCATTTAGAGAAGAAAATGCAGGGGCTGGCAAGGTCAGAGGTCACAAGCTTCTGACCATGTTATTGACCACTTGGGAGATTCCATACATCACTTCATGTCATTTCAAGTAGAAAGCACACCTGTTTGAAAATTATATGTATGTACATGCAGTCATCTTCGGTGATGGAAACAGAGGTATTGAATAGATTGTGATCACGATAAGACAAGAATCCAAAACAAAATGTAATTACCATCTTTAAGAAAGGGACTTTCTTTAGGGAGATCATCCCAATTAAAGAGTTCTTTTCTCATTCATTTTCTTTTGGAGATTTCATCAACAATAAATAATTGATAGTAGTAGAATAAATGACTTTTTATTTTTTGATGAAAAAAATGTTTATCTTATACTAATAAATAACCAAAATAAGATATTTTTATTCAGCAAGAACAAAAATAATATGTTTTATTCAAAAGGCAATAAGATCTTAGCAATTCAAGAAGAACATAGAGTGCATTTTGTAAATTACACCTTTTTTTTTAATACGTCAAATGCAGTGAGACTACTGTACAAGAAGAAAATATTCAACAGTGGCTGGTTTTCTCAGAGCGCACATTTAAGCATTCTTCAAACAACATGCTCAACTATGGTCATTTAATGTTCTGTGTCCTCCACATGGCATTCATTTAATGGCAGAATAACTTCTAAACACAGAGAAAGAACCTGATGTCAGAATCTTTTAACAACAGCTGGCTGAGTGGTAAAAAAAAAATAGCCTCACGCTTTGCCACAGACCACATACACTACAGTCATGCTGAATGGTCTTTTAATATACTTCTGCTGTGGTCAGATGAAATAGTACACCTGGAGCAGACTTGGGAGTTCATCCTCCATCGCCTTTGATACACACTGCATATGAACATGCTCTTATTAAGCATGAGTCAACCTCAATTTTCCAAAACTACAGTATGACAAAGCTCTAGGGCTATGGGTAGCATAATCTGCACATTTAGTTTTATTGCAGAAATACTAAAGGTGGAATCCTAAGTAAACTGTTTGTTGACGATATCTATATATGTTTGTATGTATGTATATATATATATATATATATTACATATGAATTTACAAAATTACTATCTTATGAAATGGAACAATTTCATATATTAACGCATATTTAACTCACAAATATGTGTGTTTATGCATGTGTAATACATTTTTGTAAATATATGCATGTACAAGTATCTATCCTAAAATATGTTAGATGTCAGGAAAAATAAGTAAATATACAATATGTATTTTTTTTTTTAAATATTTATAAGGAAATTTCAGTCTTTCTATTAAAAAGTTTAAATAAATGTGTAATTTGTGAAATTTACTAACTGAAAATAATTTAAAGTAAATTATATAGAATAAATGACATAGTAAATTAAGTACACTTTTCCCCCTGTATAAAGATGAGCTTACAGATCTTTAGAGAGTGTGCATTTAAACTGAAGCTTTAATACTTTTTTTAATGTATGAGGTCCCAAAAACACTTTAAAAATGTACTTGTTACTTTTAAGCTTGTTGTAAATTTGTTATGTCTGAGATGATTACATTTAATAACAGGGAGGTTGAAGACAAAACATGTTTACAGGTTGTGAGGTAAGGTGCTTTGATAAGATTATAATCAAAGACCTTTGTTGGTAGAATTTAAAATTAGCTTTGAAGGGTGTGCACACACTTTAGCAACAACCTCATATTGGATTAATAATATTTTGGTGTAGTGGGAAGCATCAAAGATTGCACCTGTTTTTCCAGACACTGTTTTGAAAGCGAATGTAGCTACCATTCAGCAATGAATCTACAGTATACAATGCAGGCCAGCCCACCTGGTTAGCACATGTTACCAGTGGTCCCTGAGCGGTAGTTCCTCTGACACCAACTGACCTAAAGACCTAGTATATGCATTATATCCTTGCAAATACCTTTCAGGTGCTGGAAAAAGCTTTGTTTCAGGCAATTGAGATCTTCATGACACTTGTAGGAAAACAATGATGTTCATTTAGCATATTAATTGTACTTTCAAAAAATATATTCTAAATCATATCAAGCTGGAAATTTAAAATAAAACAACAAGTACAAAGCATTCATTATTAGTGAGTATAACATTACCCTTTTACATTTTGAATACATTTTCTCAAGTATTACCCACAGCACCTGTGACAGATGTACAGTATATATATATATAAACTAGCACCTGTTTTCTCTATCCTCAGTGATTTACAACATTTTACCAGCTTCTACATTTCCATTTTTGTCATCTTTAGGCACGGAAATGTGTTTTTCATTTCTCCCTGCATTCATCAAAAAGTGTCTGAACTGCACATTCATGCTGCTCCCAGATCAGTTTCCTTGTTTTATTCACTGAAAAAGAAACAGTAAATCTGGTCTTAGATCAGCAAATGATCTACCAGACTTCCCTGTTTGACCATCTGGCTGAAGACTGTAGAATGCAACTAATAATAAACAACATCCCCTAGACAATGAAATTCTGTTTATTGTCCCTGGTGATCTGACCACATGTTAAAATGATGTGACTGTGAGACAATGGTCCTATAACGGTTAAAGTAGCTTTTATTTACATTTTCATATATATGTATATATTACACACATCCTGAAATGAACAGCTAATCACATCGGCTATTGTCATGACTCTTGAAACTCTTCTCAGCTTTAATGAAAAAAAGGCAGTTGATGGACATTTAAAGGGCATATCTGTGAAAGAAAAGAGTTGGAAGACAAGCACTGACAAGACAGATATAAGAGGTGCTATTTTAGTCTTTTTTTTTCTGTAGAGCAGACTATGTGGTTTTCAGTGTGTCACTATTAAACTCTAGCATTCAGGTTTATAGGCCATTTCCCTGAATTCTCAAATAGCTTTTGTCTTGCCGTTTTGGCCTAGATCCCCAGGGCCTCCACATGGACAAGACTGTATAATAAACAGCCTCCCGACCTGCTGTGTGCAGCTGGACAATTGCTAGAATCCAGACAAAGCGTGGAAAACCATGGACACCTCAACACACTGACAGTTACTTTACACTACAGCCTATAAAGAAAAAGTTTAAAAAAGCATTTGAAATAAGAAGTTCAATTTCTGCACCAGTAGTTACAGAAGATTGTTTTTGCCATGGGATAAATCTTAATTCATAATTCTGAGATTTATTTGTCACGTATGCGCCAGGCTCCACCTCCACTCTCCTTCAGTGATCCCAATCCCTCTAATTTCTGGATCACTAACTAGAACCCAGAATCCTCCATGCTCCATGCTTTATTCACATCAGTAATCATGCCCCTGAAAACACATACCTTATCATTGCATCGCCACAAAAGAAACATTAACCAGTTCAATTATTGTCTGGTCACCGTTTTGACATGTTACCACTGCATACTCACCTCCGTAGATATTGCCATTGGCACTCATCATTTTGTCAGTATAAACTGCTCTGGGTTTGGGCAAACATCTCACAATTCTTCTTTTATTGCAGTAATTCAGAATTATAAGATAACCTGCAGTTCTAAGAAGAAAAGGCTGAATTATTAGAAGTACTGTAGCATATACTTATAATTGCAAATGGAAAAATTTGACATTTTGGGTCTAGCAAATGTGCAAAAAGTACTTTATTGAATGTGTTATTTGAACATTTCCATTGGTTGAGTCAGTGTTGCTGTGTTGGCTGGTCAGAACAAGTGCCACAGAGTTACTTCTTTCCGGAAATCCACCTGATAATACACTCATTTTACTTGTTCACCCAGAATAAACAGAGAGAAGGAATTACACACATTAAGCAATTCTTCTTGTGTTGACACAATGTATTCTACAGTCTAAAAGTAAGACAGAGACTAAACTGTTCTGATGTTCCTCAAATGCTGTTATAATGCATTTCAGCTGAGTCAATATTTATCCAGCTAAACCGTAGGAAACAGCTTGAAAACACTGCGTATCTAAGTCGCGTAATCAAGCTTTACACAAATGATTCACCGACCAATGCACAGCTCTCCTTCAGTGTGCAGACTTATCTGTTACACAGAGTTGATTTAGGAAATATTCTTCATACCATGATTATTACTGTTAGTCATGCCCAGAATAAAAAACAAATAAATCTGAAATAGAATGAGCACATGCAGTCTTTCCGCAAACAAGGTAAGACGATCTCTTCGCTGACACATCTGTCTTCAGCAGGCAGGAAAGAACTTCTGTGCTGAACTAGCACTTCATAACAGTCTTTGAATCTTTACATAAGACTTTATTGTTCAATTTGACGATGTTCTGTAGTATGACGAGGGCAAACTTGAGTTTTCTCGCATTTTGCCCCACTTTTGTTAATGAACCGCTTCCTACAATAGTTAAATAACATGTTGCCTGTTTCAACATAACACCTGGTCTTGATTATTGTGATATAAGATGACAGTAAATCACAGAACTGTGTGTACTACAAAAATCATGGCAGAGGTATGTGGAAACTACTGGATGTGATTGCGCACTGAACCAAACATGCCCTGGCACATACTTTATTTTTTACAGGATAGAGGCATCACAAAATTATGGAGATCTGTTCAACCTTATCCAGGTCTTACATTAGTCTGTGTCCTCTAGGGGGGTTTGCTTTCTCACAAATTTAGTCTCCAGAGATGGAAGCAGAACCTGGGTATTCTGATTAAGACACTTTAATGAAGACCATCTGTGGAAAGGCACATTAAGACCTTTCTATCCAGGTTTCCGCATATGTAAGAAAATATCTTAGAATGTTCATTAATAAAATCCCTGGAATGAAAAGAGAAAGGGGGGGCACCAAAATAGAAGTGATTCTGACTAAGCTAGGCAACTTTTAAAAGATAAGCTGGAAATGAGAACTTTTTTACAGCTTTAACTTTTGAGGTAACAAAATTAAATTGATGCAAATGTTGAACTCCAGTGACTGGAAAACCTCTCTGGTCAAAGACAGAATATAAATCAGGATTATCCCAGATACCCCAGATTACACTGTGTAACATATTTTCAGCATGTCTGGCTCAGATCGCAAACAGATGCTAAGCACATAAAATGCTCTACTGTATGAGAGCAGGATTATATAATAGCTACCTGTAGCACCAGTAATGACTAAAACACAAACCTGCTCACATAATTAACCCAACAGCTGTACAACACATTCGAAGAATTCCTTTCAAAACAGCCACCTCCTAAAAACAAAGGACACTTCTTTCTGGTGTTCTTCCCAGTGAAATTGGTAAGAGGCGTGAGATGTTCCTTGGACATCAAATTGGACATAAACTTACCAAGGAATCACTAAATAGTGTAACAGACCTATTATCATTTAACATCTGCTGTAGAGCAGCCTGTCCACCAAAGGGTGATAAACTGAGATTTATTCAGCTGTGCTTCCAGAACAGTTGTTTTACACTTTATGATTGAAATATTTCGGAAACTTGTTAAACGTGGTTGGGGTGGGCCGAATATGATCTACTTATACATTATTGCTTTTAACTGTTCACAGAAGTATAGGTTTGAACCTGCAACACTTACTTGTAAAGACTGATATCACACAATGTACGCGGAATAGGAAAGGATTAAATATTCTCACTTACAAACTGAGAGAATTTGCTGTTTTAACAGATGCACCTCTAAAGTAATCCACATGGACTCCCTTGGAGGAATTTAGTGAAAGTTTTAGAGTGTGGAAAAAAGATTTTGATCCTCAAAGGAAGAGACTCTGGCAGGATTCAGGAAGGGGCTCCTGTGGGAGAGCAATTAAATTACACAGGTTGAGATGTGAGATTCATATATTGCTCATTAGTTTAGATGATCATCTGTATTATGATATTAAATGATAAGATCTGGAAGCATACATTCAATTAGTTTTATCTCCTCCTGAGGCAGACTTTAATGAGGCTGCCATTCCACTACACTGACAGCCTGCGTTCAGACAAAGTTGTATACAGTACTGGCCTTTTGCTTTCTGGAATGAGAAAAACTTGAGAGAAGCAGATATGTCAAGATATACATGTCTATCTGAAAGTCCATCCAACAGCAGTATATATTCACAAGAAAAAAATCCCAGAAAAGATATAGTTTGAGAATCAGCTTAGTTTAAAATTAAATCAATTACAATTATTTGCGCATTTACATTGTGGTTGTAATGAGCAGCTGGATGTACCAGTCCGCTGATGGCACTCCAGCCCACGGCAAACTGTGTGTGTATGTTTTATGTCTGTTTTCATTCATGAACTCATGTCTCCGCCCCCTTGTTTGTTGCCATTGTTGTTCATTACAAGTCTCCACCCACTGACCTAGTTCCTAGTGTATAAAGTCCTTGTATGTCTGTGTGCTTGTCACGGTTCATTGTACTGTCTTGCTGTCGTGTTTTCATTCGTGCTATCTCTGTGTTTTGGATTGACTGTTGCCGACCTCGCCTGCCTTTGATTATCGTCTCTGTCTCACCCTTTGGACACTGTTTACCCCTTGCACGACCCACGCTACGGACTTATTATTATTCTCTTGCTCTGCCTGCGATGTTAACAATTGCCAGTAAAGACCCTGTCTGTCTGTTTATGCTCAGTGTCTTTTTAATAAACAGCTTGCGGTTGAATCCGTACATCTCCTCGCCTCTGTTTGTGACAGCGGTAAAGTTTTTAAGGGGGTTTTGCCAATAAAGTCTGTAATCATCTGTCTATCCATAATCAAATATTCGAAGGACATGTTGCAGATCACTTTTCAAAGCAAGTAGACATCAGAAAAGGTTGAATGTTATTTAATTAGCACGCTATCAAACAGTTTGCTTTTAGTTTATCTATGAAAACCTCCTCATTACCTTTCTATCAAGCATTGGTTACATTCCTTACTTGAGATACTATATTTGAAACTGTCATCAGCATTGACCAATCATGCTGAACCTGCCATACGTGGAAGTATTGTATATGTTCAGTTAGGGGAATCTAGGA
Organism: Enteromius fasciolatus; assembly: GCA_032361145.1. Lineage (NCBI taxonomy): Eukaryota > Metazoa > Chordata > Actinopteri > Cypriniformes > Cyprinidae > Enteromius > Enteromius fasciolatus. The sequence continues at coordinate 5,434,977 of JAUMHR010000042.1, read as the reverse complement.
CATTCAAACGATTTTTATTATTTTTTGTAGTTATTTTATTTATTTTAAAATTCCTGATGTGCGGGGGTTGGGGGGAGGTTACGGGGTAGTAGCTGTCTGATACTTTTTTGTATGTTTTTTTCTTATTTGCTGTAAGGTTTCTGAAAAGATCAAACACAAGAATACATAAATAAAATTCTTGGTTATAGATGCCTTATATGATTTTCATTCATTTTACTGGCATAGCAAAATAATAATTTTATGTGACAACCAAAACAACAGCAATCTGTTAAAAATTTTGACACATTTATGGTATGCGAATATTCATGTTGGTTAAAGCAACACAGTTGCAAATTCAACAAATTCACACATATTTGTACGACGTGCCAAATTTGTGCCAATTCGTACTAATTTTGTACGATTTGTCTAAAACCATGTTACGGGTAGGTTTTGGGGCGGGATTATGTTTAGGTCATTCGTAAAAATTCATATGAATTGGTAAATCGTAAAATATGTATGAATTGCCGTGAGATCAGGTTGGTTAAAGCCATTCATTCATATTAAGTTATATTAAATTTATTGAACCAAATTGTTGCTAGGTGTCTATAGACATTGTACTTGGGGCTGACCTGGCACTTATGGAACAAACCAACCACAGCAACAAAACTGCTGTTACTTTTATTAGGTGTTTGATGAAGATTATGGCCAGACAACTAGTTATTTCTAACCTCCGTTTTGATGATTCTGCTAGGATATCTTAGTGTTTGAAGCTACAACAGCAAAGCCTTTGATAAGATGTCTTTGGTCACACTTCAAAGGGGAAAAGATGGTGAACTAATGTCAGTTTACCTGCAAGGCAGTAATAACAGGGTGATGACAGGGGTCGACCTTTATGGGGGACCATGTTTGCATCATAAGGGTTAGAGGAAATGATCATTTTATGTCCTCAACACAGCACAGAAGTTATTTAGTACTGTAAAAGTCTCAAAGGAATAGTGCACCTGATTTAATCACACGAATGTCTTTTTTTTCTGACAAATACAAAGAAAGATAGTTTGAAGAAAGTTTGTAACCAGACTGTTTTGGGTCAACTTTCCTACTATGGAAGTCACTAGTGACCAAAATAGCCTGGTTACAAACCTTTCTTCAAAATATCTTCCTTTGTGTTCGACAGAACAAAGAAATTCATACAGGTTGGGAGCTACTTGAGCGGTAGTAATTGATGACAGAATTTTTACATTTTTGGGTGAACAATTCCTTTAATTCCACAAGTGTTTGTATCAAATGTGAAATATGTTGTCATATACAGTATACTTGTTAAGAAATGGAAATCAACCTGTTATCATTGACCTGGAAATGTCTAAACTGATTGTAAAGGAAACTGCATTTAATAACAAAAAGGGTTGACAGGAAGGCCTCGGGCAATGCTTAAACTTGCAGTATGCTGATGGTATGATAAATCTTTGGACTGTCTTTCAGCCATGAGCTTCAGTTTTATGTTTCCTCTCTCAAAGCTAAGACATCTCCTGGAAACTATGCCAGAATACACTTTCCTTCTGCCAGGGCATGACTCACTTGTCTACTGGTGCCTATTGAGTATGTCAGTGTGTCAAGGACTGAGGGGCTTTTATAGGGGCTTATAAAAGGAATGACAGATGGGATGTGGGACACTGAATTCACCATGATCAAATCAATTTATATTGTATCACACTTTATACTGCAACATTCACTTCATTCTCTGTTTGCATATAATATTCAAATATGAAACATGTTGTCTACTCAGTCATTTTCCATGTTGAGATCACATGGGAAATGCATGATTAATACCAGCGTTTCTCAATCCTGGTCCTCGCGCCCCACCGCTCTGCATATTTTGTATGTCTCTCTTTGTTAACGCACCTGAT
>JAUMHR010000042.1:5415772-5426504 GCA_032361145.1 Enteromius fasciolatus | reverse complement strand
AACCTAGTAAGTATAACAACTAAGTACAGCTTACTAACTATATCTAAGTAAGGTTTACTATTCGGTTTTACAGTGTAATAAACATAACTTATACAAAAAACTAAAAAGAAACAGTTTTTTTTTTAAAAGAAAAAACATCAAATTCAGACAAAATTTAAAATGCAATGCAGGGAATTCTGGGAACGTCAGTTTACGGCGTTTCCCTATAAATTTAACAGGAATTTACCATTAACCATTTAACAGATTTTTACCGTAGCATTTTAACTGCTTTTTACCGTTAAATTCACTGCCATTTTTTACAGTGTACCTAACCCAGACATCAATAACACAGAAAATCTTAGAATGCTCAAAGTCAATGCATTTTATATTATTAAATATTTTGGTTCCTATAAATATTTACTATTATTTATTTATTAATAATGTGATTAAATATAAGGGATAATGAAGAGTTGCACGACTCTGGATGGATCTCAACAATGCAAAATTTCTCCAGGAGACTGAATGTGAGCCAGTTCTGGGATAAACCATCATTGTTTTTCTATTGACCGAGACACAAACTCTCAGACGGTGAGCTTCGCTTCCTAAGTACTAACAGGTGTGTATCAGTGAAAGGCTTGCATATGATAATTCTACACAGAAAAAGTTCAAATCGGAGCCAAATGCAAACCAAGTCAAGTATCTGAAGGCCGCTTGATCACATTTACAGACACACTCCTCCTTTCAAAAGAAGGACATTGCCTGGTGTAGTCCACTAACAGCTTTCTAATGTGTACAAAATGTAGAACACGTCTGTTACTATAAAAATGTTGGGTCTTTAAAATTTATGAATTAATGAATTAAAACATTTTACTACAAATCAGAATAAGTCAAAAGTACACTACTTGTGATTGGGTTTAGGTTGGGACTTTTACAATGGATAGTACTTGCTGAACATATATGATGTGTGGAGAGCATTCACTAAACATTATTATTGTTCAGCTGCTTTGTTGTCAGAAATAATAGGAATCATGAAGGTCACCCGGTTAATTTTTGCCACATTGCTTGTGGAAATCTTATTAAAAACCAAAATGCATTTAGGATATTTAGTCAATATCCAACAGATTTCAACAGACCCAATGTAACTCCCCATTCATTGCCAACCATATAAACATCACCCACATTACTGTATACAATGAATGTGCTATGTAGAAGTCTGTGTAAAATAAATAACGTTATTGCTGTGTAAAATTATGTAAACATACATGACTGCATAGTAGGAGAAAACAATGTATACATTTACACAACAATGTATTAACGCAAACGTTTTTCTTTTGCATTTGCAATGTTGTCAAAACTATATTTGCAAAAACAACTAAAAATGCTGTGTTGCATGCCTGGCCAGTAGTTGGCGCTGTGACTATGCTTGTGCGTAGAGCCAGAATGCAGTAAATACACATAATACACATGATGTGGCCGCTTTTACAAATTAGCGTAGTTTTAGTTTACACTGAAACAATAATGGTGACGTTTTCAACAATTTGCCCCCAAAACGAATGTAAATGAACAGGAAAAAAGCATAAGTTTCCTGTTCTTAGCTTAAAGGGTGTTGTGTAAATGCCCCCTTAAACTTACAGTAAACTGCCTTGCTTAGTTTAAAGTCTCCCCAACTCTGAAACTCAGGAATCAAAACAACCTCAGAGCTTCCTAGATGTAAATACAACTTGAGAGGCCGTTCATGTGTGATAGTGTGTGAAGGTGTAGCTGGCAGATGGGTGTAGTTTCCTTCATGATAATATCTCATTGTGGGTGTGGTGGTGGTCTGATGACAGGACTCTTTGATGAGATAAGAACCTAAAGCTGTTTAATTGCACCGATCACTGAGGTTACCAGTCATTACAAGGTGTCGTCCCATAGTTTTATTTCTAAATTGAGGTGTTTTGACCCATTTAGTCCAAGAGGTGAGGGGTTAAGTGAGAGCCATGTAGGTGAACGATGGAGTAATGGTGGGTTTGCTGGGTTTATAGAAGCAGACTCCACTGCACTCAGCAACTTTAAGGTACCTTGCGCCGAGCTGCAAATTCACATCAGGTTTATTTCCAACACAGCAGCGCTGACACTGTAGTTTGTTTTGCTAATAAATAAAGTAACTCTGATGCAAGAAATGAACAAAATCAGTCTTCTACAGGACAAAAAGAGATTAAAGAACATCATTCAATGCAACTGACTCAGCCAAAAAGAGTCATCAGGTAAGAGCTGCGCGGAGAGTACCAAGAATTAAAACAGCAGCTGCAACTTTTCACATCGCAGCTTCCCAATGGTGATAAATCCAAAATTTGTAGCAACCTAAATATAAACAGATGAGTGTACGCAAAGATGGATACACCATAACCATGTTGTTAAATGGAAATGTGTATTTCTGCTTTCCTGTAGAAATATATTATGCAGAGCTGCCAAAGAGCGGTGGGTACACTGTAAAATGCTACAGAAAAAACTGTTAAATGGTTAACGGTAAATTCCTGTAAAAATTACAGGGAAAAAACAAACTGATATTCACAGAATTCCCTGCATTGCATTTAAAATTTAGTTTGAATTTTATGTTTTTTTAATTTGAAATAACTATTTCTTCTTTGTTTTTTTATCAGTTATGTTTATTAGGGTTGTGTGTCACATGTAATGGTTTTAAATGAATGTTTATTGCATATTTCATTTGCAATATTTCATATTTCAGTTTAATGATGGTGTTTAGTGTTTGTGTGAATGACACGGAGCACCTTCTATATACGTGTTCATATTTAAAAACTGCTTCTGATTGGCTTTGATTCATCATGTGACTTTCTCATCACCTCCTGCATTTGGTGCTTATCAGTGTATTTCAAAGCTACAAAAACAGATGTCAGTACTTTAACAGCTTGGTATATTAACAATGTATCGGTTAATGGAATTACGGTATTTAACTGTAAATTTAACTTAAAACTGTCAAACATAAAACATTGTTACCGCATTTTTTACTGTCACAGCTCCCAGTTTTTTAACCGTAAATTTTACAGATTTCTTTTTTTTTTTTTTTTTTACAATGTACATATACCATACATATATACATATCCCATTTCCTATCAGGTTGGGGACAGTTCCATCGCACAGGCATTTTGAAAACTGTAAGGGAACTATTAAGTCAAATTAGTCTGTCCCAGCGGTGTGTCTGACAGGACTAAATGTCTTTAAAATGTTTAAACTGTAGTCAGATTTTACAAGGAGCAGAGGGAAGAAAGAAAGTTATGTTTGAACATTTCTCTACGGGTGAAGTCTAACCACAGGGGTTAGAGAGTGAAACAACCTCTTAAAAATGCAACAGTCTCAAGGCACCTTAATGGATGAGATCATTCATCTGCTTTTGCAGGAAAGGAGTGATGCTAATTTGTTCTGTTAATGTGCATTTACATGCATACTAAAGGAAAATAAACTATAAAGGGACCGATTGAGGGAAATACTAGCATATGAAACCGTGGCAGGCATTTAATCGTGGGTATATAGGAAAATGAGAATATTGTAAGTCTTACAGTAAATGGACTAATAATTTCCACTAAGCTTGTGTGAATGAGCGTATGGCTTGGTGCCATCAAACTAAAAGTGCAACCCATCTCAATAAGACTTCAACAAGTTTAGTCAGAGTACACTGAAAGTTAAAACAGACTATTAGTCAAATAGTTTAGCTCACATGAAAAGTTCAGTTTATTTTCATGGATGTAGGATTCGCAGATTTTCTCAGTTTTTATAACAGCTTGGTTGCAGGTAACATTGCACTTGTACCATCCAGAATACACCATAAATGTTCAGAAGGCAATAAAATTAAAGTACTCATAAACAAAAAAATAAAAGTGTGATTAAAAACCAGTATAAAATCCTATGCTGGGTTTGTGTCAATTTTTAAGTTCATAGAACTTCATTTTAGTTTTTGCTGTTGCAAACAATATAAATTACTTTTCTCTCTCTCTCTCTCAAACAAGTGTATAAAAGAAAACACTAAAAATTGACAGCATAATTATTCACACAGGAAACGACGACAAACAATCAGTAAAAGAAGAAGAAAATCCACAAGATGGTAACAGTCAAGTCCATATGAAATCTGCAAGTTGCGTTCCTTAGTATAAAACTGCATTTGCAATTTAAAAAGAACAGTCATTTCAAGAAATGATATCAAATAAATGATATTCAGTAGACACTTTACAATGATAGATTACTGCTTCAGACGCAAGCAGTCAAGAAAAACTATGGAAGTCCAGAAACAGGAAGAATTGTTTTGAACATACACACAGTAGCTACATTTCTAAAGCATTTCACACCATAGTCAATTCTCTGCAAGGCTTTTAAATGCCCAACAAATATTAAGTAGCATAACGAAGCAATGTAAACTGTGTTTGCTAAAATCACCCCCATAACTATGATTTAGAAAACACCTGGCTAGTAAATTGTTTCTGACTTTAACCAATTAGTAAACACATATAGAACATCATTAAGCACAACAGCCAAAGTATGTGATCAGGCATCTCATAATACAAGCATTAATGCTATTTATTAGTTACTTACAGGTTTGTGAGGTCATGGTTAGTGCTGTTGTGCCTCTACTTTACCTGCTATTCTTAGTCTGACATCCTGGCGGGAATGTGTTTAAAAGCTCTTTGGATTCTTGGAGTCGTTCACACAAACTGCGCTTTTGTGGTCAACGTGAGATGCTGCACAATAATATCTAACTGCAAAGATGTAACACTGATGAATGGAAAAGACGGCAGGGCAGTCATATTTATGTTAACATTATTTATGTGCTAAAAAAAAAGAGAGACAGCACAATGGTCAAACACATCTGTCTGATGTATTCTTAGAAAAAAAATTAAAAAGCAGCACAGCGGAACAGAAAAAAACATGTTCTGTTTCACACTGCAGACAACTCCTGTTCATTTATTTTGGGACTATATATATATATATAATAGCTTTGGTAAATAAAATTTTAATGCCAAAGTGTCTAAATAATTACAAATATTTAGACACTTTGTTTTGAGTAATTCTGAAATAAAAGCTTGCAATTATGAAACTGTTACGAGATCAAATTTTGAGGTAAAAGTAGAAATAAAAATACAAATTATAAAAAGTTTAAATAATGACAAAAAGTCCAAAATCTCATATTATGAGAAAAAAATATGTCATCACAAATTGAAACTGAGAGTTTTTGAGACTTTTTAATCTCAATTTTCGAATTATAATAATAACTAAATATTTTATTTTAAAGTTGTAATTTCGTCTAAGGTAAGGACCATTATTAAAAATTATGACAAATCAAAATATTGCAAAAATCGGTCATAACTTTTGTAATAATTTATGTTTTAATTTAAGTCAAAACTAAGATATAAAGTCATAAAAAGCTGAAATTGTGACAAAATGTAACCCTTAAATGCATACTTCAGGTCTTTCGAGATTCTCCCTTCTTCATTTTTGAAAGTTAGACAACTTTTTTAGTATTCCTCATTATAAACAATATAACAATCAAATACAAAATAATGCCTGTTTTCTGATTTAGGTTTTTTTTTTGGTAAAAACTGTGTAGGGTCACTAGGTATGTAAATGTGTATTTTTTTTCCCTGTGCAACTATATTAACATATCTGATGACTCAACATGTGCAGTGCATCTTTATTCTTTGAGGTGGCCCTGTTTGATACACAATGATGATGTAACGTGTCACTCATAACTACTGCAGGCATAAAACAAAAGAATATCATCAGCAAAAATCGAACTGGTTTGAATGGCTTTACTGCAGAGCAATTACTGTACACGATGTAATATAACTTTCACAGCCATTTGATGCCGGATGTGGTGAATAAACTGCCAGTTATCAAAATATTGATTTTGAAGTAATTGAAAACGATAGTTTTGAGAATATGGTTGAGATCGTGAATATGAGTCAGATGCTGGAAGTACTGTGGATGTGTGTTCTGACAATGACAGCGGTGGTAAAATCATCTGCTTAAATTGAACCCTTTTAAGTTTCGAAAGGTAAAAAACTGCTTTTATTGTATTCTTTCTGTAACTGACCTTAAAATATAAGAATAGTTTTTCGCTATTGCAGCAGTTGGAGATCCATCCGTGCTGGATGTATAGGTCTGGGTTGCTAAAGACCAAATGCATTTCAGGGTTAACTTGTCTCATAATTCTAGCTTTTCCACCCCTTCCCCCTCATAATTATGACTTAATGTAGTAATTAATTTGCCAAAGCATTATTTTCTTATTATGGGTTTACATAAATCAAAAAGTAAAAGTATATATATATATATATATAAAAAAAAAAAAACACTAAACAAACAACAACAAAAAAAGTTACTTATCAACACACACACACACACACACACACACACATCAGCAGCACTTTCTGTTAGGTAAATATGAATGAATCAAAGTCATTGTTACAGTTTGGAGTTTGAGTTTTGTAGATTAATATTTTGGATGCAAATATGGCCTACAGCCATGTGTAAATTACTATACATTTTGTAGTCTAAATAATATTTTTTAAATTACCATTTCAAAACTCCATTTACATTGACTATGCAGTTTTTTTGTATAGACTGGATAGGTTGTTGCACTCGAAAAATGCTGCTAGTATAAAAGCACATTGTTGCTTTGTTTACATGCCTGCTCGAGAGTGCAGTGGGAAACAGGCCTAATGTTACTAAATTTCTAGCAATACCACGTGGGAGAAAAGGATCAAAACAGCAAGTTGAGATCAACACAAACCTAAATTTGTCAGGCTTAAAGCTCTAATTCAGCAAGCTATTTAAGACATAAAGCCAAAACACAACCATGGCCATACATGTTTAGGCATAAGCAAAGAACCTTGATATTGCTTATTTAAAATCTTTAAAAACATTACTTTTGCATAATATAAAAGATTTAGAGGGTGTTGAATCAAGTAGCTCATCACCCACTAGATGATGCTGAAGTGATAAACTGTTTGCTCTGCAAATGTTTGACCATGATTATATTGACAATAATGATGGTCAGAAGAAGTCTTTTTCTGAAGTGTGCAGGACTCAGGGACAATCAAGACGTGCCTATAATGATGTAACTATGACCTTTTAATGTCCCCTGAAGGATTAGGTGAAAACTTCAGCTCTTAATCATTATCTTCTACAAGTCCTGTCTTTTTATTCATGAAAAAGAAAAAAAAAATCAGAAGTTCTTGAAAATTTCCAGATCCTTAGCTGGTACTGGTGTGTCCTTCTTCCACTCATCCTCTGGATAGGTGTCAAAGTTAGATGTGTCGCCCTCGTGAGATACCTTGGGAACTATGGGTGGCTGTCACAGCAATGAAAAAAACTCATTAAAATGCTTCAGATCCAGTGAAATACACATTATCATTCAAACGTGTGCAGTCAGTAAATAAATTCATCTTTTTGATCATTAAATTGATCAAAAGTGGAAGTATTCATCAAAAAATCTTTAAAAATCTATCACAGTTTCTAAACGTATTACTGTTTTTCCTCCTCCTAATAAATTAGCATATTAGAATGTTTTCTGAAGGATCCTGTAAAACTAAAGACTGGAGTAATGGCTGCTGAAAATAAGACTTTGCCGTCACAGGAATAAACTAAGCTAAAACTAATTTTTTGTTATGTTAAATAACTATTTTAATATTAAATGACCTTTTATGTAGCGTGTAATACAGCTGGAAGTGAATGAAAACATCCTGCAAAGCTTTAAATCTGAAAGTGCACTGTGTATAAAAGTATTCTCTCTCAAAAGAAAGAGCTGACTCTGAATCACTGAAGCGAGTCGTTTTTCAAACGAATCCCAAGCCGTTTTATGTTGACATCAACAAGAAATATTAGCATATAGTCTGCCCACTTGATAATTCTTTCTCATTGGTCTGAATGAAAATGCAATTTTATCTTTTGCCACTAGGTGTAGCTTTTAGAGTGTTTAACTAGCGGTTTCCCCGGTAACTCTGTACACAAAGCAGTGCTGCGCTCACAAATGCTGCTTTATCAGACATTACAGGCATGATGTAATAAACTGAAACCAATCCCACTAATCACCGCAGATTAGCATCACAAGAAGAGGTTTGGAAAAATTCATTGTTGAGCGAAATGCTTGGGAGTCATTGAGCAAGTAAAAATCCATATTGTAAAGCATGTCAACCTGTTGTTGAGGACTCCCAAAATATGAACCTTTCATTACCCATAATAGGAGCACTTTAATACAACAAACAGTCATCTTGTAATTGCAATGCTAGTGTTGGTCATGCTTTATTTTAAAGTCCAATTCTCACTATTAATAAACCTTTAACTACGACAGTAAACCCCTAATTTGCTGTTTATTAATAGTAAGGTAGTTTAGCTATTGGGTTAAATATGGTCTTACAGAATATATGCTTTATAAGTACTAATAAAAAGCCAATATGTTAATAATAGGGAAGCAAATAGTTATACTAAAGTGTAACCCTAGTGTTTTTAAATCGACTGACCCCAAACTGAACGGGCATGTATACTTTCCACTATCCGCTACCAAGTATTTCTGGGAAACTGCAATATTTCTAGTAAACCATGGGAAATATTCTGGCTATATAATTCTACCAGTAAATAAAGTAAAAGATGATTACTTTTAATACGGCACTGTCACAGTTTATGTAGCCAGTAATGATGTAGAAATCTTACAAAAATGAACAGTAACATAAATTCAATATTTAATAACAGGACATACTCTAAAGCTCTATATGATGCTTACCTTGAGTTTTCTACAGGGCACAGAATCCCAGTCTACTGACTTAAACCATCTGTGCTTCTTCACATCATCAGCTCCATTCTGGAAGACGACAAAAATAATACACAACATGATAGATTAACAGAACCAAATGAATATAAAGGTAGACGTCATACATTTTGAGACAAACCACCACTGTAGGAATAAAAACCTCATTTAACCTTGTACATGACACTTCTCATTTGACCCCAAATAGTTTTTTCAGCCACTTTTTTAGTTTCTTAGAGAGGGAAAAGAAAAGTGGGACAACTATGCTAACCCACTGAGGTCTTCTAGAAACTTCCAAAATTGGGCCATGCATTGCGCTGTGGGAGCCTGACAGATCCACATTCACTCAAGTGGAATAACAGATATCAGCACTTGTGAATGAGCGCTGCCAGCAGGACCTGGCCTTGCTGTGGAAACAGTGCAAACACAGCTGTGATTAGGCTGCTGGGTCTTAAACTCTCATTGTATGTAGTCAGAGGAGAAAAAGCAAAAGAAAGAAAGTGCTAAATTAACAACAGAAACATCTAGCCTGAAAAAAGTCCACCCAAAGTAACATTTCTTTTGAAAAAGGTTTTCCGTCTTTGTCTTTAACTCTGAATCTGATCTGATGACAAAAAGGAACAAACCCCGAACAGACAGAAAAGCGAGATACATATTTCATCGGAGCTCATTCCTCACGTGTGGAGAATTATAATACCAGCATTAACTGGAGCTAATGGGAAAATGACACCCAGGCGCAACCGTCCACAAACTTCCCATGACATCACCATCACAATATGCATCACATTACTCATGACAGGCCTGGCGCATGCTGCCACTTCAGCTGGCGCCAGTTACCGAATTATTTCCTCTGAAAGGACAGTTTAGTAAAGTAAATGCCATTAAACCACAACTGTTTGAAATGCTATAGCTGGAGATGAAGATATATTTTGCACTAGAACTCTGTCTGTAGTTCTTTCCTCTGTATCCACCTCGTCTGATGGGGGTTGGAAGGAGGTATAGTGGGAGAGTTGCTCGGTGTCAGAATCGCTCTCTGAATGTCCAGGGAGTTTCTCCAGAGCCTCATCTCATCCTCTCTAGGCAGATAGGAAGCCTTCTTATCGTAACTGGAAACATATGTGGCATACTATGGCCTTTGGGAGAAAGACTCAATCAAGGTCTTATTATTCGCCACGTGCAACTTTATTGAGATGCAAAGCTGGCCTAGAAACGGAGTTTATTCTGTTCGATGATTCATAGACGGCCTTGAATTTGATATGACTATAAAAAAGCCATATAGCCATACGGCGTTCTCAAAGGAAACATCCCAGATGCTGATTCCTGCTGAAATACTTTGCTCAACCATATAAGAAGAACAATATAAAATATCTGTCACCAGGATCTTGCTTACCTTCATGTTTCCAAGCCTTCTTGCCCGATCAATCACCAGAAACTTCTTAATTAGGTCCCTAGATAAACAAAGTCAAGATGAGAACCATGCTGAAACACACTTGATTATATAGATGCTCAATTTCATAAAGGCGGACACTGAGATAATGAATGCACCAATCAATAAATCAATAATTATTTGAATGTTATGGCTAATAGCCAATAAATGGCTGGGACTAAAAATCCCTACAGCTTTGCTAAAATTAAATTACGCAAATATTTTAGTTTGTATGCTGCAAGTGAGTTTAGGCATCACAACATTTTACATTTGAAATATCTTAAATCTGCTCTTTAGTATACAAGAAGTTTAAAACAAGTCCTTAAAAATTAGCATAGTTACCACAGTTAATAATTTAAAAAGTAAAAATAATTTTTCAAGAAAAAAAAGGTTAAATCTTCACTATAATGTACAGCTATCCATAAATATGTGCTGGATGATGATAAGTCTAAAATTTTTAAAATGTATTTCTAAAATCAATATATATATATATATATATATATATATATATACATACATACATACATACATATATA
>JAUMHR010000042.1:5397107-5408127 GCA_032361145.1 Enteromius fasciolatus | reverse complement strand
TTAGTCATTTTATAGTGCGACGCTAACTGGTCTAATCGGATTCAATGATTTATGCTAAGCTATGCTAATTTTGGGACTACCAGACCCGGCGATCGGCTGCACGGATTCAAAAACGGTAAAACACAACTGTATTACTCTAGGGATGTTGGAAAATTAGCCTATTTACAAAAAAAGTGGAGTGTTCCTTTAAGATGCTTTTGTTGCAGAGTCATTATTGATATTCAGGGACATTTACCCCCAGTTTCACAGACAAGGCTCAAGCTAGTCCCAGACTAAATTGCATGTTTGAGCTGTCTCAGATGAGAATATCTTGCTCTGACATATCTTAAAACATGTCAGTGTTATTGTTCTGTGTTAAGATGCAAACCTGTAATATTTTCTTATAAGGCATTTTTGTAAAAGTTGCCTAAATATCTTAATTTATCTAATGCTTAGTCATGGCTTAAGCTATGCCCTGTTTGTGAAACCGGGCCATTATTTCTTATTTTTACTGTATTTTTGGAGAAAGGAAGATAAAAAATTATATTAAAAAACATTTTTGTTATTTTAAATTTATTTACATAATACATTTGAATTTATTAATATACATTTGAATGCTCTTGTATTGTTATATTTTTAAGTTAAGTTATTTAGTGTTATATTATTTTGCCATTTTTATTAGATCTTCTTTTATATTTCCATATAATAGAACTGGATATTGTTCAAAAAGTCTTGATACTGTTACCATGAGTTTACTTGTTTTCCTCCCCGAATTTATTTAAATAAAAAAACAAAAACAAATAAAAAAAAAAACTACTTTTATTACTTTTAGTTAGCAATAAACAGATTTTCCCCCAAAGTTTGAGATCAAACAATATTTCATGTTGATGATGACATGATTTCACTAGACATTGTGTTTTATCTATGCTATAAATATGCCATGTGTCATTCGGTTGTGTTTTCTTTATCAAACTTACTTTACATAGAAATCCAGATGCCGTGGAAACTCCAGCTTTCCAGACAGGATCTTCTGGTAGATGCCAAAGGGATTATCATCAAAAAATGGCGGATACCTTAGGGGGAAAAAAATACAATTAAAAAATGTGTCCAATAATGTGTCATAATGGCACTAAGCAGGAAAAGCTTTAAATATATTTACTAGTGTCGTCTATCATCTGAATTCTGCAATTATTCATATATTAATATTCAACTCACAATAATTGCAAATTTAATACATACTCATAAATTCAATAAAAACAAATAACTTTTTAGACCTTTCTTTTGTATATAGCATCACTTTTAGGTGTACATTTCACAGATGCAACCCTGGTCTGTGCCACTGGAGGAGGCCTGCAGGGGCTGAATGTGCCATTTAGGCCTCTTAATGACTACTGTTTACTGTGTCTCAGTATAATGCTTCTTGTCCATGTGATGTGTGCCCTCTAATGTCTGTTAGAGTGATTCTCCAGCTCATACTGTGTAATCCATTACCCCTCCATTACAGACTTCCAGCCTCGACCAACATGCCATCAAACATCCTTGCACTCTCAATGAGCTTGTGTTTAATGTCTGCATCCTGCTGGCACTGAAAAGAGCCGCTGAATATGAGGGATAGATAAAGTGAGAGATGCTAATGAGCCTGTTACTAGGCGACCACCTGAAGTCTCATGAGGGCATAGATCTCTGACAATGACAGAACTTAAGTGTCAACAGTGAAGATGAGACATACATCAGCAGCAAAATATAGAGTGAAAGACCCTGCAGTGATTGACACTGAACAAACCATTACTGCAGAGCTGCACAACAGGGAGGACAAATGTAAGATGGCTTGAAAGAGTATCACCCAGAATGACCGCAGTAAAATTAAAGAGACAGTTCACCCAAAAATTACAATTCGCCTCACCATCAGGCCATTCAAGATGTAGATGAGTTTGTTTTTCTCATGGCAATAGATTTGGAGAAATGTTATCACTTGCTCACCAATGGATCCTCAGCAGTAAATGGGTGCCGTCAGAATAAGAGTCCAAACATTGCATCACAATAATCCACAGTTAATTACGTCCAATCCGTCAGTTGAAGTCTTGTGAGGCAAAATGTAGTGTGCTTGTATTGAGAGCTACTAGAGCTACTAGAATACGGTTGTTTCTTACAAATATGCAGATTTTTGCTTCACAAAATGTTACCTGATTGACTGTGGATTACTGTAATGTTTTACCAGTTGTTTGGATTATCATCCTGATGGCACCCATTCACTGCAGAGGATCAACTGGTGAAGAGGTAATATCATTTTTTTCCCTCTTCAAATATTATTTCTTTAAATATGTTTCATTGACGAAACAAGCTCATCTGCACCTTGAATGGCCTGAAGGTGAGTATTTTCTCACATTTTCATTTTTTATGTAAGCTATTACTTTTAAATTATTATTAATTTAGTTCCATTAATTCTTGACAAAAAAGAGCCATAAATACATTCATATATATACATATATATACACACACACACACACACACACACATATATATATTTATTTATATATATAATAAACGTCTACTTTTGTGTATGACTAAAAATACATTTTTGGAATGACATTAAGGTAAGTAAAGGATGACAGAATTTCCCATTTCTTTAAAGACTGCAGCCTTCTGAAAGAAGCAGAATAAGGTGGTTCCACATATAATGGATTGACCAGGACAGACTGAGCGTGGAAACCATAAACAGAGAGAGAAGCCAGGGGAGCAGAACTTGCAGCTATTCCTTCTTGTGGGTGATGGAAAAGAGAGATGGAGAGAAGGAGAAAGTGAGCAGAAGAGGCATATTCATCTCTATAGTGTTACTGTAAGCAGTGGCTAGTGACAGGGGAAAAAGCAGAATTATGAAACTGAAACTTTTACATAACAGCATAAGTGTCGCCAAGATTCCACTGAGAAAAAAAGTGCTCTTGAACTCTTGAATTAACTACTGTGTTATAACTAAGACCAAAAACCAATAAAATAATAATAATGACATGATTTGCTGATTAATTAATAAAAATAATTTATATTAGTTAATCAATTATCAATCGATTTATTGATATTTGCATTGACTAGGCCAGCTACTGAATTCTGTCCATCTGGTTTATTTTTAAATCATTAACCAATGTACATATGCAGACTTTCAGTATTTATGCATTGTGTCTTGCTCTTTTTCTGCACCTCGTGCCATGACTATGGTATTTTTAAGACACTTTAAAAAATGTGCCTTGAGACCCTCGCATTCTGTTCTATTCTGTTACGCTCTCTGCTTTTGGTAAATATGATTGTTGCTTGTAGAAATTAGAAAAAAAATGTAATATAAATTCTCATTACAAAGTTTGCACATGCTTCTGTATGTGCATGTATAATTTTGGTCAAAGTATTCCAGATAGCCAAAAATATAATACCGAAATACTTTGTGCTCATCTCCAGATTTAAACTTCCTCTTGATGAGATTCCACACAACATTTGGAAGATCTTTGCAATTTTCAGGCATTGGTCTCAGCAATAAGGTGGTAAGAAGGTTGGAAAGAGTTTAGAAAGGTATTTTGTAATATTTTTTGAAAAAAGTCTCTTATGCTATTTTTGAATTCAGGATTTTTTTTATGAATAGAAAACAAATATTTAGTTCTAAATGTCTTTTTACTACGATTCAATGCCTCCTTAATTGCAAGTAGTGTATGCGATATCCCAGCCCTCACCCCGCTCCCATGAAATCTAGTTTCCTTTAATGAGAAGAGCAAAACGTGTGCATTTCAAGGTGATTCAATATGGTGCATGGCTAGAAAAAGCTAATTTTAAGCAAAAGTTTTTTTTACGAAGTTGTCAGTTACATTAAAACCAGTTGGAAAAAAAGTATGTCAAATTTGCATGAACTCTGAAGTTAATCAAAGAGGTGATTTCTCAGGAGAGCTTTGAGTGAGACTAGAGTTTCCTCTCAAACTTTCAGAGGAAGTAGTACCTGTCATTTCCTTTGGAGCCCCCTACAAGTGGAGCGAGAGTTTCTCACATATGCTTAAATGTACCCTCTCTCTCTTTTACACACCCCCAGACACATGAAGTTTCTAATCCTGTCTTAATCTAAAATACATTTCTTTTCTTTTTTTTCTATATTGTTACCTTTCTAAGATAATTTTTTAGATACATACACCAATTTTATACCTAAATGCAGTTATTTCTGAAATAGAATATCACCAACAAGACATTTGCTCACATCTATATATGCGTTCACTGCGATGGGGTTGCGACCCTTTTCATGGCTCAGACCAAGAGGAGGCATTTCAACTGTTGCCACATTTTCTGCAAAATAGTCTGAAACGACCTTTGGCATACACTGACAAGCACGCTCACAGACTCAGAGATGACTGAAGGGAGCTTTTGTATGTCTGGGCAAGCTGTGCTTATGGCCCATGTGCCTGTATCTTGAAAAAATAAGGGACCAGGTCATTTTCTCTCACTCACATGCAGGAGCCAACACTTCAAAAGAAGTCTGGGATGAATGAAGAGGGTGGGTCACTTTTTCCTCCACACGAGAGCCTGAGAAAGCTCTAGGGCAAATTTTGAAGTGGGAAAATGGAGCAGTTTGGATGGGATATACACTACAGCATCCAAAATTATACCAGGAGGGAAGAAGTTTAGTTTCACACCGGCTTTGGAGTCCGTGTGACAAAATCAACACATTTACTTGTGCATGACAGATATTATGCCAAAAAAAATTAAAAATAAATATCAACTTGTCCAAAATTTATCTATACAGTTTGCATGCTGTTCTATCACACATTTAAGCCCACGTGTGTTGGTAATAAGAATTTAATCTAGATGTAATCTTTTTGTAAACAAGATATATTCCAAGAAATGCATCCGCCCCTGAGATACTGTAAATACGAGCAGATTATCTGTGTGCATATTAAATATGCCAGTTTGTGCACACTAAATGTAGGGTGCAGGGATAAACGTCTAGGCAAATAATAATACATATCATAATAAGGATAAATACCAAGGCAGCAAAGAAGAGGCCATCTGCTTTGAGACATGTACATAGAGGTTTGGGCCTTTGGCAGAACTCTGGGTCTGATATTCCACTGCTGCCCTCTAGTGGTGCATCTTTAAAAATAGCTGATTTTTCCTGACCACAAGCCAGTGCAAATACATTCTGAGCCACACAGGAAGAAATAGCAAGTGTTATTTTTTCGTCATGACTGGTTTTAGTCAAGCAGCCATTAGCTTAAGGGCAATTAAATTATACATGGAAAATAGTTGTCATAAAATAGGATTTGAAATTCCCTTTATTCACAAACACGTGCAAGTCACAGACGTTTTTAAGAGATGGAAATTCAATTACTGTATTGCTTTGCTGTAAATCAGGGGTTTTCTGATTCTTATCAAACCCATTTACTTCCAATAATAAAAATATAGGGTGACATTTTATTTTAAGGTAACCTTGTTACATGTTACATACTGTTATAATAACAATAAATTATGCAAAATTACTTGCAAGTTACCCTAAACCAAACACTAATATTAACCTTAACTATATAGTAGTTAATTAATATTACTCAGTACTTAAATGTATAATTAAATTGTAAGATGAACACATTAAAGGTCATACAAAGTCAATTTTCCACTACCTTATATTCTTTAGGGTCTTAATTGAAAGTTTGTAATATAGATTGCTTTAAAATTTCTCAAAGATAGCTCTTTAGAAATCACTCTGTTCTGTGTGCTTCCCCTTTAAATCTTAACAAGCTCCGCTGACTCCGGCCCTCTTTTCCGAGGCACTCTCAGAGGATCTTTTATTAGCCATATTTATAGTGAAACTTGCTAATTAGCACATTATTAGGAAAGGCGATTTGCAAATATTCATTAAAAGACATTATACTCACTGCTTCTGTAGGTGAGGCTGGATCATGAATGATTCGTGTGAACATAAACGCATTTTGGTTGATCAAGGGCGTGTTTCCCTTCAGAACCAAATGTAACGTTAATCCTCTGCGTCTTCAGTCACTCAGATGTCGGGGGTAAATGACTACCACTATGTTCATTATTACATTCAACAACAAAACACTCTTAGACTCTTATGAGTCTTGCTTGTTCTCTGCGTCTCGGGCTGATGACGGCTCACTCAGGGCGGGTCTGAGCTAAGACACCGGTTCAGTCTGTGACACGCTGCTGTCAATCAACTATTGTGGGTGTGACACCACATCGACATGCATTTGAGAATGGCTTGATTTTAGAAGGCGCAACTTATTTTTATTAAATTAAAAGAAAACTACTGGTGGATCTTTATCATTGCAGGGTGGTTGTGTACACACACTCTTAAAGTGCATGTTAGCACCGGATGACACCTTTAAGATAAAGTGTAACTAAATATAAATATTATTGGTAAAACTGTGTAATAACATTATTACAATTTATTACACGGCTCTCTGGAATGCTTGATTCTGATTGGTCAGTTGAGACATTTGCAGGTTCGTCCTTTTCAAATAATAACCGCTCCAAAGTAATAACGCTTTGCGTCGGGTCCTGATCACACTGTCGGAACTTATTTCTGCGTTTACTACCGGCTGCCTGTACATTATCCCTTACCTACAATGCTTACCAGGTCATAAGATAATTTTCCCTAAATCACTATCAAAGTATGTCATAAAAATTCATTCAAGTTTGCTTTATACATCTCTGTGGTGCCCCTGAAGTACATTACACAGTACCAGGGCTACACAGATTCCTGGTTGAAATCTCTGGTGTAAAATGTTTAGAAGGTGATCATAGTGCCATAGATCATAGTCTTACCCTGCAAGCATTTCAAAGATGAGAACACCCAAAGCCCACCAGTCCACTGCTCGCCCGTGACCTTTACTTTGGATCACTTCTGGAGCCAAATACTCAGGAGTACCACATAGAGTCCATGTCCTGAAAAGAAAGACAGATTAAAGAATGATGGACAGAAAGAGATGTAAATCCCACAGGGTCCCATATTGTTAGACCATTGGGATCAAAATATGATTTATAATCGGAAACTTAATGTTTTAGGATGATGAAAATAAATGTATAAATAAAGAACAAACATGTATAATTCTGTACTTTTTCGCAGCCAGTACATAAATCCATTTTTTGAAGCTTTCCATTTAAAGACTAAGTGATAGTTTACCCCAAAATTAAAATTGTATTCATTCACACACCTACATGTGTGTCATTCATTTACCTGCAGAACACAAATGAGAATATATTTAAAAAATGATTGGAAGCCAAACCCAAATATCATAAATAAATAAATGGACATTGAATATTGATTTGTGTTGGCTATTCAACGCAGTAAAAATAGATATAAAACCAGTGTAACATAGCCCATCTACTACAGTGACGGTTTAGATAGCACACAGAGGGGTGTAATTACAATACACCTTGTGACAGCTGGCTATCTGGACCTGATTGTATTGGCTAGTGTAAGGCAGAGACAGTATATCTACTTCAAGACAAGGAAACTATAAGCGTAACTGTATATTGAGCTAGAAGCTAGGGTGAAAGCCCACTATAGTAGAGGGTTTCTGATTACATGGAGTAGCTGCAGCTCCTTGGGGTGAAATGACAAATCCGTGTTTGTTTGGGGCCATGGGGCTGGTCGATAAATGAGTCTGTTGACCTGTCCTTCAGCAAACGCCTGCCCTTTGCTTCTATGTCTTGCTCCTGGGTGTTCAAACCTTTTTTTAGCGCAAAGTACATTATACAAGTATGCGAGTACTTTTTAAAAGGCCCAGTAGTAACATACTAAATAATTATTAATTTTCTAATTCAACATTACAGAGTTATGAAATTGTCACTTATACATTATATTTACATTTTAGGTAAAACTTTTTATTTTGGGAACAACAACATTTTGGTTAATTTTTATTCAACATTATCGTAATACGTTTTTTCAAGGAGTGTCAATATCACATCACAGAACCGGGGTACCTCAGGGTTCAGTTCTTGGCCCTCTTCTATTCCCAGTTTAACTTCACTGGGTCATATTACTGCTGATACTATCATAATACTGCCAAGGTGACAGCAAACTTACACGAAAAGGGTCTGGAATTGCTTCTGTGCATGTCTCTCATACTATTTA
Organism: Enteromius fasciolatus; assembly: GCA_032361145.1. Lineage (NCBI taxonomy): Eukaryota > Metazoa > Chordata > Actinopteri > Cypriniformes > Cyprinidae > Enteromius > Enteromius fasciolatus. The sequence goes on along the minus strand of JAUMHR010000042.1, from coordinate 5,400,035 downwards.
TATCCCTTCTTTTCTTGCTCTCTATTACAGTCTCTTTCTCTATCTTTCTGTGCTCAGCTGTCTGGTTTTAGTTCTTCTCTCTATAATAAAGAGGATTAGTCTCCGTTGTGTTAACTGAAGCCTCTGCCAGGTGTCAGCTCACAACAGCATTTCAATGAACTGTGAGAGAGGTTTGGTGGGACGGGATTTTCGATTGGCTTTGATGATTTATGTTTACTCTAATTATATCAGACTGCATACTAACAGGAGCAGCGAAGAAACTGATCCGGTTATCAAGATCAGATCCTGTTATTAATATAAGCACATCTGATGACACACTTAACAATATGTTTGTCTGCATGGCTGCATTTGCATGTCTGACTTGAAAAGGTAGGTCTGTCTGTGTTTTATTTCACCGTTACTATTTGGCTAGTGTCAGTCATTGCTGTAGCAAGTGTGTAAACATTTCAAAACTCACAGTTGAATTTACAAAAAATACCTTTAGGACATCAAAACTGTTGTGATGAAGGTGACTTTTCTCTGAAATCCTTTTATTTATTTATTTTTCTTTTTGATTTGCCACTTGAAGCTGTGCAGTTAGCGTTTGACAAGTTCCCTCCTTCGGTCCCAAACATGACCACAATAAGAGCCCTGCAATTCAGCAGTAACTCTGACAAAATAATAAGCCCTCATCTTGAGCAGGCATTCTGACAAGATGAAAAATACCCTAATGCCACCTACAAGAATAACATAAAAAAAAAAACCCTGATGTCGGATCTTGGATTAACTCATGCTGTCCTCCTTCTTTCCTCGTTTTAACAATACAGGTGCTTCAAATAACCACTGATCAAAGTTAACAGCAACTATTTCTAAACATGAAACCAAACGCAAATATAGCCACCAGGTGGCATTGTTGCCACACGTGTTGCAGACGTTATCTACTCAGACAGGAAATGCCAAAGCTATTGCTTGCAGGAACAGTTGTCTTCTCCATTGGACCAGAGTCTATATGTGGGTCACTTGCACATCAGAGTCAGACCCCCGATGTTCTGGGGTCCTTCCTCATGCACAGAGAAACAGAATCACGACCCACGCTTATACATCAGAGAGGTCAAGGGTAGCTCTGAGAAAGAACTGCAATACTCAGCACTATAGATGGACATACACACACATACAAACACACAATCTCTTGTTCTTTTATTGCATTTGAATGATACTATCAGGGGGCGCAACCAGAGGGATTTTCAATTTCAGCAAGGTTACTCTTAAATTGGTTCATGGTCCATTGGTTGCACTCATTCAGAATTAATAACGGTGGGTTGATGGATGCTCTAGGGGGCCAAACTAAGCCTTTTTTTTTTTTTTTAAAGGCACTCATATTAGGACAGCTTTAATAACACAGCGAAGCAATCGTATATGTCTTTTGTAGGGGAGTCACACAGTATGAGTGAAAGAAGACATTCTGAAGGATAAAGAGTGATGTGGTTTGTTACTGCTTTATATATTCACTAACATAACAGTTAAGATTCTGAAAAACTCCATGAACCGTGCTTTAACTGTATTTAATCCCCTACAGAAAAGCAGGTCTAATGGATAACATTTAATTTGACATTGAGAACACTAGGAATGCTAAAATGCCATGGAATGAAGGTAAAAATCTGCAGCATGCGTAATCCAATCTTAAAATCAACTTTAATCTTCGAGGGTGCACACTCCAGATAACTGCGGCTCAGCCATCTCTATCTCCCTGGGTTTATGTACTTAAAAATAACTTCAAAAGATTTCACAACATCAACAGATCTATCTAGGAGTGTATTAAAGGAAAATGACTATATTTCAATGTAATAATACATCAGCTGAGAAAACACCAAAAACAAACAAAAACTGTGATATCTGCAGTTAAATTTCATCATATGTTGACTGTTTCAGGTAGGAATGCATTTATAGACACCAAATATGAGAATCTACTTCTAACTCCCTGTAGCTCTAATGTTGCTTTTGGGTTATTTGTGGAGTACTTAAGCACAGAGTTGGACCTTAGTTACTGCATGCAAAATTAAGTAGATTTAGGCTTTAGACAAAGAATGAACAATAAAAAATACAAATAAATACATAAATAAATAAATCAGTGTGTGTTTGGGTGATCATTCGCTGTGGATAATTGTCAAAAAACAAATAAACAAAAAAAGGTCAACCCACATGTGACACTGAAGACTTGAGTAAAGGCTGTGGAAAACAAACCAAAAAAACTAAAATAATTTTTTATCAAATAAATACAGCTTTGGTGACCATATAAGACTCCTGTGTTTTTTCGCAACTTTTCGAAAACTACTCTGTTCTTGTTGTAGATTATAAATTGCCAACATACCTTTCTGATAGCTTTTTAGCGAACCCAAAATCTGTCAATCGAATGTGCCCCTCACTGTCCAGCAGTATATTCTCTGGTTTCAAGTCTCGGTAGACAATTTCTTTGGAGTGAAGGTATTCAATGGCGCAGACAATTTCAGCTGAATAAAACATTCCTGTGCTGTTGCTGAAACGTCCACGGCTGCGCAAATAGCTGAAGAGTTCACCGCCATTTACATATTCCATCAACATGTACAGAAAACGATCATCATGGTGCGTCCAGAACCTGAAACAATTCCACATGTGATTTGGTCATAGAGTACATATGCATATGTACACTTGCTGTCTGTAACAAATAGGCTAAACATTAAAAGACATCAAATCAACAATAATTACAGTAAGAACACTAGCTGAGGTCATGTCATAATGTCAATAATCATGAGATATTACAGTGGTTCTTAACTCTATTGCCCATGGAGTTATAAGTTTGTATTAGTCTTTTTCACTTCTTCAAGTCTCATAACTCATAGGGGTGGGACGATACAGGTAACTCACGATTCAATTCTGTGGCGATATATGGCCCACGATAATGATAATATCGAT
>JAUMHR010000042.1:5338876-5349482 GCA_032361145.1 Enteromius fasciolatus | reverse complement strand
GGGGGGGTACAAGGTCATATTATGTTAGTTGTAATAATTAAAAATGTGGGGAAAAAAATCAAAATAAATTCTCTTTTTTTATTGTATTTTTGCCGTATCGAAAACATACCGAACTGTGACACTACTGTATCGTATCGAACCGCACCTTGATTTTTGTGAACCATAACACCCCTAATGTCTATATGGTGTGCTGAAGCTGCTGTGTGGACAGACTGTAACCGCGTCTCTACTGCATTCCTTTGTTAGTAATACACATAGAAAGGGAAGCAAAAGTGTTGCTTTTCAAAACTGAGCATTTGTTTGCAACCTCACTTCTTCAGTCCATTGACTTGCTTTTTCTTTCATTCTAGAAACAAATTAATCCAGAAACAAACACAAGCACCAACTGCTGAAAATGGTCATAAGATAAAAAAACTCAGTCACCTCACCATGGGACATAAGTTGAGGTTACACAGAAACAAAATAACATGAAAAAAATACAAACGAGAACACATAAATCAACAACAAAAAGAGCAAAGAACCAGATGAATGCAAAGGGCCAGGCCTGGTTAAAACTACACCAAGATCTTGGAGCAAAGGGTTAAATTAGTGGATGATTACTGCCAGTTTTTAAACTTAAATTTTGCAGGATTATTTAAATTACTACTATTATTATTTTTATTACATTTTGTGATATGTCAGGAATATGAATGATGAATTGGGGTGCTGTTGGGCAAGTAACCTATTTTGCCCCTGTAACCTTGCAGACTCAATAGCTCTCTGACAGGCCCTCTTATGAGATTTCAGGTCTTTAGGTGAAACACTGGTTATGTGTTCACACACCCCAACTGAATTACCTCCAAAAAGTGGCAAGTGGTTTCTATAAACAAGCTGTAAGGTAATTGCTATGGCTGTGAGTATGATAAGTGCAGCATAAATGCAGAAAAATCTACAATAAGTATACAGAATGTATTTAGTTGTCTACCCTGTAATGTAAAATTACTGAGATCTAATGCAGAACATATGACTTCATTAGCAACTTATCAAAGAAAGCTTTGCATTCGGAACCCATCATATTATAGGCCATATCTGCATAGGGATGAAAATGCAATGTTCAAGAACAAATTAATTAATGTATAATAATATAACCTTATGGGACCCTTTCTCTCTCATTTACAGTGTATTTAAGCCAGCCTCCACAGCCAAGGCCATTTGTTAAGCATGACAATAAAGCTTTGAACTTATGGGGGAAAATTATGCAAAAATTTGCACTTTGAAGTCATGCAGGCTGGGCCTATTAAACAATTATCATAGCTATTCTGGTTGTAATCATTATGAGAGACAAGAGAGATTAAAATATAAAATGAGAGAGCCAGTGATGAATAATGTTAATAATAAAAAAATATATGAAAGTGCCTTTTCACACACACACACACACACACACACACAAATACAAACCCTGCATACTTACAGACAATCATCTGTCAAAAACAAAAAAAAAGGAAAAAAACTATTATACACTATATTTCTTGAGCTACAATAATACACAGACACATTGCAGGTAAAGCTAAACCTAATTAATACTGAGTCTATCAAGGACAACATATCAAACACTTGAAAACTTTTATTTTGGGTACTATTCCCAACACATTGGCTGATGCATCATCATCCTGCTAAACTTTGATTGGGTGCCTTGTTATATCCTATTAGTTGCTTTTTTTAATTGGGTAGGCTAAAGATTGTGAACAGTGCATGTAATTTAAATGCTCATAAAAAAAGAGTTTACTAATTTGTCATGCTGTTCACATGACTAATTAAGAGGATTTAACAAAATAGGTAAAGACTCTACAGGGTAAGAAATGTGACAAACAAGAGCATGACAAGTGACATATTGGAAGGATCAAGAAAGAAAATCTCACAGGCAACAGCCTCCTGTAAACTCTGCTTGACCTAAGACAACATTTAGAGCTGCTAGTTAGACATCAGAGACAGTAAACTGAATTTAACTGTAAACATGTATCTGTGAACTTACCCATCAGTCATGAGTTTCAAAGCTATAAAAAGAAATAGACTGTCTAATATAGTCTTTAAGCTTTTTGTTTGCACATTTTTTAATTCATTTGCAAACGGAGAGCCTAAGTGGAGGAGCTTGGAATTGCAGGAACAATGAAGTATGCCATCAAGCACTAAGCCAGCGGTTCTCAATCCTGGTCCTCGCGCCGCACCGCACTGCATATTTTATATGTCTCTCTTTGCTAACACACCTGATTCTGATAATCAGCTCAAGAGAGCTCCGTGCATGAACTGTGTTCCAATTGACATGGTCCCTACACATTGCTCCCTTCTCCCTGAGCAGTTACTTTACTTCAGAACATTCATTCACGTATTTGCGCTGTACATAAGTGAATACAATTTAAATTACATCTCGCATACTTTAATGCACTTTAAATGGAACATATAAGTTTGCATTAAACTGGAATCTTGGTGGGATATCCAGTTATGTTCAATTTGCAAGGCACATACGTTCGAGTAGAACAACTGTCTGAAGCGACAAGAGAAACATACAAAATGTGCGGAACGGTGGGGCGCGAGGACCGGGATTGAGAATCGAGCACTAAATGATGTATTATAAGGGAGATGTAGTTATGGTTTTGCTTGTTGATCCATCAGTGTTTCAGTTTTTCATCCTTTGTTTAGTGTTCAAGAAGCAAACATTTTTGTCCTTGTTCTTTCTTTCTTTTTTCTTACTTTATTTTCCTGGTTTTCTTTTCTGCCCAGATTAAGAAAACAGCTGACCCTTTACCCTTATTTGGTCTTTTATGACCTTGGAGAGCTGTAGGAGGATGAACTTTTGATTAAGAACATGGCAGAGAAACAACTTCATCAGGTGCTGGAGTGGGGCTGGGAAAAAAACAGCCAAAGAAACCACCAGTGGGAGGGTCAAATTGGGGTGAAGGGAAAAAAAAACAAAAAAACCCATGAATATATGTATATATCAGGTGATACTGTGATGCTGGGATTGTGAGTGAATGAGAACATGCATCCTGAAAAGAAGCATGCTACAAGGAAGCAACTTTATAAGGTGCTGGAGTAGGGCTTGGTGGCACTTGAGGCCCCTCAACACTGCATGTTTTCTATATAGACTATGAATTCCGTTAGTTTCTCAGTTTGGTGTGTTTCATCGAGCCACAGAGAAATATAGAGCTGAGTATGATCAGCATAACAGTGAAAGCTAACGCTATGTCCCCTGATGAGATCCCCCTAAGGGTAACATGTAAAGCAGAAAAAGTAACGGCCCTAGTACTGAGCCTTGAGGTACTCCATACTACATTTGGGATCTATGGGCCATGTTTGACAGTTTGTTTAGAGTAACACTGAAATAAAAAATATTTATATATAAGGTGTAATATGTTAATACGTAGGGATTCTCAATATGTGTTCTTTTGTGTTAATATTGCAAGCTGTCCTGTGACAATGTGTGTTGGATCGGCTTGCATCAGGCAGGCAACAATGTATCATGGGCTGATTTATGACTTACTGTTGTCTTGAGGCCTCTTTGTGGAATTCGGCTCCTCATGTTTCAAGGTTCCCATCAAATCTTAAGTGATTCACTCTGATGCGCTACACTGCGCATCAGAGTTTTAAGCCCTAAACACATTGCATGATGAAAGATTGGCATTGTGAAACAACCGTTGCAATTTCTGTGATTGTAATTATAATTGGTGGCAAAGATAGTTTACACACGTCATAGCCAAGTTTATAGATCCATGGCGCACAGTGTGATATGCAGGATCGCTAAAATCATGCATGTGGTTTTTAAAGAAAAAAAAAGAAGATCACAGTAATTTACTTGTGTCTTTAAAGTCAGTTACAGTTTGTTTCTCCAGCAATGGTCTTGCAGATGATCACTCAAATACAAGTACATAATGATTTGCATTTTTTTTTTTTTAAATAAACTGATAATGATAAAAGATCCATTGAAACTGTAGATAAATTATGTGTTTTTTTAATCTGTTCTCATTTCAGAAACATACCAGTAGAAACAAATCTTCCCCTTCATTCTCACTGCATCTGATCAGTCGCATGGCCTTGAATATAAGAAAGATTAAAACACTGGTCTCAAACTAAGTTTCTGAAGGGCCACAGGTCTGCACAGCATAGCTCCAACCCTAATCAAACACACCTGATCCAGCTAACAAAAGGTCTTCATGATTACAAGAAGCTTCCAAGAGGGTGTGATTTGGAGTGAAACTCTGCAGAGCTGTGGCCCTCCTTGAATTGAGTTTGAAACCACTGGTTTAAAATAACGGGTGTAAAAAAAGAAAAGGACTACAGCATCTCAAGAGGAACTTGGAATTAAAGGGATCCCATAGTATTAAGACATTTATAGCCTAATATAAGGGAAATTATGTCTCTTACTGAAATATGTAGTAGAAAATACATGTAACTTGTTTAAAAAAATGACACAGTTTTTGTACTATGGGTGGCGCCATTATTCATTGTTCACAGTACAGTCTGCTTCAGTAACGTCAAATGGTTGCATTCGGTGAGATACTTGGACTTTTTACTGTAACACAACTAGGAATAAACAGTTAAAAAAATAAAAACCTGATAAGATACCATTTGTGTCGTTTTTGGTTGTAATTTTCAGTCGAAGGGCAACAAGAAAAGGGATGTAGGACTTTCTAGCTGCTTTCCTAGCGATAAGAGGTAGACCAAATAAAGGGAAGATGCCTTTAGGTATTAAAATACCTAAAGATCTGCTTCTTTGTTCACTTCACTTTAACTCTAAAGCCTTTGACTAGACTACAGTTGCAGAAAGAGCTTACAAACGACTGAAACAAGAAATGTTATGCCATTCTGTTAAGATGTAAACATACCGACAGTTATCATGAAGCCGCAGCCACTGAAAAAGTTTCTCAGCAGGCATTTCACTTGATATTCGTGGGTGTTTAGATTCCTTGTGGGGATAAAATTACAGTACATCACTTGGTTTAAACCTATGCTTATATCCATCACCACCTGTAAGCTCTTTCAGTAGCTGATTTCAGTATTTTATTTTCCAAGTTGTGCACTGTGGAAAAATAACGTGAATAAGTTTGTGAATATTTTAAATAAAAAAAGGAAAAACTAAATAAAAGCGATACATCTGTCATGCTTTATTGTGGTCGTGGTGTGTCATGTGACAAGCATGATGTGACGCCATGAAAACATTAAGGGAGAATGTTCTAAAATAATGGTTGCCTAAAAAAAAAATCTCTCTAGGGGGACAATTAGAATATTTTAAACTCACTGCTGAAGGGGTTAATACCCGGGGATCCCTTTGACAATCAATCTGTAGACAACTCTTGTAAAATACTGTACGTAACGTCTACCACATATGCAAAATCTTTCTTGCATATGTGGTAGCCGAGACCCACAGAGCACCTTACTCCAAAACTGTTCCTGGAAAACAACATGAACAGGAAAAAAGAAACAGAAAATGAAGAAAGCAGGAGAGAACAGGGTGGTAACGCTGTGGCAGGATCCAGGGCAGGATTAGCCAGATGGGGACCCAACGCATGGCCATGACTAAGGTACATGGTGAATTCAATGGAGGGAGGATCCATGGTGGAGATGCCTTTAATGATACCATGGGGATGAGCAGGGAAGACAGAGCCACTGCTGGTGGATGCCGAGATAGAGAAGATAGAGAGCCAGGATGACACCAGAGGCCTTGAGGGCTCAGATAGAGCTGCAGGCTCTTGGGACTAGGTGGAAATGGATGCCTGGTAGACCATTGCAAAGCCAGCGTAAATAAGGAGGGAAGGAAGGATGAGTTGTAGCCAGAGGAGAGAAAAACCATGTTGTAATCAGGTAGATGATTCACCAAAGTAAAGTTGAAGGAATAAAGGAGCCCAGTGCATTTAGAAGTCAGACAGACCTCAGTGGAGCTAAGGGAACAAGGTGTCAAGGAGGGGCTGAAGGGTTCGAGGGTCGAGGTAGGGTCTTGAAGGCATGAGGTGGATCATCCTGCTAGGTCAGATTCGGAGACTTGATAAGAGCAGAGTGGAGTAAGCCAAGAAGAAGCTGACTGAAACCAGTGGTGATGGGAACAACAGACGGGCTGACTTTGCAAAAGGAAGTGTGAGAGAAGCAGTGGAGACACAAAAGATTCAGGACTGGGTAGAACCAGTAAAAACAGGGGAGATACAGGGCTGGGCAAAACCAACAGAGACACAGCAGGACTGAGCAGAACCAACAGAGACACAGGTGTTTAAAGTCTGGACAAAACCAGCGAGGATGGGGAAAAACATGGAGAACATCCTTTTCCAAATTCTCAGATGCCAGGGACTGTGAGCTCCATTCCATGCCCTCAAACACCACACGACACCCACAGTGATGGCTAATGTTGTTGGCTCATGCATCTGGTCAGACATTCCAACCAGGGTCCAGGTTGATAAACAGCTCAGTGTTTATTTCCTTTGGCGCTGACATTGCAGCAGGCTTAGGCTCCCCATCTGCGGTGGGCTCTGTGCAGGGGACGGAGTGATTCTTCGAAATCCTTCCGAAAACCAATATTGGGCAGGTGTGCCTTTGTGCACTCATTCAAACTGGTGAGATAGAAACCACTAGAACCTTCTAGTGTGGCCCTAAAGAGAGTGTTGAATTAAAGTCATTATTTTTGTTTTCTTTCTATACAAAAAGTTACGTTGAAACACTGATGGCAGATGGAGTATTCTGACAATGTCTTTCATACTTTTCTGGACTTTGACAGTGTTATACAGTACAGTCAATGTGACTCAAAAGCCTTCTGGTATCTTCATTTGTGTTCAGAGAACAAACAATGCTTGTACGTGTTTGAAACAACATAAGTAATCAATGTCAAAATTTTGGGCTGGAGTAACCCTTTATCTTTTGATTAGTAATATGGTTTGCTAAGGACTTAATTTAGTTTAATCAAACATTGTCCTATTTCTGAACAAATCATACATCAGTGGAAAGCTTCTTTTTTCAGCTTTCAGATGATGTATAAATCTTAATAAAAAAAAAATAAATAAATAAAAATCCTCATGGCCAGTGTCACAAGTAGTGACGAAATCTTATTATTGAAGCACCTCAAAACAAGAAACAGATCGACGAGGCTGTGTATAAGTTTGCCAAAATGGAGTTACAATAAATAGAACTTCTTATATAAAAATTTAATAGTCTGTGTTTGGTGCTGTGAGATTTGACCTCTTTAGTTATTATATTGGTAATTGGAAGTACAATAATAGAAATCATTATCAAAAAAAACAAGATTTTCAAACTTCATAACCTTCAACACAGAAAATAAAAATGACTAGCTATACAGCTTGCACGTACAGTACAAAGTTAGAGCCGACTATCTGCATTGTCTAACAAGGTTGCGTTTTTCTTTTAATTTCTGACTAAATTGTGAAGGGAGCTTTTCTGAGGTAAAAACCCAGTGTTGAAAGAAAAAAAAAATACCTCTTATTTGGATTTGTTTATACCAGTCAGCAATGTATATGCTCCACTGTCTTTCTTCATCTGAGTGCTTCACAATTATATGCATCACCTTCAATACATCAAAGCTCATAAAATCCACCTGTCTCAACTTTTTTTCCTCCCTCAATTTCACTTAACAAACATTGTTTAGTAGACCCAAACTTGCAAGTGATCTGAATGGAGGGGAAAAAAAAAGAAATAACACTTCAGAAAGATTGTTATGAACAACAACACAACAACAACAATCATCTCACTACATTTCTAAGCTCACAAAGAGACTGCAAAGAATTTTGCATATTTGTGTTTGTACTATTTGTGCTGCCATTTTTATGAATCATTTCATTTTTTCTGTCAAAGCATTTGCACATGATATACTTACAAATACAATCATAAAAACTTGCAAGGTTAGTAAATGTTACCCAATAAGAGTATATATCAAACAAACGATTTATGCAGCTAGTTTTTCTTGATGATGGTAGCCTTATAGAGACCCAGAGTGAAATTGTGCCTAATATCTCTCTCTTTGCTCCAGTGAACTCCGATTCTTGATTTTTACTCCACTCCATAAAGTTTGATGTTCGTAAACGGTGAACCCATCAGTCCTTATCAGAGCCCGTCCGGCATAACAGAGATTAATTGCTTGGCTCCACTTCATCACCCTGATGTTGGGCCAATGCTCACAAGCCACCGAAAACAAATTAAGTGTGCTCACTAGTGCCAAATATGGTGCAATCAGGAGGAGGCATTAATCTATTTCTATTTCCTTCTCTTTCTTCCCCCTTCATTTCCTTGTCCCTTTTTTTTCAGTTGATCTGTAGATGCTGTGTTCTGCTGAAAGAAAGAGAAATAAAAAAAAGAGAGAAGAGAGAGCAGAATACAGTAGGCTATCTAGCATCTGTTAGTATTTTTTGGCTCAGTTACATGACATAAGCTTAATATTATTAATATTATTATTATTGCCATCTCTGGTAACCAAACTGGTTCACCTCTTCTTATAATTTGATGATTTGCTTGTCATTTGGTGCAACCGACCATGTGGTACAACTACCCCAAACCATAATATTTATGAATGAATAATTCACAATTTCTAATGTTTTACCTTTGACAAATTTACTGAATTACAAACATTTTTAGAGCTATTTATGTCACTTTCAATAAAACTTTCTGTGGGTCTGTTCATTTTGGTAAATATATATATAAAACTCGCAGAAATCCTGCTTCCTTTCCACTTTCTTTTGTACTGTTTCCCCCCCACTAATCCCTCTGTCAGTCTGTGCATCACGTTCTCCACACTGCATTGGACTCTTTCCAATAGCAGTTTTAAATCTGGCCTAGCTCTATTTTAGGCTGTAAAACTTTCCTGTGCTGACTTTGGACAGTGGAAAATTAACTTTGTTCTTCCCAGTGGTATCGGAGAAGATCCACCTAGCATTGTCTTGTCTTTAGGGATTGTCTACCATGCTAATGACAAAGTTGAATGCTCACTGGTCAATTGGAGTTAAGCACTTAACTGACAGCAAACTGAACGGCCTACATGGAGAAGGAGAGAGAGATGTTATTTTGGCAGCTTGGCTTGGACAAGACCTACTTTAAACAGGTTAATAGCTTTAGGAGGGCAACTGGCCTTAGCCATATAAGACTTGACTTGAAGTGTATTGAGGAGCTAAATGTCCCTGTTTTCAGAGGACAAGGCTGCTACACAGGTCACTGCACAGGTTTACTTAGCCTACACATCGACCTCAGCAGAAAGACTGTTTTACTCTCTCCTCTCTGCTAGTCAGTTGTTGTGTATAGTGAGGCATAGAGACATAAGTGTTCAGAATCATCTTAGCTGTTAATTACTTATTTGCAAAACAGTCTACTTGCATTTCACTTTAAAAGCAGACTTCGATGTTACAAAATGTGGCTTGCCATGTTTACTTCCCAAATTTCTGCACAAGTTTAAATGATTTCTATTGGAGTTCAGCAAACAACAAAAGTAATTTTATGTTTTTATTAAAATGTTTTCTGTTTTTGCTTAATTTTGCGAATCCACAGCAGAACTTTCGTTTTTCTCCAAGCAATGCGCATTTTGAAATAAATAGACAGAGTCAATGATTTAGTGACTAAATCATAAAGGTTGTGTCTGAAACCTTAGGCGAATGACTTGATGTTTTGCTGCCTAATTGTGCAAGAAAGTACCCGGTTTGGTTCATTTGCAGCCCTTTTATATAAAAGTGTACCAGTACCGTCATGGAGAGAGGTGTGTAGGGGAGTGACTTGTTGATATTGCCCTTCAGTTGTTACGTGTTACCTGTATGTTTCATCTTAAATGTGACTTGCTGTTAGTCAGCCTACTATATGCCCTTTTTTTTAGCTTTGAGCACCCGCCCTGTTAATCGACTCTGCACGGCCCTGGTTATAATTACTCACTTTGAATGACATCAAAAGTGCAAAAAGTTGGCCAAAAAACTAAATTTATACACAAACTGACCATCAGCTGCAACTTTAAAATGCATTTTTTTTTTTTAGCTCAGCTCTCATGGAAATGAACACACAGAATTGTGGTAGGTATAGTAACACAAGGTCATAGGTAACTTTGTGGTTGGTGTTGATAAAACAACAAATGTACATACCGTATTGATGCTGCTGGAGATAAACTTACAAAACTTCAACTTTCAGGAAAAAAAACAACAACTGGTGGATCACAATCGCATTGCCCCATTATGTGTTTATATAAACACACAGTATGTCTGCATGAATAATATGTATGAATAACTGAATAACATATATAACTAGGTGTGTGTGCTGAATGTTGCAACCCAAAATCCCTGAGCTATAATAAGTAGAATGTGGAAGTTGTGCAAGTATTCCATTGAACTTTGTGGGATGGAGATTCTCTTCTCATTCTCCCTTCAGATGTTTGTATAAAAATAAAGAACCTTGCAAACATGATCAAGTTCTATTCCTGTGGTGGGTTTAGAAGCACTTTTTTTGGAATATATCTAGTGTATGTGTAGTAATGCAGGCGTGTGTTGAACCTCTCAGCGAGGAAAGTGAGCGAGAGACACGACGAGATGCAGTATCAAAGTACACTATATTACCAAAAGTATTCGCTCACCTGCCTTTACTCATTCTATGAACTGAAGTGCCATCCCAT
>JAUMHR010000042.1:5303300-5313580 GCA_032361145.1 Enteromius fasciolatus | reverse complement strand
AATAACGGTCGCTTAAAAAAACTCACTCTGGAGGCTCAGATAGAATATTTTAAACTCACGTGTGAAAGGGTTAAAGACTAGCTAGACTGTGCTCATTTAAAGTGTGTTCTTTCACTGCTAGATTCAGTATAATAGAATTCAAAATGCTCTCAAAATTCAAAATGGGGCCGAAAATTTTTATTTTAGTCATTTCATATATCACACTAGGAGTGTAATTTTTTCCTGCAAAAATCACAAATTTAATACTGATCGTATACAACAGTTCAATAAACAAGAAGTTATTAGTAGACTTACATGTTGTAAATTGTGCCTATTTTTGCTAAATTTCGCCAACAACAACAAAAAGGTCCCAAATACAGCCATATACTGTAGCACTATTTTGCATCTCTGAGCAACATGTCAGTGTAATGTTTCTTAATGAATTAACCATTTAAATAATTTGGTTCAATAGCAATGGCTCACTTAAGTCGCTTTTTGGTTCCCAGAACGTTCTGGTTAGAGGGACCCCCCAAGAGCTTTGACACAATTCGAACACTGACCGGACATGATAATTTACAAAACACAATGTGAAGCTGACGTCACGCCATGTTGAGTTCAGGGAAACTTTTGTTCAGCTATGTTTATCTGCCATACTGGGAGCATCTTGCTGCTGTTTTACTTTTTAATTTAAAGTAGTAATTCGATTTTCTGTCGTGATTGTGAAAATAATTGCTTTATAGTTCTTAGATAAAATTGTATAGGTTTTTTTATTTTTCTCTTCGTAAAACCCACTGCCTGTCACTCTATGAAAGTATCATATTGTTGTGTTTTTGAAAGGTTTTATTTTGTTTGGTTTAATAATTAATATCGCCTTTGCGAGAACAACTCTTACTCTTACTTGTAAATTAGCAGAACCTAAACAGAGTCATTGAAGCATGTAACACAAATAATGCTCAATGCTGCTTAAGGTACTGCACTGTAATACATACAAGCCCAAAATGTGAACGCAACACATTTATATACACATTTAACACTATTTTACACATTTACAATCTGTACACACCTTACTAATAAAACATACTGGCATAACTGATGAACCTAAAATATTAACTTTAAATACGGTCTCGTTTATCTAAAGGGAGGAAAAATATTTGAGTGTATTTTAACAAGTTGCGTTAATTTTCTGGGCTCATCTGCATGTCTTTTAGCACCACTGTCTTACTACGATAAACCAGCATTTAAAATGCTACAAAAATATTCATAAGCATAAAGGAAAATATTCATAAGCATAAAGGAATTTAATTTTAGTTGTCATTAGTTGAAATAAACATACAGTAAACTAGCGTCAGTCTGCTAATGTGACCCACAATCTCTGATTGTCCTCCGTGGCCACAGAAAAAAATTAATATTTGCAATGACAGGAGTTATACACCATCATTAAAATGTTTCCAACAAAGAAATATGGACTTCTGCCAGCTTGTTGTACAAACACTTCATTTGGATAATCTACCATATGATGGCTGACGCAGCGAGCATCCAGGGGGGCGACACAGTTTTCACACTAATCAGATCGACATTGTAAATGAAATCAACAAAACATAAGAGAAAAAATAGAATTACCATGCAAAATGAAAAACTAGCTTATCTTCCCTGCAAACGGTCCAATGAAGAATGTGAGCATTTAACTTCAAGGCAAAAACAAAACAGCAGATAAGGTATCCATATTAAGTTAAGCATTTGTAGTAGAGGGTGATCTTTTCAGAATGGTGGAGGCTCCCCAGCATGCATCGCAGCATGATGTAGCTTCACAGTCTCTATATGTGCCTTTGTGTTTAGAAACTGAACCAATGTATTTGGTTTGGAACAACATGACAGTGAAAAAATTTGAATTTAAACTTTGAAACGGACTATCCCTTTAATTGAACACTGTGACTTCTTCATTTTAAATACTCATGCTGGATTAGTTGATGCAGTTAAAATAAGCACCTTACCTGCATTCTTACACTTTTATCCCACTTGTACATGCTTTGTGTAATTTAATATTGAGGGAGCTTTATTAAGGAAGCCTGTTAGGAGTCTCTTTAGCATACATTTAAAAAAGAAGCCTAACTGACATTAGAACATTACATTTTAAATTTTGTTTTGTCAATTAGACACTTCTATTCCTAACTGTGTCCAGGTGTAGCAGTCCAGAAAGATTATTAAAGTAAACCTTCCATGCAGAGAAGGACCAGTCAAGCAGATAATTTTTTAACATAGCCTTTACAGGAAGTGATGTCATATCTCACTGTGATTCTCTTTTACACAAAAAAAGAAGCACAAAGTAAAAATGAAATCAATGTGCATGAGTTATTAAAATGAGGACATAATCATGAATGAAAGCAAAGACAAATGGTGATTTTAATTGCTTTCTTCTCTTCCAGCTAGAAAAACAAGCGATTTCTAGGGCTTTGATCTATCTCTCAGTACTATTTGAGTTCATGTCAATAGTACAGACATTGAGCCGAACAAAAATGTAATGCAATGAGAGAGGCAAATCCTGTTTTGTGTGAAACTGAGCAAACTGTAAAGCACTCAAAAATCAACAAGCTCTTGTTCCATCAGAATATGACCTTGCTTTTATAAGTCATGATAAATGGATTCTGCTCTGCTTTGTAGGGAATATTAAATCTTGCCCTAACTACACATCACTTCTTGGCAAAATTTACTTTGAGGCCTATGCTCATGCAGAGGAGAAGTGCGTTTACTTTCTTTTCTGATTCACTTTGAGTTTCCAGAGAGACCTGGGCATAAAATATAGTCAACAATATATATATATATAAAACTGAGAGAAAAAAAAAAAAGTCAAAAGACTTGAAATTTGTACTTACAAATGCTTATTTAGTGTTGTAAAGAGTTCTACTAACTCATATAACAGTTCTAGCAACTTGGGATTTTTTAGTTGTATTTACAAAAAGCATGCAAACTGATTGACTTAAAAAAAGCAAGTAAGCCTTACTCGAGTAAACTGAGTGATCTAAATGTATAAGTAATCCAAATGTAGCAGTAATTAAAATGTGGCACATGACATGACAGTCTGTAAGCAAATGGTTGAGGCAGATTCTTTGCAGTACTTTCCTGAAAAACAATGGCAGACACAGGGTCAAGGCAGAGAAGATCTGGATAAGTAATTCATTTTCAGAGACAGTCAGAACCCCAACAGACACTAGTGCCCAGTGCTCAGACACCTGTATAAAACAAAATAAAAATAGCATTAGTAGGGAAATGTCGATGATCAATTCTCAGTGTTTTCTACAACTATATTGACATGCCATTTCATTAAGTCACCCAAACTTTAAATTTATTCAACCATGACTTTTATTTTCTGAACACAAATGAAGACAAAAAAAAGAGAGAGAGAAAAAGAAATGTCTGTCCTTCAACTGAATATCCATTTACCCAAAACAGACAGTTGATCTTATAAGGCAATCGTGTGTCTGCAGAAGACTTGAGCTGCTATTCCACTGTTGGGACAAACCATTCTCATTGCTTAACCATTTTATTCTGGGACAAGCTGATACGGATGTGTTTTAATTTTTTCACTGTTGGACTGTTAACAGTATGTGCTGCTGTTATAACAAATGTGTTGCTTTGCAAGACTTAAGAAACGGTTGTTACGATCAAGCTGGAGTTGCCAGCCCAGCTCACTGGTTGGCACTCCAGCGTCAGACTTACTCTGTGTTTTATGTCTGTTGTCATTCATGGACTCATGTCAATGAACATTGTCACTGCCTCCTTGTCTGTTACCATAGTGTTTCATTCCTGTCTCCGCCCATCTTGTTTGTTGCCTTAGTGTTGCATTGCAAGTCTCCAAAAACCCAGATATGTTGTGTTGTCACGGTTCATTGTACTGTAGACCTGGTTAGTGGTTTCCATTCGTGTTCTTGTTTCTAGTTTGTTCTGTTGTGGATTTATCATTGCTGACCCTTGCTCTCCCTGGATTTACGTCTTTGTCTCGCCCCTCGGTGTCACGATCAGCTGGAGGTGCCAGCTCAGGCCACTGAATGGCACTCCAGCGCCCAGCAGACTATGTGTGTTTTGTGTTTATTTGGACTCATTGCCACGAACTCATGTCTCCGCCCTGCTTGTCAGTTGTCTTGGTGTTTGATTGTTTGCTCCACCCCTTGACCTAGTTACATGTGTATAAAACCCAGAAATGTTTGTCTGTCTCCACGGTCCATTGCACTGTCGTCCCGTTGTTTTGTTACCCCGTGTATTTCTCTGTGTCTTGATTATCTGTTACCGACCTCGCCTGTTCTCAACCACCGTCTCTGTTTTTTCCCCTCTGGATTGTATTTGCTGTTTATCGACCTACGCCTGGACTCTGACCACTCTCTCGTTTTGCCTCTGCTATCTATGTCTACCGGTGATGACCCAGCCTGTGTATGTTTGCCCTGTTTGTCAATAAAACACTCAGCATTTGAATTTGCACGCCTCATCGTCTCTCTGCATCGTAACACTCGGACTGAGTTCACTGTTTGTATGACCACCGCTTTGTTAACTGGATTCTTCTTCTGTCTATGCCTCCTATAACCCTGTTTTGCTGATGATCGACCCTGCCTGTCTCACCTTGTCTTCATTAAACAATCTGCATTTGAATCCGCTCGTATCCTCGCTTCCTGATTGTGAAAACGGTCTCAGGTGTAAATGAATGAAATATTTCTTTGAATTTTTTATTTTCTTTTTTTTCCCTATTACCTTGTTTGCTTTACTCAAATGGCATGCGTGTCCAGAAAAACTGTTGGTTAGACAAGTGACCAATCCTGAGCAGCGACATCGCTCCAGGTGTTCTACAGCACAGTTCAGGGTGTTTAAAAATTCCAGATCAAGACTGGTTTGTAACCAGACCATGCCTAACCAAGCTCAAGTAGAAATATAACTAAAACTGCTCCCTAACATTCATAGAACAGTTTGGCCCATTTTGGGTGAACTAGTTATATAATCAACATGAATCTTAATGCAAACATCTCAGTGATATAACAACAAGAACAAAGATGATTTTTCCACATTTATGCATTTGTTTTAAGCTGTAACTATTAGTACAAAGGTTGGTTGTGACGAGTGAAAAACGGAGGAAACAGTTGCAGATTGCAGTTAAAATATTTATTGACAATGTCCATCCAATCAAGAGTCTGTGAAGGCAAAACAGCGTGAAGGCTGTCAGGACACGCTGGTTGTTAGCACAGGGACTACAGCGGGCAATCCTGGACGAAGGCAGAGTCTTTAGCGAAACCTCACCGGAGAGAGCAGATAATGAGTTGGTCAGAGAAGACAGGAATCCGGAGCAGTAACGAGTGGAACTCCGTACAGCGAACCAGCAAAACAGAGGAACTGACAAAGACAGAGCAGGTTAGCACACAATAAATAGTGTTGGGTAACGCGCCACTGCTAGAATTAGTTAGCACGTTACCCTCACTCAGCCACACCTACTCATTCATACACACAGGCATGAATGAGATTGTGAACTCATGAACCGTGACACAGGTAGGTAGGTTTCTGATGGGTGTGCAGATTTGTCAAATGTGGGTTCTAGGAGTTGAAAAAGACACAATTAAGTTTTAAAACATAAAAAAATACAGGACAAATATATATCAAAGTCACAATTAAGAAGTCATCATGGTTTATTTTACAATATTCAATACAAAGTAGCAACATACATTTTAGGGGTTGCAGGATGTGAAATGTAATCTTAAATCTGAAATAAATAAAATTAATTAATAAAAATACAAGAAATATAGTAGTTACAGGTGTACTGCATCCGCAATAAAATTTTTGAAAATGTCAATAAAGTGTAGCAATGTTTATGAAGTCTGCAGGGTATAACCGCTAATAAAATAGCTCTACTCCAGTGTACTGAGCCCTGTGTGATGAGACGCTGTTCAGAGAAGGACATTGTCCTAAATATGAAAAATAAATCTTCAGTTAAAAGCAAGTTAAGCAAGTGCTGTGGCTTGTAGACAACATTAATTTCTGAATATCTGCATGCTTTACAGAAAGAAAGAAAGAACGAAAGAAAGAAAGAAAGAAAGGGCATTTCTATACTCATCTATTTGAGGTCTTAGTCATAAAACCAACTCAAAAGCAGTATTTCCTATTATTTCTATTTCCAATTATTGAAAGACAAAGAGCTAATTAATCTTAAATGTATAATCATGAAATGTATATGATTGTTATGTATTAAAATATATTGTTATGCATTAAAAAATATATAGGTAACATTTTAAATTGGAGAAAAAAAAAAAAGTGATTAAAGCATCACATTGTTATAAATTATAGCCAGAAAACTGCAAAAGATTACTGTTGGCCTAAGCAATTAATAATAACTAATATTAAGTAAAAAAAAACAAAAAAAACTGTGGCACCTAAATATTGACTTTATTGAAAGCTCATCTTGGCGACTTTTGGCATGTTCTTGAATTATACTTCAGAATTTTCATACACGCGCACACATTTTTAGGCTTACCTCATTATTTTTGTGTAGAAACAATCAGTCTTTATCCAGTGGCAGTCGCTCTCCTTCTTCTCAGTTGTAGTAATCTCGACTTCTTTAGCGTGCAAATTGAAAACGTTGCTTGCTTGCATGTGCTAACCTCTGTTACTTCTTCTGTTGTTTTCTTGCACATTATCATCACATTAGTGCACAGCTGCCTCCCACTACTGAATTAATGCCATTAGTTTTGTTGCGGCGACATGGCTTACTCATAGAAGCAAGTAAATAATTTTACTCATCAAAAATTATCTGTAACTTAATGAATTCTAGTAAGTATAACAACTAAGTTAAGGTAAGTATATTTAAGTAAGTTATACTATACTAAGTTATATTAATTATATTATTAAACATAAATTACTTTAACCTCTCACTTTAAGTTCCACTACATGGATGCATTTTACTAATATATCTTTATGGGTACAAATCTGATTTATAAATATTACAGTATCATCTACACAGATTCTAACTCGGAATGTTTTGGTGCCACAGAGCTTCAGTGTTTACTCTTTTCAGGTGAATCAGCCTACAAATGGCTTCATTATTGCTGTCTCTACACATTAGGCTGGAATAGGACAGTGAAAAAAGTGCACACTTTATCTTTAAATTAGATACAGAATAGAGGAAGTATTCTGTTCTGATATGTCAAAATATCAAGGCTTACCAGAAAGCGTGGTGCTTAAAGCAAAAATAAAACATGACGGTCTTTTCTAAAGTAAGTCCCTTTAAAGAACAAAAAGACTAATTAATTGCCATCTTGTCTTAGAGGACATGAAGTGCCCACACTGTGAATTATAGATGAGGCTGCACAAGCTATAGGCCTGAAGAGTAATGGGGGACTTAATCAGTGAGGACAAATAAAAAAGAGGAGATAACCCTAATCACTAAAGGGACTGACACATGTCCAGTAAGATGTCCAATTCGTTCTGTTCCACGTTTGGTCTCAACTAATAGTGCTGATTGTAAACTAGTATTTGGCTGCTTGTGTTGTCTGGACATGCTAATGTTGTAGGCATGCTGCCATGAGACAGAGAACATAGTCTAGTGTGACAGCTAGTGTTCCAATACCTCCTGGAGTGCCTATCGCTATGCTGTGGGTAATAAATAGGCTCACTGAATCTGCACCCACAGAACTCTACAGAATAATCTGCAGATTTCCATAAAATTACACTTTACTTGCTCGTTTGTTAAATATTTTGTAAAATTTGATTATGCTTTCAGCTACCATTAAGCAGTACTTTTAGCTTTTACAGCTGACTTTTCTTTTTACATTAACATATTTATACAGAGTTAAAGGTGCTGGTCTACTGATATACAATGGGAATGTTAATTTGCTAAGGACATCTCATATACAGCACTTCCACGTTTAGTGGTTTTATGCTTCAATAGATTACTTGATAAGCAGTTGTATATGCGCAGCATGCTGTCTACTCTCAGTTCTTTCCTAAGAAATTGTATGAAAGGGAAACAACTAGAAAATAAAATATTTAATAAATTGTTCAATGTAGATTTTTTCACTATTTACTTTTAACTTTTTAATATTATATAAACTATATTTCAGAAAAAATCACTAAATCAACGACAATAAAGACATTCATAATGTTATAAAAGACTATAACGTTCCGTAGTAAGTCATTTATAAGTCATTTGTGATTAGTTAATGATGAAATTTTCATCTACAAAACATTCACAAATGATTAATAATTATTATTATTTTTAGTTAATTAATTTACAAGTCAATTACAAGTTGTAATATGTTGAAAAGCACAAACAAAAATTGTGTTTTAATTTAATAAAGTGTGTAAACCCTTTGTCTCATTAGGACAGACGATATGTTTGGTAAAGATGGTAAACACATTTTACAGTATTTTAGCACTGTGCACCTCATGTGAACTTCATTTGAGGGTAAAACTAGTTCACATTATCAGTAGATCCCACACACTCCACACAGAACACAATTGTTTGTCCTAAGTGTTTCAAAGACTTATGTTTGAAATAATCCTGAAAGGATTAAACTAATTAAACACACCTAAACCAGCTAACCAAGGTCTATTAGGTATAGTTGAAACTTCCATGCAAGTTTGTTGAGGCAAGTTGGAGCTACAGTAAACCCTGCATATAATGGAGAAGATGTATGATGAGAGGTCTGAAAGCTGATCCCCGAGGAACGCCAGTGAGCAGCTGATGTGCTTTGGATATTTTCTCTCCCCCAGGCCACCCTGAAAGACTTACCAGGGTGATAGGATTCAAGTCAGCGAAGTGGAATCCCTGTGATGCACAGTTATGAGTTGGTGGATAGAAGAATCTGATAATTCAGAGTTTCAAAGGTGAAAGAGCAGAACTGAGAACCTAATCAGCATTTGTATTATTATAAATGCATATAATCAATGCAACACAGCAGACAATTTATTACATTACTAGGCAAAACATGTTAAAAAGTCAAGAAAATAACCTATTATGATGTGCAAGTTTAGTATGAAGTACAATGGAGCTGTTGAACCTCAGCTTGAACTCTACTCTCCTGCTAATACGTTTACTTTTTCTTTTGTTTTTGCAGTCGCACACATTGTTTAACACTGTATGTAAAGTTATTACATTTATTAGTGTTTTGTGAATTAATGATATTTTAAGGTAAATTTTAGGTAAAAGGAAGAAAAAGAAAAAGATTGGAAAATGTAATAACAAGTCACGGAATGGATTTTAGTAAACTTTAACCCACTAAAGATTTTGTGTCCCTGGTAGCATTTAACAAAATCTAGCAGAGCACAAAGTGTACACTACAGTGCACCTCCCATCCCCACTGGCGAAGTTTTGGCTTATTATTGTGTTCATGGCAAGTCTAAACCGACAGTAATGTCCTGAAGCATATACTAGTGCAGTGTGTGGCAGGTGATGACAAAAACCGTCACAGAACATTACAAACCCATCACATTCCCACTATGCCTCATTGGCTTGCTGCTGTGCACTCTTGAACCCTCTAACCATTGATGTGTTATTAGAGGGTTAGAGAAGTTTGATTTACCTCTCATGCTTCAAGCACCAATACTATTGTTTAATCCTTTGCCCTCTTCCTCCCTCTGAAATTGTCTCTCACCTTCTTTGACTTCCTTAATTCAATTGACCAGAAATATAATCTCAGGGGAGATGCCTTTGCTTTCTAGAAAGGAAAGGGTATAAAAAGTGTTATGAGTTTAAGAATAGCAAGAAACACGTAACTAATCCCCAACTAAATGTAGATGCATTACAAACATAGATCATATTTTATAGAAATGTACAGAGCTCTTGATAATTTTTTATCCCATTTTTTTTACCATGGTTAAAAGATTATGGTTATTGGTTAATGATAATGGTTAAAATCATTATCTATTTATATAATTATATAAAAACACTGAAAAGTCCCTAAAACTGCAGACAAAGTCAGTTGGTGGTGCCTATGGTGAAATGAGTAGCAAACTTTAGCTAATTTACCAGTACTTTTACCAGTACTTTTACCAGTACGGATCCACAAATGTGATGCATGAGTTTTGGTTTTACAGTGTACAGTAGGCATACCTCTCTTTGCATCATTTCTGTTCAGTGAGTAACTAAGAAAAGCAAGACATTCAGTTGAAGCTGTGCGTTCAGAGAGCAAATAAAAAAGTCATCTGATTCTAATTGCTTCAAATTTCTTTCGATGAGTTGTAATTTTACATGCCCTCTTAAGCTCTGCGGCTGTTTTGGGGAATTCCGCCTGGTTTTTCCTACCAAAATTAAAAAGCTTCCCATACCCACATGC
>JAUMHR010000042.1:5286785-5303200 GCA_032361145.1 Enteromius fasciolatus | reverse complement strand
CAAAGCCGCTAGAGAAACCACCTGAGCTCTGAACGGCGTAGAGAGTACTTAGGTACATAGCCGTGCCTCGGTTTCAGGATGAATTTCGAGTTATTTCACCCAAACTGGGGTGAAATGCAGGGCTGACAGACAGCGCTTGCAGGTCACCTACTCGCTTAACAGATGCCAGTGCTAGAAGCAGGGCAGTCTTAAGCGTCAGCGCTTTCACTGTTGCCTCGTGGACGGAGCTCTAGCTTGAGAAATGGTGTTCAACACACTCTCTGGGAGGCGAGCAGGCTCCCTCCAAGCGGCCATACATGGAGAGCCCACAGCTCGGGCTGTGGGTGCCAGATTGTGCCGTTTGCCTGAGATGGCAGATTGCGTCTCAGGGGAATTGGCCACGGGGCTGCTGTCAGCATCGCATATAGGCTCGCTATCCACAGCTGGTTCACCCACAGAGGGGCTACCAGTAGGAGCCTGTGGCCCTCTTCCCTGACACGGCTGATGACCTGAGGTATCAGGGATGTCAGAGGGAATGCATAGAGAAGACGCTTCGGCCAAGATTGGGCGAGGGCATCCATTTCCTTGGTGAAATACGCTGGGCAGTGAGTGTTTTCGTCCGAGGCAAAAAGGTCTATTTCCACTCTCCCGAATATGTGCCAGATCATCTGGATTATTCGGGGGTGAAGTGTCCATTCCAATGGACTGACTTTTCCCTTGGACAGTATGTCTGCGCCCTGGTTGAGAAGGCCCGGTATGTGAGACGCTCTTATCGAGCAAAAGTTTGGCAGGGCCCACTTCAGGAGTCGTGCTGCCATTTCGTGGAGGCGTTTGACGAAAGGCCCCCTTGACTATTTATGTATGACACCACAGTCATACTGTCTGAGCGAACCAGAACGTGACTGTCTTCCAGAAGTGGAAGGAAGAAGTGACACGCATGACACACTGCCATCATTTCCAGACAGTTGATGTGTTGTCTGCTGTCCTTCTCTAACCATAGGCTGGAGGCCGGAGAGCCCTTGTGCAGCGTGCCCCAACCCATCTTGGAGGGCGTCTGTCAGAAGCACTCTCTTCCTGTTCACAACATAGAGAGAGATTAAATTTTGCAGCCATTGAATGTCTTTCCATAGGCGCAGTGCTGAAATGCAGACTGCGTCTACTCTGAGCTTTTGGTGGCCGAGACGCCAGGCTCGCGGCGGCACCCATGCTTTTTTAACCAGAACTGCAGGGGCCTCATGTGTAGGAGGCCGAGCTGCAGGACCGGCGAGGCTGCTGACATCAGACCGAGCATCCTTTGAAAGGGTTTCAGAGTGCGCTTGGGGCCGGGCTCGAAAGAGGCTGCGCTCGCTCATATGTTCGCGGACCACTCTGGTGAGAGCGATGCGTTCATTCACTTTGAGTCTATCACTGTGCCCAGAAAACTATCTGTTGGCTGGGGAACAGCTTGCTCTTTGCGAAATTTACTCTGAGTCCCAGGTGATGCAAATGGAAGCGAAAAACGCCAGTCTCCTGGCACATTTTGAAGCGCCGTTTGAGAAGAGCGCGATTCAAAACTCTTAAGTCTAGAATGGGCCTGAGCCTGCAGTCTCGCTTTGGGACTAAAAAATACTGGCTGTAATGCCCTTTTTCTCTGTCTGAGGGAGAAACGATTTGAATCGCCCCTTCGATAGCAGCGTATTGACTTCGGCTCGTAGCAGGGCTCGAGACCGAAGTATGAATGTTTTTGCTGAAGGGCCTCGGTTTTTTGGCAAACTGAAAGCAGTAGCTTTTTTCTAATATCCCCAAAACCCACTTTGACACCCCGGGAATGGCGCGCCAGGCATTCAGGCGGAGTGATAAGGGATTTATTATGTCTGTAGTTATGTCGCTGTGTAGGGACTGATAACTTATGACATTTTGTGAATGTGCAAAACTGCTCTTCATATGATCTTGTATGGCTGCCTTTAAAAAGGCGTGCTGCAAGGGCGCTTTTACGGACACTGTTAGTGCAGCATTTAGATCCTTTACCGTGCCTGTAGCTCCGTGAGGCAGAGGGTGCTGATAGGAAAGCAGCTTGTGTCTGCTGCGGCTGGCATAACTTACTCAAACTCAGTCTCAATCTCAACCCAAAAAACAGAGCTAATGCCTTGGGCGGGGAGAACATAAGAGCGAGAGAGTCAGCGAACGTGCACGAATAGACTGTAAGGCAGCCTTATAAGATAGTGCAGCTGCAACTAGGTGCACTAATCTTCAAGAAGCACACACTGAGGCCGACTGTGTCTGAATAATTCACTTAACGTACTCCATCTCAATCGCGAATTCATTTCTCGACTTGGAAGGGAAGAAAATGAGAGCGTGAGGGACTCGCAGCTATGAGAGTGTCAGCGAAAACGCGCGTCTAGACTGTAAGCAGCCTTATAAAGATAGTGCAGCTGCAACCAGCTGCACGAATATTAAGAAATACATACTGAGGAGGTGTCACGCTGAGGGAATACTGACAACGGGAATCAATTCAATATGTGAGTTTATTGTGAATAAAACATAAAGCAATCTTCAGCGTTTTCAAAACAGGTGCAGTGAGCATAAACAGGATTCAACAAAGGAACATCGCTGGTAAGTATCTTTCAGGTAAGTCTTTCAGGTACGTAGATTCCCTTGTAGGAACAGGTAGGCATGAACACACAGGTAAGGAAAAGGTAGGTATACTCAGTCTCTGAATGCCTTTGAATAAAGTCCTATTACAGCCACTTGATCCAGTTCACCCATAACAGAGATGCAGAGCATGCAGCGATCACCCAGGCAGGTAGACGAGTTGAGTATGTGTTAGCGTCTAACCTTGAGCTCAGCCAAAGAGCTTCTGGTTGAGTGATCTTTTGTAGTGCTCCTCTAATGATGATCAGGTGTACAACTCAGGTGATTGTGATTTGGTGATGAGTGACTGCGTGCTCTCTGTGGCTGCTGATTCAGGATCAGGTGAACATGACGGTGTGACAGGAGGCTGATTGTGTTTGAATAATTCACTTAAACATACTCCATCTCGATCGCAAATCCATTTCTTGCCTTGAAGGGAAGAAATGAGAGCTTGAGAGAGTCAGTGAAAACGCGCTGCTTGTGAGGCAGACTGAGCTCGCGCACCTTTTTTCTGAGCGTCTATAAAGAAACGCGCAGCCAGCTAATCATAACACAGTCATTATCTTAACTTATGTGCTGGTGATTTTGCCAAACAATGTCATGGTTGTAAATTTGGATATTTAAGCAGTGCAATGCAAAAACGAGATGCGGAAGGGAGGAAATCGAGCTTATTTAAGGCGGAGACTCTTGGTTCTGATTGGGTGAACAGGCAATAGGCTGACTGAGGAAATGGGGAGCCAGCCATGGCTAGTTATTTGGAAGTGTTTCTCCCGAATTTCGATTATTGGATAGCACGCTAAATAGCCTAATGAATGGATTTAAAGACGTGAAATATCTCCAAGCATTTATACAAAGCAAGAGGACGAATGAAAACATCATACACATTACTACAATTAATGTGCACAGTAATATTTAACATGCATGAATCTTAAAAACTAATGAAGTATGAGAAAATCTTGAAAAGACTCTTCACTTTTATACCTACCTTTGACTTAGCATAAGATTTAGTCTCAGATGTAGGACTATGCATAGATGGTGCAACAGGTATTAATTCTATGCACGACTTACAGCATGTTTTACGTACAGCCCAGTCTTACAACCCGGGTGTATGGCCAGCTGGTGAAACCGCCCCCTGGGCTTTAGTTACGGTGCTTTCAACTGAAAATAGTTGGCAACAATGGCTTAGTCTCTTACATTTGTTTACACCAAACACAAGCGCCATGTTGTGTTGCATCAAAAGCAAACAGAACCCCTTGTAATCACTAATGTACTCTGGATATAGTATAAAAGCTTAATTTCTGATGTACTTTATGCACTTGACTACACTCATCAGCAGGATAAGTGGAAAAGTAAATGAATGTCATGACCTGATTCCCTGACCTATGGAAAAGTGTTGACATGGTCACACTGTACAAATATGAATTCAGTGTTCACTTCACTATTTATATTTGCCAATATGTGTTTATGAAATACCATAACATGTTAATATTATCATTAGACCTGTCCAGTTGTATGTGTGGAATGAAAGTGATCTTGCTCTGTAAATATAGAAAACAGTGTTTATTTGGCTTCTCTATTTTGCTGTCCAAATAAAGTTGTCAGCATTTCTCTGTGCAGTCCTCAGAGGGCAAGATTTACAGAATAATCCACTTTACTCCAGATATCCTTATCGTCCTTCCAGTGCTTCCTAGGCTCAAGGCTTCCTCTTCCTCCACAGAGCTTATAGTGGGAGTTGAAGAGATTGTGAGGAGAGCTGGTCAAAGTGAAATTAATTAAAATTAAATATCTGTCAGCATTTTTATCAATTGTTTTTCATGAGGAATGGGATATGTAGAGCAAAAATAAATGTAGTACTATATGAATTTCTATTCTAATGGGAAAAAATGAATGTGCTCAACTTCAGCAGATATTGGGGATTTAGAGACTTTTTTTATTGGACTTTATCCAGGTTCTGTTGAAAAAAATAAAACAGATAGATTGACAGAATGTTTTTAGCAAAGACTGAGATCTCTGCACCTAGACATTAAAGGGATGGATCAACCAAAAATTCCGTCATGTGTTACTCACCCTCATGTTGTTTCAATCCTGTAAGACCATCGATCAGTAGAATGGATGTAAAAACTTTGGAACGATGTGAATAATTATTGTTAGATTTTTTTATTTTTTTTTTGTCTAGTTCAGTCATTTAAAAACCCTCTGAAGTCAAAAATCACCAAATCAATAAAATATTCAAAAAATAATTTCCAATGCTATTTCTCCAATGCTTTAAAGGCCCCTGCCTATTTAATCGCCAAAAAATTAGTAAAGTGTAGATGCCTCCCTTTTTTGCAACACACTGAGGACCAACAGCTTATTAAATAGGTGTTCATAATGCTTTAACTTATAAAATGAAATTCAGTTCAGTTCATGATGCAAATCGTTGCAATGCAGCTTTTGTAAAGTATGTAAAGTACTGTAGGATGAGTTGGATCTCGATTTGGAGTTGGTGCACTACTCTATTACCAGTTTACTTATATGGAACTGTCCACTCAATATAAAATGTAACTTTCTGTGCACCAACTGCAATTTATATGTAAATTACTGACCGCTGCTGAGTAACATCAGAATAATTACATGGTAAGTCAGCAGGAATTGTCTGCTTTATATAAAGTGTTACACTTTCTTTGCTGTTAGTCATGTAAAAAAACAAAAAACAAATAAATGTTGTTACCAATGACCTGTTACACATACTATTTAAAGGGTTGTTACATATGTGTAATTACACAAACATTTAAGCTGTAGATACTACTTACACTGTGGTTACATACTACGTACATACTACGTACATACTGTCTAATTACTATGTAAGTACACAGGTATTAGAGACACTTAATATAAAGTGGGAATTGACTTTTTAGATAAATCTTAGGTACTAAAATGAGAAATAATTAGTCATACTAAAGGTCAGTTCTAGCCAGACCAAGGTGGTTTTAGAAAGCACCAGTATGAGACCTAGTGCAGTCAGCTTATTTATCATATTGGCATTCAGAATGAATCCCAGGCTTAGAGCGGGCTGTAAATACTGTGTAACACAAATGCCGATTCTGCAGCTCTGCCACAGTGAGCAGGAAAGCAGGAATGAAGCTTACAGCTGACACTGTCGCTGTCTGACACAAGTTCAATTTCGCACCAGTCAAAGATGATGCTGGCAAAAACACTCACGGAACCTCAAAAGTAAACAGAGTTAGCGCTGAAGTAGATCTGCAAACAAAGTGCGACAGCCTCGGATTATTGCTTACAAAGGGAAAAAAGGGTTGTGTGAAGCTAGATCTTACCGCAGAGTACAGCTCATCTTTTCCCATAAGCAGCACTAATTAGATTTGACAATGAAAACCTTCACAACACTTATTTTTATTTCATGGCATCTCTGCAAATGTATACAAACATCCTGTGTAAAACTAGGTTAGGCATTTCATAAAAATATATTATCAACCACTAGTATGATGGGGCTAGTACTGAAGCACCAGTGTATTCTCAGCACGAATTGCCAACTAACAGCTTGCCTCCATAAGATCGCTGTACGAAGACAAACAATTTGGAAATTTATTGTTTTAAAACCATACAAAATAAGCTGGTGCTGGCAAGAATGAATGCAGAGTGCTGAAACCTGCTGCCAACATACATTATATCAGCCTCCTGTAATCCCATTACAGAAAAAAACACTCCTATTCTCATAAATGAGGAGTTGCTTTTCTATGATTGTTCAGAGGGGGGTCTGGGTTTACATTGCACAGGTTTTCTATGCAGACTTTCCCATGCCAGATTTCTAATTGATCTTGTTCTACATTACAAATGAGTCATCCATATTAGCGTTGGCCCTTTCTCAAAGAGAACAACAACCCCTTCTCTTATCCCCGTGTTGCAGGCGTTCATTAGCATTGAACAGAGACTGCATCCTGGCATCCATGGACAGCACTGCCATGCAAATGGGTATGAATAGTTAATGTGTCATGGAAAGTCCTTGTTTGCCTTTTGGTTGGTTGGTTTTGTTTTGAGATTTTGGAAGGGAGAACGTGCTAAAAATGTGGTAAATTCCTCTGGTTTCTACTTTTACACGCTTTTGATCAACTGCAGCACGTCCAAAACAATTAATAGATGGCTGCATGTTTGTGTGGAGATAGCTGCCTGTGTACTGGTATGTTTTCTGTGATAATCCTGGCATTTGTGTATGCAAAG
This sequence comes from Enteromius fasciolatus, assembly GCA_032361145.1. Lineage (NCBI taxonomy): Eukaryota > Metazoa > Chordata > Actinopteri > Cypriniformes > Cyprinidae > Enteromius > Enteromius fasciolatus. The sequence continues at coordinate 5,296,396 of JAUMHR010000042.1, read as the reverse complement.
GCACTTTTTGAGGTACTTGTTATAAATATGTAATATACTTTTCATGTAGTGCTATAGCTCTCCTGTAAATCCTGTAAACTTCACCCCCAAATTGTAAAATTCTGTCATAATTTACTTACCCTAATGTTGTTTCAAACCTGCAAGACCTTCATTTATCTTTTGAACCTAAATTAAGATGTTTTGCATAGACAGTAATGCGACCTACATGTGCAATACCATAGGGTAGTTAAAATAGTCCATGTGATATAAGTGGTTCAACTGTTATTTTACTTTTTAAGCATAACTTTTGTCTGCAAAGAAACAAAAATAACAACGTCAAGTTTTGAATACAACAGAGTTGAGTCAGAAACCTCTCAGATTTCATCAAAAATATCTTAATTTGTGTTCTGAAGATGAATGAATGTCTTACAGGTTACAGCATTTTCATTTTTGTGCAAGCTATTCCTTTAAATAGTAGTTTGTGCATCTTGAATGCAATATAAATGTTTTGATAATAACATAGTTTCGAGTGGATCGCTGGACGAATTGCCCGCAGCTGTTAGCAATCAGCTAATCAATCCCCTTGTTACAATCACCCAATCAAACCCTTTCCAAAGCACTATAAAACCACAGCTTCCCATTCATCTTTATCTCACTTTTGCAAACTTTCCTCCTCCCCTTCTGCCTCCCTTTAAACTCAACTTCCCACTCCGGGGGGCAGCCGGAGTTCGAGCCGGACGCCGAGCCCTTACCCTCGCTAGGGTTCCAATCGCTAGGGTTCGAGCACGCTGTTCTCCCGGCCCGCTCCCTGGACAGCACACCAAACCCGCTTATCAAATTTTATGAGTAAGTTGCTTAGATAAAAGTTCCAGGAATATTGTGTAAAAATGACAATCCAGTCATTCAGTCAGCATTATATTCTTACATGACTTTCTATTTTCTGTGAAACAAAACAAGAAATTTTGAGGAATGAAAGGCAATACGATGCCCACCACTTTTCCTTCAGAACAGAAATGAAACTTTTCTAAATTAATTTCAAAATTAAGATTTTTTTTGTTATTTCATGCATGTATATATTTTGAACATATTTACATGTATTTGTATATGTACAACATTTATATTCTATATTTATTCTCATTTATATTGTATATAAGGGATGTTTTAACATAGTTTCGGGAAGAGCACGTTGAGTGTCAGCAGCTGGTATCCATTGACGCTCATTAGTATTATCGCCCACTAACCTATTAATTTTTCCTAATTTAATTTATCCGCCTCGGTATAAATACCATCGTCTCACTCTTCTCAGTATCTAGTTACGTATGATTTCACCTTCCTCCCCTTCTCCGCCTTTTCCTTCGCACCTTCAAGGGGGGCAAATGGGACTGAGCCTCGCTCCGAGCTCTGCCCTCACTATGGTTACTATCAGCAGGGCTTGGGGTCCGCCTAGCTCCTGGCTTGCTCCCCGGACAGCGCGCCAAATTTGCTTATTTAATTTAATGAAGAAGTGCGAATTCGTGAAATAAATTTAATATATAAACGTACCATTTATTTCTTTATTATATACATGCATCTGTACTGTATATATTACAGGTTTGGAACAGCATGAGGTTGGGTAAATAATGGCAGAGTTGTCATTTTTGTGTAAACTATTTCTCAAAGTGTGCATGGTATCATGCTGAAAAGGGAGTTTAATACTTCTTGTCAAGTGTACAGTTCCTGCATAAAAATATGAAAACAATACACCATTTTTTAAAGCATGATACATCATAAACCAGCACACTAACAACAGAACCACAGGATGTTGAGAGTGTGTGAGGGATGGTGAGACAGAGGAATGCTGCATATTTCTGATGATTTGTCGACTACAGAAGAAGAGGGTTGCCTGTGGCACAACTCTCCACAGGGAGCTGGAGCAGAGAGAGAATGCTATGCAGATGATTCCCACCGGATCCTGACACACTGATTTGAGAGCTTGAAAAAGAGGTTGATATAGATGGGAGGGTGAAATGAGCAAGCAATCTCTGCATAAGGCGTTGGTAAGAAGTGGTTTAGTAGACCACACTTTGTATTGCAGTGGTTGTGCTAAAGTTTAATTACATGGCTAAGTAATAAGTATGAACAACATATACTTTAAATGTAATTATGCTGGAAGAACTTGGAATTACTTAATTGGTTGTTGCAGTAAAAGCAATCTGTAAAGCATGCAGCATGGACACTGTTCTGTCACCAAATGGCAACACATTACGAAGTACACTAAAAAAGTGTCCTGTTTTGCCTTTATTTCATGACATTTTTGAAAACTTTGCATATGCTGGGTTTCCTCTGGAGATGTAGGGTATTTATGGAAATTGTGTGTTTTGTCCAGAATATTGCCACGGCTTTGTTCTTTCATTGTTCTGGTTATAAAATTGTTAGTGTGTTGAGATGGCAAACAGAAGACTTCACATCACATGTTGTCATCTCTATGTGGCAGCCTATTTTACTTGACAAACAAACACATTCAACCTTCAACAATATGCATGCTTTAAATCTTTAACAATAGCACTCAACATTACCTGGAACACTACTTATGCACAGCTTTCACTTTCTAAACAGCAAACAAACCAGACTTTTGGGATTTTCTTTTCAACATTTTGACATTTTCCCTTGACTGAACCTTTGTGTATTTCAAGACACTAACATTGTCGCAGGATTTAGGGGAACACATTCTCAGACTCCCTTTCAAGTACATTCTAAATCTTTTAAATCGTAGCCTCAACTCCTTTTACTTTCTGCTTACCTACAACTATCCCATCTTAACCTTATCCACCCTCCAATGTAAGCTTTAAAAAAAAACATTTATTTTCTCCCTAGCATTAAACTACTGTTCCGTTCCTATCGATACTGAGAATAACATCCTTTATCTTAAACATTATGCTCAAATATTTAGAAAATTCTATTCTAAACTCTACCCACATCTAGATTTACACATTTAATCACTTGCTATGCACTGCTTTGGAATCAAGCCCATAACCTTGGTACTGCTAAATGGACACTTAAAAACAAAGTATACTACAGCCATGTGACATAATTTTGTTTTAAAAAATTATTTTAAAAAAATAATGAAAAAATTAAATTTTGTTTTCTAGTTTTTTTTTTATTTTTTATATATATATATATATATATATATATATATATGTGCAAGGTGTTGTTCACCACCGCTTCTCCACAATTGAGTATACTTTTGTGTGTAATGAAGTGTATTTGAAGCTAATTTCAGCCCCCAACCAGACAAATTTCAGCAGTTAACCTGAAAGAACAACTAACATTGAACACTCAATCATTTTAATAATGATCACTTAGCTTGCCCTCCAGGCCACAACCTATCGTTCTTATAAATTCAGAAGTGGTGGACTCTCTCCTGTTGTTACCACTTGTATGGACATACTGCCACTCCCAGCTTGGTGTTAGAGGAGAGTGTTTATACAAACAGAGCCCTGGCAGGCTGCTAATGACTTCAGGGGCTTTGGGCCTACACTTTGATAGTGAATTTGGACACTCAAGGCTTGAAACGCCAAGGATGTTTCAAGCACCTCTTGGCCAAGGTTGTCACAGTAACTGAATCTCATTATGTCTTTGGTGTAAACTTTCATTGGTGGATGTAAAACGCTATTCCCATCTTCTATTGTCCCACAGTTCATTCACAATCAATTTCTTACCTGGGTGTAGGTGGTCTTTTCTGTTTTCTTTGTGTGCAAGCTTAAAATAATTCAGAGCCTTTACATTTGATTTGGAGGAAAACTAGAAACGGTCCACTGCTCAAAGTTCTGTTATTATGTATTAACCTATATGCCATTTAAAATGTTTTTTTGTGTAATTACAATAAGTGGTGACAGGGGCATTCAAGCTTCAAAATGGATTGAATATCATAAAAGTATCAAGCATCATCCTGGTCACTTTTGAACAGAGCTTTATCCCACTGTATACTGCCAAAATGCATTAATAAGAAGTACCACATCTAAAGCCCGGTTCAAGCTGCTGACCTTTAATAGTGAAAGCTATCCAAGGATCTGCAGTCCCTGACACCCCACCTCCACCCCCCTTTTAATTTAGTTCAAGAGTTCACGCTTACCTCATAGTAAAATAAAAAGCGAATTTGGTGTGCTGTCTGGGAAGCGAAGCCGGGAGAACTGCGAATCCGAACCCTAATGATTAGAACCCCAGTGTATGCAAGAGTTCGGCGTTCGGCTCGGTCCCGGCCTGCCCCCCCGAGGAAGCGTGAAATAGAAGAAAAGGCAGAGGTGGGGTGCACGAAAGCGAGATTAGGGAAAGAGAAAAGTGGGGATATTTATAAACCAGTTTTTACAGAAGAACAAGAAGGAGGAATAGGACAAGAAAAAGAAAGATCTATGTTTCTTATGTTAAAGCAGGGTTAGTTGGTTAAACCGATAAGTCTTTCTTTCATCTGCAAAACACAAACTGACCTTAGAAAATTACATTAGACATGGTAAATAGACATCATGTGCTTGATTGCTTTTTGAAAAGATTTGGATTAAAGTGATCACATTTATTGCTTTTGCAATGTCTTTATGAATAGTCAAAGTTTTGGTTGCATGGACTTTCAATAAATCGCTCAATTGATTTCTTAGAAAATTTTAATTCAAGTTTTGAGTTGAGAATGACATGATGGTCAGTAATTAAAAAAAACACTTTTATCTGAAGGTCAAATAACAGCATATAAATGCTGATGATTATTTAAAATCATATGTAAACACTGAAAACACACTAAAACAAAATAAAATTCTTGTAGATGTGTGCTTGAATTTAGGTATAAATAAAGACAGTTTTTATAATATGAAATTATTATTATGTTTAATTCTGGAATTACCATTTCAGGCTGAAGAGAGTTCAGGTTTGCTTACAATAGAGCTTGCGATCATTGAAGTGTGAGCGATATTTATATCGTTCCTCAGACCTTGTTTACTCCAGTCTGTTTACCCTTTACTTTCAGGTTACACAGCCAAAATGTCACAGTGTTCCTAAATGCCCCCTTCAGCAACAACCTAGACACACTCCAATATACACCGAAATACTCTTTCTCACAAGTCATTTTTCTTCTGTAAATTAACCAATTTGGCACATGAAAGCTGAAGCATCAATTATTGCCTTGCTGAGACGCAACTAAATGTTTGGAAGAATATCTGACTGTGTTGTCAGAACACATTGTTCTAAACTCAATTATTTTCATCGCTTAAACTACACAAGGCAGATAACACCTAGCTGGATATGTCATCAAATGACTAAACAAGAAAACTCAAATGTTCATTTCTTCAGAAGTAATTGAAGTTCTTCTCTGTTGCTTCCTGATAACAAAAGTTCTAAGAGTGTGGTAAATTGGTAAAAATGGAATAAAAACCGCCTGAGGATCTCATGTGGCAGCTGATATAGATTTTATAATAATATAATCAGCAGGTTGGAGCTTCTGAACGTAGTACAAGATCACTTATAGTAGTGTGTCATTGTACCAAGTCTGTTTACAAGTCCTTTGAAAATTACCTTATGCTCCCAAAAGTATTTCATTACTAAACAGTGCAATACCTTTGTAAAAATAAACCTTTCAGGGTAGTTTCCATAAATTAGCATGATTGAACCACACACATCTATTAATTCTTGTAGATTATAGCATCAGGAATAATGCAGCTTGGGCCCCACAGGAGTCATCAGCCACTTGCTTGAGATACATCAAGGATATCTTGAGAGAATTGCTGATTTAGATGCATACCTCAATCATACATAGTTTGGGGTCCCAGGAAGCCAAGGTGTCATCCATAAGCTAGAGGAAACTATTAACATCAAACCCATTCAGCAACTTAAATACTCACAGGGCCTCAATGTGTCATATGCAAAATATTTCTTCATTAATGTCTCATTAATCTCCTAAACAATAAAGGAAATGCTTCGCAGCACGAAACAGCCCTAGAGGAAATGCCTAGAAGAAATGACTGGGAGTAATTAGACACTGCCTTATAGATCATCTTTCATCAGAATGTTTTTTTTTTTTACAAACTACAGAGGCACCATACCTTCTCAGCAATGCCTGTGGCCTTAGGTAACAAGACTTCAAGTTCATGCTTTAGAAATTGCTATAGACTAGGGATGTCAACGATTAATCGATGATCTGTTAATTGTCAATAAGAGACACTATCGATTAACGCTATTGTGGTCGATTAATCAGTTTCATTGGGGTGCGTTCGGCTTATGTGCAAAACACTCACAAACAACTGTGAGTAACTGTGAAGGGGCTGAATCTTTGAAAAAAAATATTTACTAATGTACAAACTACGCTTTTAATACGATCCGAACTTTGAACCTACATTAAAACAGATACAACAATCTGAAATGTAGTAATGAGTCATGTTTTATCGGTCATAACTTCACTTTCACTTCACAAGTTGTTTGCAATGTAGAACATGGAAGGACATTATTTATTGTGCACTGTCAGCATCACAACTTTGCAGATAGTTTATGTTCACATACAGCTACATGACACACTGCATGAAAGATCATATTCAAAAAGACATAATAGGGGAACTTTAAGTGCAGCACGCTCTCTGAATTTGAGCAATTGATCACAATCCCATCTATTCATTTTAATATCCTGCCACTAACATTTTATTTAGATCAAAAAATCCTTTCATTTGGGTAAGAAAGCTGGCATTTGGAGAGCTATTTGCACATGCCATTGAATATATGCCCCTGCTGCATTTTACAGTATTAAGGTTAACGATTAATTGATTAATTTATCATTAATTTAAACGACAATCGATTGTGGAAATGAGCGAACATTTACATCCCCACTATAGACATTTCTAAAACAAGCGGAAAAATAAAACCTGAGCAGGCTAAATTAAAATAGGTGTTCACATCCCTAAGTGCTGTTGATAAACAAATTTTGGGAGGAGCCTGTACGCATGATTATCCGCGGCTGGAACCCCGTTTCCTAATCAATCTAATTCCGTGTCGTCCAATCAAAACTATAAGCCTTTCCCTTAAATAAGCTTGCATCCTACTCTTTCACATCTCGTTATGCATCCCTCCTCCACCCCTTCTCCTCCTCATTCCGTGTCTTCCCACTGGGGGGCAAGCGGAGATTGAGCCGGCCGACCTCCAGGCTCGCCCTCTGGACAGCATGCCAAATACGCCTAAATTGTCATCATGAGGAATTATTTTTCAATTGTTAACACTAGGGAACATTACTAATAAAAAGGTTGCTTATTATTACCAATAATAAATTAGTCGCTGGTTGTTAAAGTCAGTGCAACACTGAAGCTGCTGAAACAATAGAAGCAGCAACATTTACAGGAAAGTTCATGTCATGGATTTTTTGCCGATTTGAAATATGCTACCGAGATGTGGCAAGCAGTTTTTGAGATTTCATGATTTTTCCATTTACGTAGAAAGGACCACTGAGTGAACAATGTCCATGACTTTGGAATCATTCAATCTGAATCAATATTCTTTTGCTATTATGACCAATTAACATTTATACATATTAACATTTAATATGTAATTCACATAATTATATTGTAACACAAGGTCTGTGAAGTGATGCGTGCAGGCAGAAAGGCGAGGACGAGGAAACTTCGAAATGCAAAACATTTAATAAATAACTCCAAATAGCACAAATACAGGCTGACGAGGCAGCAAAACACAACACACACACCGCACTACATTACGTTAACATCGACTAATTTGAACTGAAAAACAAAGGGCTTTAAATACACAAAAACTAATGAACAAAAGTGAGGGCAGCTGGTAAAACACAGGTGAACAAAATCAACTAATGACAACATAATCACAGGAACAAACCAAATAAAGACAGGACTGGACTAAACCAAAAATACAAAGACGGGGGAGACTAAGACAGACAGACACGAAATATGACATATACTGTATAGTGTTTCTCGGATGCATTTTAATAATTTTTTTCCGACACATTTTTCATCACATATCTGCTAACTTTGACTGCCCAAATTCTGTAGACTGGTTAAGACAAATAGCCAGCAAAAATAGATATTGATATTACTCAAATTGTGAAAATACTTCCTACAATTTAACCTAATCGGTATTCACTATTACACTTTTTTTCCCCATGAGAAGGTATATAAGAAGGTATTTAAAATTGCATATAGAAATTATAGAAAGTGTGCTTCACTACTGACAATAATGCCCTTAATATTTTTTTTTTATTTTGGTTCATCCTGCCTTAGTAGTGGAAATATTGACACTTTTCATGAATTTTCTGCTATACCAAACTGAATGATCAAATTTGACTGTAATAATGTAAAACTCTCACTGAAAAACTATATTCAGAAAAAGCTATATTCAGTACTACTGTCAATAAATGCAGTTTTTAGGGTGAACATCTTCCCATGATTACTCTTCTCTCATGTCCTTCCTCTGATTACGTTACCATGAATTGGATAAAAAGCCATAAAAACATAACAATACACAATACATAAAAAGCCAGATTGAAGAAGTCTGAAGACACCCACATGACGGTTTTCTTGTGGTATGTGACTTTTTTTAATCCTTCAAAGCAATGTTTCTCAGTGCTGTTCCTGGAGGCCCTCAAACTCAATTTTTGCATCTACTAATGAGCTGATTAACTGGTGATAATGATCCAAAACTTGAAGCATTGAGATGCCTGTGGTTATGTTTTCCAGGAGGTATGACTTGAAAGGAAAGTAGGTTTACATCTCAGTTCAGCTCCTTTGCATTTAAGCCTCTGTGCACATGCTGCACAAGCACCAAAAACTATCACTCTCCAAATGCTAAAAAAAGTGAGTGCGGTTTTTACAAGTTGCGCTTTACTTTCAGCAAACCCACATGTCTCTGTAATTTATCTGAGTAAACAGAGCTTGGTGTTCGCAGGTCCTGCGTCGCATTTTGATCACATTGTGGTGACAGGGAGCACCTGTGGACGAGAGGGAGAGATAAGAGCTTGTCAGACGCAGTGAAGCTGCAGGACTCGGCCCAGCATACCAATGCTGCAGGACAAATAACTTCTCAAGGTAATTCTATTCCAAGGTCTCGAAGCGACAAGCTCTCAGCAACTGTAATTAGCTAAGATAATGCTGATCATTGGATCCAAAAACAGTGCTGAATATCCATTGGAAGACTAGCCCTTTATTGACTGTGGTTCTCCCTGTGGAAATGTAAATAGACACAGGGTTATAATAATGAATGTGCTCACATTTACATAATTTTAACCCCCAACATAAAAAAAATGAGGCCTTGTTGAGTAGCATTAATGTGTTGCCAACATGTGCAAGAGATGCTTTTAGTATAGAGACCAATTTTCACTATCAACTAGTTGCTAAATTAGCATGCCTGTTGGCTGTTTATTAGTATTTAGAAACCACATATTCTGCATGACCATATTCTACATATCTAATCCTACCCAATACCTGAACTTGGAGTCAATGGTGACCAAAACAGTCTGGTTACAAACCAGAGTTATTACACCTTATGGTAACACTTTATTTCAATAGTCCACTGTAGACATTCTACTAACAGTAAGGGTGCTTTCACACCTGCCTCATTTAGTTCGGTTGAATCGCACTAGAGTTCGTTTTCCTACTTGGTGCGGT
>JAUMHR010000042.1:5252873-5263405 GCA_032361145.1 Enteromius fasciolatus | reverse complement strand
TCCATACTTTTTTTGTGTGTTTTTAATATAAAACTAAAAAAACTAATTGAGAACAGAATTAACAACGATTATTTATTTTTTTATTTTTAAAATGTACAATGATAATCTGTAGCCTAACAAATACATATGTTTGAGCAAATATTACACAAACAACAATAAACAAATGATTGTAAATCAAATAAATAAACAACAATTTCCCTGTAAAAGAATGGACAGTGGTTACAGTTGGGGCACACATGTAGGTTGCAAGAGGACTAACCGTTTTTAACTGCATCTTGAACCAAAAAAGTTGCTAAATGCAGCTAAACAATCAGCTTTGGCTATCTCTGCTTTATTTCTCAATAAGAATAGTTTATTATTATCCATATTTTTATAAATGCAGTGCTGTAAAGGAATTTTTAATGTATTTATTTAGGCTACTGCAGAAAAAAATACTATATATACTAAAATACTATATATACTATAAATAAATATTTATATGACGATTTTTTATGTAACCAAAATGAGTGTTTATTAAATTATTAACATTGTAACATACTAGTTTAAAGAGACCTTATTGTGACGCTCAGGTTTCTTTAGGTTCATCGAAGGGTGCAGGCAAGAGATCAGACAGGTAAGTGCAAGATCCAGGTATGTAGAGCGATACAACCTTGAGCTCAGCCATTGAGTGCATGGCTGAGCGATCTTTTATAAAAGGGGACTGATTGTGATCAGGTGTTAATAGTCAGGTGATTGAGAGCGGGTGACAGGTGCTGGTGATTGTGTGCTCTCTGTGGGTGCTGATCCAGGAACAGGTGAGTGTGACGATGTGACACTTGTGTGATGTTTATGTGGTTATTTTGGAAGACTGATAGCATGAATAATTAATGTTGTTTTCTTACACAAGAATTTTTGTTTCTTTAAAAGACGTGCATGAAAACCGTTCTTCTGTCAAATGCAGTGCTGTCCCGATTCAATGTTTGCGGTTGGATGAGATGTTGATAGGTATATTGTCAGTGGCCACGTTTCCATTACCCTTCAAATTGCCAAAAGCTTTCGTGTTGTGTGTCTGTGCGAGCTCTGTGTACAGCGAAACAGTCTGACATTGTCTTTAATATTATCGCACTAGATGTGTATGTAATATGTAACCACAGTGTACTGTAAGCACACACCGGTACATAATATCTACCGCTGTAATATTTCTGTAACAACCCTCAGAATGGTATGTGTACTGTAAGTACAAATGTGTAACAAGACATGGGTAACAACACTTTAATGAAAGTACAAATGTGTAACAGGACTAACAGCACTTTTTGGTAAATAAAGTGTTACACTTTATATTAAATATATTTAATATAAAGACAATCTATAGACAATTGCTATGGATTTAGCATTACTCTGATGTTACACAGCAGCGGGCAGTAAATTAGGCTTTACGTATAAATTTTGGTTGACGTCCAGAATGTTATATTAAGTGGGCAGTTCCGGAGGAATTACCATGTGTATACACTGGTATTACAGAGGTGCACTAACTCCACCCACTTTGCATATCCCTAAACCTACCCACTTACACCCTCTGATCACCCCCTGTTCCAGTTACTCTTATACATACTGCTGTTACAAAATGTAGCTATGTAATTACTGTTACATGACTACTTAGTGAAGTGAAAAAAATGTTGTTACTAATGTCCCGTTACACATTTGTACTTACACACACCATTCTGAGGGTTGTTATATGTGTGTAGTTACAGAAACATTACAGCTGTAGATACTATGTAGCAATGTGTACTTACACTGTGGTTACTAGATACACATCTAGTTATTATGTAAGTACACAGGTATTAGGGACAGCTAATATAAAGTGGGACCGAAGCGTTAACGTCATAAATAATTTTTCAGTTCTGTTTGACTGGACAGTTGCTGTTGTATCTGGGCAGCAGGACCTGCTTGTATTAATTTATTTCCTCCAAATAAATAACGCATTTCTTTTCTTCTCACTTTTTTTCGCCACGGTTAAACCTGAGCTGCACAAAACAAGCAAATAATTAAATTAATTAAATTTAATTAAAGCTTAAATCATTTTAATGTTGTTTTAAATGTCCTCACCCTAACAAATAAACAATACTAACAGAAGAAATTCCTTTGTGAGATGTGTACTTTTTTGCCATTAGAATGTCAGTGTGTCCTTTCTTTAAACAGCATGATTGAACCTTAGCAAATAATAGGTATGCGGATTTCCAAGTACCTTTAAAGAAAAGCTTTGTTTTTCTTTCTGTCAGGTAAAAAAAAGGCTTATTTGATGGCTGGCTGCTAACTTACTAAGGAGCAATGGGACAAAAAGATAAAAAATACATAAATACAAAATTAAATAAATAAATAACCATGCACTTTGTGTGATGAGGCTGTACATCTTACAGATTCCAGCCTTGGTAATTGCTCTTTGTGTTTGTGTGATGCCACTTCAGAAAAACAACAGCACATTCAAAGGATGATGGGTCTGTTCAGGGCTGCAGTTCGTCATCACTTAGCAACAAGTGATGTTCAAAACCATTTGTCCTTGTGCATTTGCACACTTTCTCTCTCTCCTTGCCGCATCCTCTCATTCTCATTTTCTGTCTGTGTGCACCTGCAGAAATGTACTCTCATGGAGCTTATAGTTTTAGCATATTTCAATATCACGACACATTACATCATCAGAACTTCTATCAAATGCGCATTGTTTTCCCCTTGTATTTAGCACATTTTTGCACCAGTATAAAGATACAGAGAGAGTTATTTTATCTGTTTGCTATATTTATGCAATGCCACCTAAAGCCTATTTAAGACTCAGTCCACCAGGGGGAAGACCCTCACAGTCTTTTCACTCCCAAAAATGAGCCAATGCCAGTTCCAGAACATTCTGTTACAAATTGTACTATATGCAATCCATTTTAATTTACTCTAAAATGCACTTATATATATATATATTTGAATGTAAATAATAAAAGTGTTATTTCAAGTTATTTTAATCACAGAGCAATTAGTGTTATCATATAATCATGTCATATCACTGGCTAGTCGTTAACTGTAAGAGATTCAGCTGGGTTAATTTGACATATAATTGTAGGTTTAGTATTTTTTTTTTTCATCTGAATTTTGTGTGATTATTTTTTTTTTAAATGTTTCTTGTTATAAATTAAATATACATTTTTTTTTTAATCTCATTTAATTTGTCATAAAAAATACAAATAAAAAAAGAGTTTTACTAATGTTCATTTGTTAATTTTAAATTTTGTGTCATTGCTTGTAAGTGGTATATTAATAAAATGTGACTGATGGATTGTCTTTATTTTAAGGTGCGCTTGTTACACTTACACATTCACACATTGAACAATATTAAAGGGTTAGTTCACCCAAAAATGAAAATGTTCTCGTTCATTACTCATCCTCATATTGTTCCAAACCCACAAGGCTGATGATACACAGGGCAACATTTTGAGCAATTTTGTCGGGCAACTTTTTTTTCAACAATGTTGCCTGAGCACTTTTCCATTGGAAATGTATAACAAATTTCTATCTGGATAATTTAAATCGGTTTTGGCCCCTGTGTTTCACCTGGTTGTATGGATGGCAACATTTCCCAAAGTTGCCCAGCAACATTGCTCAAAAAGTTACCCAGTTTATCATCAGCCTAAGACCTTTGTTAATCTTCGGAACACAAATTAAGATTTTTGATGATATCAGAGAGCGATCTTTACCCGTAGCAAATACATTTGGTAAAACAGTCCACCTCAAATGTCACAACTCACAAAAAAGTATTATCCTATAGTAGCATCGCAAAAGGGAAGTTGATTCACTGATGTCACATGGACTTTTTTTTCACGTTAGTGTGGTAAAATGGGTTAGGGTCATGATTAGAATTATTTGGATGTGATTGTGCATTTTAATTTACTGTTATTGCTATAGCATATGCAACGTGTGACAATGACACAATAAAATTAAGTTACTTTTTGTATTTAACATGTTTCTGTATGTGTACTCAGTTTAGAAATATCTATCTGTGTAGCATTTACAGTACACTATACTACGGACAACATATATTCCACAGACATATATTCAAAGAGCTCTAATATATCCGAAGAGAGCTATCCATTAGCAGTCCCATTCATCTTAATGGCAGTTGTTCAGCTGGCTTATTTCAAGTCTATTTTATGCTGTTAACAGCCCTCCAAATATGATCAATGGTAAAACATCTACCATTATATAACAATAATAAATTATTATAGAATACCCAACTATTTTCTTTATTTTATTGTCAATAAAAAGTCCTTCAACAAAGAAAACCTTTCTTGTCTTCTTGGAGGAAAGACCTCTCTGCATAACAGAACTATACTTTCTGAATTATGAATGGATTTGTAGTCTAATCAGTACGTGATGAAGTACAATGGTTTGTTGGCTGAACTTGCATCAGTTTCTTTGACTGTTTATCGAAGTAATGTTCAACAATTATCTTACAGTACTGTATATCGATAAACACAGACATTGTTATCAATTACTTGCACGTCTTTACAAAGCACTGCCAAACTCTCACCTCAACTAAAGGTCCCTTTTCTGTAGATTAGCTTTTTCAACCCTATTTACGTTAATTACAAAAGGACATGCTCCTTTACAGACGATGTCAGACGCAGGTTGCATTAGTATGAGTCCATTAAACGGAGTTGTTCCTGGTTATACAGTAATACCTTGCCTGTTGCTGTTTTGTTCAGCATAAAACTCACCAGCGGAAAATTAAGTATTCAGAACAATTCAGTGAACTGAAATAATATCATGGTTATACGTAACATTCGACTTGTGCACCCATTCCCACAAAAGCTATCAGCAGCAACCAACATGCCATTTCTGAAAATGAGCAAACTCAGAGTATAGCTATAGGACAGTGTGTACAAAAAAATAGGTTTATGCCCCTCACACTGCTGTTAAAAATTACGGATTCAAACACGTATTACTTGGGCATTTATTTTTCATTAACAGCTCATTTTAAATTCACACATTGAAACACAGTTTTGCTTATATCCATAATCTATCTTTACTGACAGCTTACTTATCACTGCATACCACTGGCACGCATTAACGACTTCCCCCATTGCATGCAGAGATAATGTACTTACAGAACACAGTTTTAATTCTGCTGGTTAGAAGTAACCTCTCATTAACCTTGTGAATTCAGAGCACACTGAAGCACCTGATCTGTAGTTTGACTAATAATGGCACTAGGAATTTGCCAATATTATATCGAATGGAGTCTTGAAGAATTTCAAGGGAAAAACACAGACAGTGCTATTTGATTTGATATAGCATGAAATGAAATTGATTTGTGTGGACTTCTCCTGAACAGTGAAATGCTTGTAATAGACTTTTATCTCCCTCCAAGTGATATGTAGTCATTACAAGATACGACTGATAAAAATTACAGTGGATATCTGATTACATGCCTCAGTGACACAATGCTCACGCTACAAGATTAAAGACAAGATTTTCATGTGCCACACATTTGATATCGAATAAAAAAGAATAATAATACTGCATCTGGCTCATTGGATTGCACTGGATTATATTTAGCCACTGTCTTAGTACAGTGTAAAGTTGGAAAATTATATAAATTATCATGTACATAAAGTGGTCTTTTGATGCTTTTGAACTGGTGTATAGCTCTCATTTTTAATGGCTTTTCTACAATAGCTATAGTTTTACTTAATCCTATAAAACTATAGGTGATACTGAAAAACGAAATGGATTTTAGTAAAACAGCTTTGATGGTGAAATGTTTCTTTGCGTTAGAGTTTAGGGCTCTACATTACTGTTCATCCTCTCCCTCTCTAAATCTGTACCTGTCAAAATTCTTTCAGAGCTGCTTCATTGTTGATTTTTTTGAAGCTCAACCATTCAATCATGGGCTGTCAGCACATTCTCTACGGGTACTTGATATAGTTTTTAAATGTGTATGTAAATTTAACCTTCAAATTAAACATTTGGTTTGAAGCTTTCAAATTTTTCTTCTTTCATATCAATCATGTCTTTCTGCTTTTGTTTTAGATTTTTAACATAACACATATAAATGTGACAATCTATGTTCAGTTGAGCACTTTTTTTTTTTTTTTACCACTAACCAAGTTAAGTGACAAAGATCCATTTGCTTAAGTTTTCAATTATTATAAACTTGCCCAGTTAAAAAAAAATAAAAAAATAAAAATCAAACGCTTATATGCTGAGCATTCACATTCATAAACATACAGTATATGGCTTCACTTAAACAAAAGAGATACATTGTGACTTTAAACTCAAATGTTAATTTCTATCAGTATCTACAGTGAAAACACCAACATTGACACATTAACTAAAACCTGACTTTAGTGCATTTACTTTGTGTTTCGGTGATTGAGCCGAAAGCCGAACCCTTGCCCATGCTAGGGCTCCAGTTTCCAGGGTTCGGAGTCCGCCATTCTCCCGGCTCGCTCCCCGGACAGTACGCCAAATTTGCTTTTATTTTTATATTTCATTAGTGAGGAAAGCGTGAACTCTTGAAACATACCTTGTTATAGCTAATATGTATATTTTGTGCTCCGTAATATAAATCAAATCTGACCAGTTTGGAATGGGATGACGGTGAGCAAATGCTTACAGAATTTTAATTTAGTAATATTTATGCAACGCTGGTGCAAGTTTTGACGTTCCATTTTTCTGAGGAAGTTGATATGGGAGTGGAGAACCTCTGAAAGGTGACAAAAGGTTCGAGTGATAGGAGAAAACAATTTTCATACTCTGCATCTTATATCTGGTCATCCTTGTATGTGAATCAAACCCATCCTTCACTGTCATATTTTTTCCCTTACTTGGCTGTTACCGTCATCCAAGCTCTCCAAGACAAACTTCTCACCGGCCACTCATACTGTAATTATCGACATCAGTGACATGGCAATGATTCATTGTTATTATTCTTCCCAGGGATAAAATGTAAATCTGGATAATAGCTGTCATTTTGGATGAGGTTTCGCCAGGGAAACTGCATACAGATTGATACTTAGCCGTCCGTCGCGCCGACGGATGGAAATTAAGTGGTGACTCATGCGCTGAGTGCAACAGAAGATGTCCGTGGTGAAACAGAAACTCAAAGACGATCAACAGCCTCCTCAATGTAAACCAGTTCCCTCTGGGCTCATTACTGTAGGAGCCTGCTGTCTGTGATATAATCTACCAACAGAATAGAGATCTAACATGTGTTTAACTGTCTGCAAAAGTGTGTTTTAAAAGATGCTTTAAAAAGCTTTGCCCTTGTGTTTTCTTATCTATATGAGTCAGCTGTATTTGCGTTCCAACCTATTCTTCGTGCTAAATAATTTCATGTGTAAAAATCCATAGCAAATATTTCTTTGTGTCAAGTTAACAACACTGCAAAAAGGTATGTTGTATGTTTATGTATTGGGTCTGTGGCCTTTAAGACATTTCTCATACATGGATATACTTCCCAGGGGTTCAGAGGGTTTTAAGTCATAATGGCTGATCGCATGCTTAAAGGGTTATAGGCTAGACTCACAACAAGCAAAAGCAAGCATGGCCCAAGAGACAAATAAATTCTCTAAACTAAAGGTCACCTTTCAGTCCTCAGTTATTGCTAGATGCTGAAAAAAACTGGTCTACACTATGTACTACATGCCTTGTGTCATCTGATTGATAGTTTATGCTTTTTTAGTAAGAATGCCTTTTAGTATAACAGTAAAAAAAAACACATTCAGGTTGCGGCAGAAGCTAAATTAAGTATTGTTATACACATTTACTGGATTGAAGCATCTTAGGTTTACCACTTTCCATGCTTTCTTTCTTTCTTCCTTTTGTTAACACTTTTATTCTTTGTTTTTACATTACAATCGATCAGAATCATTTCATCTGATTTAGATTTTTTATACATCTGACGTATAAATATCAGAAGCAAGCTGTTTTCTTTGAATGTGTGAAGTTATTAACCACTGTAAATAATTAAGAATATATAGTGTATGTATATATATATATATATATATATATATATATAACTATGATAATACATTAAAATGATGTCATAACAAATACCACCCTACCAAGAATTTAAATTTAAATAAAAATAACCATGAGGGAACGTTATGCATTGATTGTTTATAGGGTATTTAAAAATAGCCATCCTGCAACATTCCGGCAATGTTATTTTATGGTTGCAAAAAACTGCCTTTTGTTGGGCAGTTTGCAATAGTATAAAGCACTATAGTGAACTGTATTTGAAGAGATCAAATTAGTAAATGGCGGTGTCTAGTTTCAGTGAAGACTTAAGTAAGGCATAGCAAGAAACTTCCAATTTATAAAACTCAATTCAGCAATTTTCTCTAGATATTGTCTGTGAATCACTCTCTTGGGGTAATGAGCAACTTATGTACTGCTTGAGCTTGAATGCTGTCTGTGTACACACTTTCATGAGATAGCTATTTTTGCCATTCAGACCATTAGAGGATCTCCTAAGGTCTGAGTGAAGGAAATGTTCTGTAGCCCCTCAGCATTTCCTGTTGCATTTCTTTCGAAGTCACTTTCACTGTCACGCTCTGGAAGGTGCATGATAATGGCCAAATCACATAACACCAATTGAGTGAAAAGCTGACTGAACTGAGCAAGAGGAAGGAATGTGAAGTCAGTAAAAACTAAAAATACCTGTGCTGATGTGCTTTTGGTTGCACCGTACAACTGTACCAAACATATTTGATATCCCGACTTGAATATACTCTTTGTATTGCACAGTGGGAAATTTCACAGACCATTAATCTGGATAGAAAACTATTAGAGATGACATCTGTGTTCTCTGTTGTCCTTTAGATTTTATGGCTAGAAAATCATCTTGATTGTGAGCGAAAACAGAATTTGACGTGATAGGACTCATACATTATCGCGCACAGACATTATCTATTGGCTTCCATTTCTGTCTCAGCGCTGCTTAACTACAGCATGAGGCATAATAAAAGAAAAACACATATCATGGGCTTTTAATGATTATGCAAAATTGCCTTATTTTTGTTGCCATGCATCTCTCATGGTTGCCCTTTTCGTGACTTTCTGATTTACAAAGGCATCTCACTGGAACTGAGTAATTTGGGGCCATATGATATCTCTGCTCGTTTTTCATTTCAATTTCCACCCCTTTTCCTTTAATGATAAAAACAAATAGTGTTTTATTTCTTGCAGTAAACCGACTGTTTCATTCTCTCTCTCTCTCTCTTTCTTTCTTTCTCTCCCCAGCTCATCTGCTGGCAAATGATAATGCTCCTATGAAAATGTGCCAGCTTCTATTTATAGAAGATGGCGGCCTGCCAGGCTAATAACTTCTCTCTGACATTTCTGAGAGCACAGAGATTGTCAATTTACTGCTCATCTAGCAGCGGAGCATTTCCTCAGTGCCTCATCCTGAACGGCTGGCCATCGGTGAGGCTACGCCAGGGAACTGAGCCTGCTAGCAATGCCAGATCCCTTACAACTGCACCTCGCTTACATCATAGAGGACATTATGTCCTCCAGCCAAACCCCAGCCTGTCTGCTCTCTCTTTTGTCCCTTGGCATTTCTCTCACACTGTCTGTTCCTGTGTCACTTCCTTTCTTTTATTTTTCTTTTCTTCCTTCTACATATTAATCCCCTCTTTTTATTTCTGCCCTTTTCTTTTTTCACCAGCATCAGAGCCTAAATTGTCTGAATATGCATTGTTGTACGTACAGCTCCTTCACTCTGATGTTGTAACGCTCAGAGAGGGGCAGGAGACAGAAGATAAGTAGAAACTTTTGTATTTATTAAACAGAAAGAATTTCAACAACTTAATTCTCAGGCGGGGGTCTGAATCAAACATAAAAACAATGTTCAGCTGGACTTCAGCGATCTTCTGATCGCAAATAACAATCCAGCCCAGGCAGACACAGATAAGTAAAGGGGTAAGTATATTACATTGAAATCACTAGTGATCTGCTGATCACAAACAACTTTCCATTTGATTTGATTAATTATTTGTATTTGAGCTAATTTTGTCCTTACAAGTGACATAAATAAAACTAACATTAAAAACTTTAATGTTAAAGTTTAAAACTAAAACTAAGTGCTTTAGTTAACTCCCTGCCTTTGTGTGTTTGTCCCCAGTCTTGTCTTGTCCTGTTCAGCTGGCTGTGGAGTGGCTTCACCTTCTGTGCCAGGTAGAACACCTCCAGTCACCATCTGCACAGCTCCTTCTCCTCTCCGGTTGACCATCATCTGGGCTGGTCCCTACAGTCTCCCTCTCAGCCTGCCTGACTCGCCTCGTCTCCCTGCATACTGTTTGGACTGTGTTTACTCCCCTCTGCCTATTCTGCAGATTTGTCTAATAAACCTTTTAACACTTTCCCTGCCTTTGAGTCATCCCTCCAGATCCCTGCCAGCTCAGGTTTATTCAGTGAAATCATAGCCTCTTTAACCCTTTCACACGTGAGTTTAAAATATTCTATCTGAGCCTCCAGAGTGAGTTTTTTTAAGCGACCGTTATTTT
>JAUMHR010000042.1:5227763-5242462 GCA_032361145.1 Enteromius fasciolatus | reverse complement strand
CCAGAGTTTCCCTTATCTCAGGGTTAACTAACTCCGAGTTTTCACTTAACCTCCTTTGTGAAATAGGCCCACTATCTACACCCTAAACAATTTGCATTTTTTAGATTAATGGTGTCAAATAATTAATCTCATTAATCACATCCAAAATAAAACTTTTGTTTATGTAATTTACTGTATGTAATGTATTGTGTACTGTGCATATTTAATGTGTAGCCTTTACATAAATACAACACACTTACAGTATAAATAGTAATAAATAATTTTATGTATTACACGAATAGACATTTTAATATTTATATTCTTATATTTTATATATGAATATGTTCAATATATGAAGTTAACATAATTTTCTTAAATATACACATGCATGTCTTTGTGTGTATATACACACAATATATATGTACTATATATATATGTACTCTGTGCGTATATAACTTGACAGCCAGGTAAACTCCTCTGTAATATCAAGACTCTGAAGACATACTCCTCATCCACAGGTTTATTGACATTGTGAGGAAAGGTGAAACTGGAACATACAAAATGTATAATCAACAGATATAAAATAAAAATAAATAGAAATGTCCTTTTCTCCTTTTACTGTTGTAAGTTAATGAATTTATCAAACATCCCTAAATATTAACAAATGTATATTCCACAGTTGTTTTTAAATCACCTTTTATATGACTGCATTTATGAAACCTTAAATGCTCTAAAAACAGTACAAGCTTATTACAACAAAATATCCATTCACACTAGTGAGGTAGACAGAGGATAACAGGCTTCCAACAATAAGCTCCATAAAACTTAACCCTTTCCCCAAGTAACAATCTGCAAATGTATATAAAGTTTAAAACAGTCAATACATACCCACAATGCTACAACAGAAATAAGATGAATGCAAATCTCACATAAAATCTTCAGCTAAACTGCACATGTTGCTCTCTGAGACATGCTTGCTAACTTCCTCATTAATGATCCCATGGCATCACTCTGAAACCTAAGATCCTCAAAGGGGCCACAACCAAATAAAGAAACACAAAGAATGGTTCTTAAATAAACAAGAAAAACATATCTAAATGGAACAAAACATACTCACCTTAAGGATTATTTGGAACACCTGTTCAATTTCTCATTAATGCAATTATCTAATCAACCAATCACATGGCAGTTGCTTTTAGGGGTGTGGTCCTGGTCAAGACAATCTCCTGAACTCCAAACTGAATGTCAGAATGGGAAAGAAAGCAATTTTGAGCGTGGCATGGTTGTTGGTGCCAGACGGGCTGGTCTGAGTATTTCACAATCTGCTTAGTTACTGGGATTTTCACGCACAACTAACCACTGGTTACAACCGAGGATGCAGCAAAGCATTTGTGAAGGCACAACATGCACAACCTCGAGACGGATGGGCTACACCAGTAGAAGACCCCACCGGGTACCACTCATCTCCACTACAAATAGGAAAAAGAGGCTACAATTTGCACAAGCTCACCAAAATTGGACAGTTGAAAACTGGAAAAATGTTGCCTAGTCTGATGAGTCTCAATTTCTGTTGAGACATTCAAATGGTAGAGTCAGAATTTGGCGTAAACAGAATGAGAACATGGATCCATCATGCCTTGTTACTACTGTGCAGGCTGGTGGTGGTGGTGGTGTAATGGTGTGGGAGATGTTTTCTTGGCACACTTTAGGCCCCTTAGTGCCAATTGGGCATCGTTTAAATGCCACAGGCTACCTAAACATTGTTTCTGACCATGTCCATCCCCTTATGACCACCATGTACTCATCAGCAGGATAACACACCATGTCACAAAGCTTGAATCATTTCAAATTGGTTTCTTGAACATGACAATGAATTCACTGTACTAAAATGGCCTTTGGGATCTTTGGGATGTGGAGGAACATGAGCTTCGTGCCCAGGATGTGCATCCCACAAATCTCCATCAACTGCAAGATGCTATCCCATCAATATGGGCCAACATTTCTAAAGAATGCTTTCAGCATCTTGTTGAATCAATGCTACGCAGAATTAAGGCAATTCTCAAGACCAAATTATAAATGCATGTCATATATGTCATATATTATGTATATGACATAGTGAAGAGCTTTACATGAAGATGCCTGAGGTCTTGCTTATAGCATATTCATCTCAGTAATCTCTCTCTTTTGCTGATTGATTCTCTCCCTCTGCATAACATAAGTTTCACAACTACCCCCATCTAAAGCAGCCCAGACTATTTGCTTACTCAACACCTCATCCCTCAGATCCATTATCCATTGCTGAAACACGCTTATGCAGATCTTTGCTGTCCGTAACACGTGAGGGAGTGAAATTCTATTTGTCTCTGCTGACCTGGCTGCTGAGCATCTTGATGGATGAGATTAAGGTAGGGCTAAAACCTTGGCCTGATGAGCAAGCGTGCAATTGCGAGATTAATTAGTGTCATCCGTCGTGGGAGGCCTCTCTTCGATGCTTCCCCTTTGGATAAAATGGAGTAAGATACAAGACCCCCTAACTCAGTCAATCATAATATTTACCGGCTGAGTCTTTTCTCAATTACTATGTGCTGTATTAGGTCAAAAGTGACACCAGGCTCGGAACAGAAAATTGCTCCAGAAAATTACATGGTGGCTTTGATAAATAACAAACACGTTTTCTGGTTTGATTCGGGTCCCAGATCTGTGCACCCTAAGGGATTTAGCGATGAATATCTTGATGAAGACAAAAGATAGAAAGGGAGTGAGTAATAGATAGATAGAGTTGCTGATAAATAGATTATCTCTTTGGGGGTAATTATACAGACAGAGCTGTGCGCGACTACTCAAAGTTGAAATGATAAACTGAGGTTCACTTTCTCCCTCAGGTTTTCTCTCGCTCTCTTGCTCTCTTTCTCTCTTCCTCCTCCTCTTTACAGTTCATTTACTCCCTGTGGCTCACCTGAGATTGATGCTCTGATCCTCTGATTGCCATAATGGCTCCATCCCGGAGATCCCATACATAATGCACCGCAGCCTCACTGAACGTGGGGGGCATCGCCAGGTCCCAGCGACCATTCATTTCCCTCCGGCTATTGATGATGCTGGATTAAGTGTTGTTCTTCGTTCAAATTACGATTGTTTCTGCTTTTAAATGATTTAGCTTTCTAATAAATTTGCATCTTACGCTGCCTGAATTTGTTAAACATTAAATTGACCCATTCCATTCATATTTTACTGCTTTCACTTAATAGAATCCTCAAATGGAAAAGCATTAAAAATTGCAGATTAGCATCACCTGACAAAACAGCTTTAAAAATTCATATTAAAGTGTATGAGCAGTGCAGTGGCGTGATGAGACAAAATGATCATAATCTGATCATAAATTGATCAAAATCAAATCATAATTTGATTTTGGTCATAATTTATTTCACTTCATAAACAAAAACCTGTCAAATGCTCCTCTAATATTATTGTTACCAGCAAAAAAAATAAAATTTTACAATTGATAAACATAATATCATATGCAAATGTGCTGTATGTACAGATATTGAATTGTCATGTATGAAATATATAGCATTTTCATGCAAAGCAAAAATACGCTCTGGCTATTTTCAAAACAATACTTTTCCTTTTTCCCCCATCTCTTAAGTCTTCTGGGATCAGAAATGATGTGCCACATTTTATATTCTGTAATCCAAATATTTATGGTGGAAGGCGGGTGAAGAAAATCTAACAACAATGTGTAGGTTTAGTTCTGGCAGAATACAGGCATAATTACTAACGCTGATTTTATACTCTCAACAGCAACTGCTCTATGTTTTGTAAGCAGCAGTTTTTGCCCTAGGAGTAAACCATCTATAAAAACAAATTGAATAGCAAAGAAAAACGAAAGCAATTGTGCAGAGAAAAACAAATGATCTGCCATACATTATTAAAAACAAAGATAATGGGGTAAGAGTGCTAAACATACACACACAAAATACACAGTAGTTCAGCCTGAACATGACAACATGTCCCTTTTAAATGGTTGCAGGGTTTGATTGTTTTTGGTTTGGCTAATGGAATCTATAACAGCCACTGTAATTTACTGTAATTTGTCTATTTGATGAGGTTGCTTGATCAAAATATATGCGTGCTGTGTTGAAAATAATCAAGAGCGTAGGTTTGGTTTGTTATTGGGGAATATTGCAAGGAGGCAAGTGACAACCCTGAGGTTATAATTTTTCTAAAACAAAGTAGCAATTACAGTAATGATTTGCACAACCCTGATCATGTTCATAATGCTACTGCTGTCACGGCAAGCAATTGTTTTATTTATTTTTTAACATGTACATATTATCAACATATGCACACATACAAATTTTACTGTGGGAATCTTACACATGTTATATTTTCATCTGCAGAGAATGTATGAATGTCTAAATTATATATGGCTTATAAATCATATAACATATATGCCAATATTACTCTTTATATAGGCCAGTTTATATCAAATAATACTTTTGCATATGACAACAAAGATGAATTAGGAATTAGAACATAGCAGGGCAAGGTAAAATGGTTTGCAGAACTGAATGCATCTCGGCCAGTGCCTAAAGTAAATCAGAAAGTTAGATAGTCATACTTTGATTCTCTGTTTCCCTGGCAACAGCCGTTGTGTCCTTTTTCTCAGGCAGAACCAATTTCTCAGGCAAAGTCTCTGCAACCAGAACGTCTATTAAATGTTTATATGTCCAGACATAAACCACCCTGCTGCTCAGGACATTTGGTTCTATCACCTTCCTTCACCTCCCGCAATCATCAGTCCCATAGTCAGTCCAGCGCCCTACTCCGGCACGGTGGGAGAGTGCAGTGGATTTTTGTTAGAGTGCTCAATTGCCGTTACAACCTATCCAACAGTATTTCCTGATGATCAATCAAAAATTGCTTATGTTATCATGCCTTTCAGGATCTGCACTACAGTGGGCTGAAACTTTATGGAGACAAGCAGGGCCAGCCGTGAGCACATATACAGCCTTTGCACAGCACTTTACCAAAGTTTTCAGCCACACAGATGCCAATACTTCAGCTGGAGCAGAATTATATTGCCTACAACACACTGTGTGTGTTTAAGAATATTACATTCAATTTCGTACTTTAGCGGCAGCCAGCGGCTGGAACGAGCAAGCCCTGTTGACAACTTACCGGCAAGGGCTTGAACCAAGTTTACGTCTGATGCTGGCTGCTTATGATGATACAATGGGATTGGAAAAGTTTATTCGCTTCGATGTTCTGCCCGTGTGCAATCCTATCAAAATCTACCTGCAAGCACTGTAACAATCTCTCCCAGCCCGCCGGAGAACCACAGCCATTCAGAACCCACTCAAGAGGTAATGCAGCTCGATTCACGTCGACTATCAGCAGCCGAACGACAATGGCGTTTGAACTCTGGACTGTGTCTGTATTGTGGAGACCCAGGTTACCACATCTGTGAGTGTCCTCGCCGACCACCTAGACCTGTGGTGAGTACCATTATGCCAATGATTGAAAAACTGAATCCTCTCAACAAAGAATGTAACACTTACTGTCCACGACATCTCGATTTCAGTGGCTGCCCTCATCAACTCCGGCTCGGCGGGCAACTTCATCTCCAGCCACCTTGTACAAAGACTCAGGATTAAGACTTCTCCCATGGATGTGAACTATCACGTTCAATCCATTACTGGAAAACCTCTCACCCACAAGAGCGGAACGAAAAAGGCTGGTCCACTCACACTCCAAGTTGGTCAGTGCCATCAAGAGGAGTTATGTCTACTGGTTCTGGAGAGCTCAACATCGGATGTGGTTCTAGGGCGCCCGTGGCTGTCTCGGCACAACCCAATCCTTTCATGGCAAAATGGTGAGATCTTAAAGTGGGGCTCTCAATGTTGGCCAGACTGTTTCCCTGATCTTCCCCTTAAGTCATCAATGCCTGTGAGTTTATGTACAACATCTATTGAGAGTCCCATTGAAAAACAGTCTACTAATATCCCTGAGTGTTATTCTGCATTTCAAGATGTCTTCTGCCCCAAAAAAGCTGCCAGCCTCCCACCACATCGACAATGGGACTGTGCCATCGATCTGCTCCTCGGTGCTCCAGTGCCCCACAGAAAAATGTATCCACTCTCCCTTCCTGAAAGTAAGCCATGGAGGAGTACATCGAGGAGGCCCTTCAACAAAGTTACATCCGTCCTTCCACTTCCCCTGCTGCTTTGAGCTTTTTCTTTGTCACCTAGAAAGACAGTGGTCTACGCCCCTGTATAGATTACCGTACCCTTAATAAAGCAACAGTCCTGTTTAAATATGCAGTAACACTTTATTTTGATGGTCCCTTTTGAACAATCTGTTGTCAATAAGCTTTGCACCTACTTGTCAACTAACTATCATTAATATTAGTACACTCTCTAATTAATATCTGCTAACTTTTTATTCTGATTGTCTCCCAAAAGACACTCTAAAATTAAAGGGACCATCAAAATGAAGTAAAACCAAATATCCCCTTCCTTTAGTTCCAGCAGCCATCAAAAAACTCCAAGGTGCGTCCATATTCACAAAACTTGATCTTTGTAGTGGCAACAATCTGGTGAGAATTAGAAGGGGAGATGAATGGAAGACAGTTTTCATTACTCGTACTGGGCACTATGAATATCCTGTTATGCCCTATGGGCTTGTACACGCTCCCTCAGTATTCCAAAATTTCATGCATGAAATATTCTGAGATTACCTCCACCGATTCCTGGTCATTTATATAGATTACATACTAATCTAATACACCAACCTCCAAGAGCACCAAGATCATGTAACCAAAGTCCTGAACCATCTCCGTGAGTATCAACTTTATCTGAAAGCAGAAAAATGCACCTTCCACCAGTCCTCAGTACAATTTCTGGGTTACCACATCGATCGTACTGGAATACGAATGGAAACTGGAAAAGTCGATGCTGTCTCCTGACCCACACAAACCACCATCAAGGAGCTTCAGAAATTCCTGGGATTTGCAAACTTTTATAGCTGATTTATAAATATTTATAGCATCCTAGCCAGTCCCCTAACTTCTTTGCTCAGAAATAAACCCAAATCCTTATCCTGGAATGCACAGGCGAATAAGGCATTTCAAACCAAGAAGCATGCTTTTAAAACCGCTCCTCTACTTGTCCATCCAAATCCAGAGCTCCCTTTCGTTGTGGAAGTCGATGCTTCGACCACTGGTGTAGGTGCCATCTTGTCTCAGCAGCAGGGGAATCCTCAGAAACTCCATCCATGTGCTTACTTTTCCAAGAAACTCAGCCTGGCGGAGTGCAACTACGGAAACAGAGAGCTGCTAGCCATCA
Source organism: Enteromius fasciolatus (assembly GCA_032361145.1). Taxonomy (NCBI): domain Eukaryota; kingdom Metazoa; phylum Chordata; class Actinopteri; order Cypriniformes; family Cyprinidae; genus Enteromius; species Enteromius fasciolatus. Next base: position 5,235,137 of record JAUMHR010000042.1, on the reverse strand, counting down.
AACACGCACTAGAGACATTGGTTAGAGGGGTGAGTCCATTCATTCACCATTCTTACAGATCACAAAAAACTCTCAAAAAAGTATTTGAGAGAAGCTAAGAGACTCAACCCTCGACAAGCAAGATGGGCATTGTTCTTTAATGGATCTCCTATCGTCCTGGTTCAAGGAACATGCACGCTGATGCTCTCTCTCTCGACTTCATGGTAAAGATGCAGAACCCAAGACCCCTGAACCCATTCTTACAAAAAAATCTCTTTGTTAACCCCAGTCAGTGCCTCAGTGCCCCAGCAGAGAGTTAAGTCCCAGGTTTGTTGGTCCCTTCACCATCACGGAGCAGATTAACCCTGTCACTTACCGGCTTCAACTCCCTCCTCAATACAGGATTCATCCCACATTCCATGTCTCCCTGTTGAAACCTTACCATAATCCTGTTTTCCATTCTACAGAGCCTGGTGGAGAAGAGGAACCCCCTCCTCCAATGGTCGTAGAAGAAGGTACCGTCTACCAGGTGAAGGAGATCATCAACTCCCGACATTGTGGTGGTTGTCTCGAATATCTAGTAGACTGGGAATGATATGGACCTGACGAAAGATCTTGGGTACCACGAGACGATGTTCTAGATCCCACTCTTCTTGATGAATTCCACGGCGCACATCCTAACCTCAAGGAAGAGGCCGCCACAGCATCGGAGGGGCCCAGCCTCGGAAGGAGGCTCTGGAGGAGGGGGTAATGTCACAGACACACCAGGCTCCACCCTTACCTCCACTCAACGTTCACAATCACCTGAATACTGATCACCTGTTCACTACCACCTGAATCCACCAGAGTCACCATTCACCTTCACATAAAGGCACACACCACACTGCACTCAGCGTCCGAGCTCGTCTCTGGATGAAGTGGTCTCATCTCTAACGATCATATCCTTTGATATACTAACCTGTGTACTTACCTGAACCTTCTCCTCGTCTCCCTGCAGTCTTGTGTTTCTCCCAGGCTCCTGTATGCTTCTCCCAAACGTGTGTGTGGTTTGTGGCTGTTCATCATCTCTCCTTGTCTCCATCGCTCCTTCGTCCTCCTCCGCTCCTGGTCTCCTGTGGATTGAAAGAAAAGAAAGGAATCATTGAACTGTGTTACATTATTCAACTGAATGACTTCTGTTTGACTCCCCTCTTAAAGATTTCTCAATTCTGTTTATTCACCACCTGCACTGTAAATAAAGACACTGTTTAATAATTACATCCTGTGTTTCGTCCACTTCTTGACAGTTACATACATTAAATAAGTTATATATGTTGTATATACATATACACATTATAATATATATATATAGAGATGATGAGCACTGATTCAATTCAGTACTGGCCAATTGTACATAGACAGCACAACCTATGTAGGCTGTCAACCTTGATTAGATTGAGCAAGACAGCTGCCTTAAAGACAGAAAGAGAATGAGTGGGTGAGAGACAGAGAGAAATGCCAGTCTTCCTGTCCCCTCCTATTCTACTCTCTCATATTCTCCTTTTAATTATACAGGCAAGCACTTTGCCAGGGCACTGAGGAAGGATGATCAATCTTTCCATCTAATCTGGATTTATACTACAACATTATATTCATAATTAAAAAGAAGATTAATAGCGTCTTTAAAATATGACCTACATGAGAGTATAGAATATAGAGTTGTTTGGTAAATAGATACGCAGCAGTTACTGTATTTGGTGCATAGTAACGCAGATAGGAATTTAATTAATGGTGGGCATTTCACCTACATCTGACCTTCTAGTGGCACAGAAGCTTGCTGGGAAAAAAAAGAAGAAAAAAAAAAACAGCTTAGGGAAAAAGCAAGTCACAGAGATGAAGATTTATAAGGTAGGTTTAGACATTTTATCTGTGCTAAGTGTGTTGAATTTAAAAATTGTTTTCCGTCAGACGCACAACATAAATAAAAAGTCAATAAAAATATGTAGTTAGAAGAGTGAAGTTGAGTGTACTGTTAAATAAAAATTACTGACAAAACTGCTCCCCAAATGATTGTTTCTGACAGAATAGGAGACAATTTGGACATTTATGAAGGCTTTTGGGTGTATATACTGTCGAAAACAAGGTGTTACCCAGAATTTTTATGTATAAATAGGAAACTACATAAATCAAAACAATAGCGGACGTTCTGTGTTTTAAGGGAGACTAATGCCAGTGACCCTCTCATAATAAAGCCCATGTGAAGGCCAGGGTCTTTCTCTCTTTCTGTGTGTGTGTGTGTGTGTTTTGCGATTTTCTGAGCACAGTGCTGTAAATATAGTGTGGGTGGCTCAGAGCTTATTGGAATGGAGTCAGTGCTGAAATACTGATCTCACTCTCAGCAATCTACATTACTTTCAGCATAAATCTCCTCCTAAACTGCTGAGCTACATGTTCAGAAGCAAAGCCTAATGCTTAATATTCAGCGCAGTAAATAATTTTTGCCACATTTATGTTCGTGCCCAGTGTCGCAAGTCTCCACCATAGATCAGGTAGAAAAGATTCTGGAGACTCATAATATCATCAGAAAAAAAAAAATAAAAATCTTGCTGAATGTCAGTTTAAAATGAGTTTCGTTCAAAGGGCAAAGCAGCTTTTGAAGTTTTGGAAAGGACTGTCAAGAAGGTTAAAGTAAAACTCAGCATGTGTAGGTGTGTGTGTGTGTGTGTGTGTGTGTGGTTTCATTAATCTTGGTTCTTTTGGCATGAAGACAAAGAAAGTGTTCCAAGGTTTTCTTCCCAGAGAAAGGTCTTCCTTCCAAAACATTGAGCTCTAGTGCTTAGAGCTATGAAGTTATCAAACAAACGAAGTGCCTCTATTTTCACATGTCCTTGATAAGTCCCATCTGGATGGCTTTTATTACCTAGCGAAGTCAGATACATTTATATATTTCAATTTATATATACACAACATATACTTTACAACTGCATTTTCTTATTTATGTGACTCAGACTTGCAGCCTTTCTTGCTAATTATTTTCATTTTTAAAAATTATGAATTCATTTATTTATTTATCAATGCGTGAATAAATGAGTGAATTAGGGGTACACTATGAGTATTTCACTCTCCAGTCCAGTAGTAGACAGAAACATCCTTTTAAATTGGTGCATAGTAACACCAGAAGAAGGAGATCAACATTTCCATCAGTGTTGCCAATTGAGCAATTTTAGCCACTTTCAATTGTGAGCAATTGGCGCCAATGATTTACATCACCTACAGGACTTTAAGTGCTGCATATATAACAGGAATAGCAGAAAAACACAAAAAATAACCCTAATGAGTGCTGTGATGTTTTACATACTATTTTAACACAAAATATCACAAAACAGTCATTAGATTACTTTACACCTCTTTTTTTCAGTTAAAGTAGTCATACAAAGCCAATTTTCCACAATGATTCTTTAGGGTCTTCATACAAAGTTTGTAATATAGTTTATTTTAAAATGTCTCAAAGATAGTGTAAAAACACTAATTTTACCCTGTCAAAAACAGCTCTTTTGAAATCACTCTGTTCTGAGTATAACTGAGTATCTTTTTTTAGCAATATTCATAGTGAAACGTACTAATTAACACATTATTAGGAAAGGCGATTTGCAAAGATTCATTAAAAGACATACTTACTGCTTCTGTAGGTGAGGCTGGATCATGAATGATTCGCTTCAGAACCAAACATAACGCTAATCCACTGCGTCTTCAGTCACTCAGATGTCAGGGGTAAATGACTACTGCTATGTTCTTTATTGCATTCAACAACAATACACCCTTAATCGCTTAGGAGTCACGCTTGTCTCTGCATCTCAGTCTGATGACGGCTCACTCAGGGCGAGTCTGGTCTGACACGTGGAGAGTGAGAGAGATGTACAGTATGTGCATGTGAACTTTGTTTGTGTGTGTTTGCCTGTTCATAGCGTGTGCTAGACAGAGATCCTGATTGGTTTACTAAGCAAAATAAGCCAATCAGCTTTTAGTATGGGCGGGCTTTTATTTATTTTCTTGGGGACCGAAGTTATCAGTTCAGTGCAGCCTACGAGATCGTCGTGACAGAGAGAGAGTTACTCAACTGTAAACAACATAACAATCATTGCAATAGTTTTGAAGAAAAATCATCCTTTTCCTTAAACCAAAGAAAAAACATTTAAAATAACCATAACGACGCAGTCTCCATGCTACAATAATGATAGAAGCAAAGTTTTCCAAATTTTTTACATATCTTTTAGTACAATTTGACTATATTATTTGTAATTATTTGTGTCCCCTTCAAAAATTGCTCGCTAGAAATTTTATGTTTATTGTCCCCCCCTACTGTTAAAAAGAAATTTACGCCCCCGTGTATACACACTTCCATTTAATTCCAAACAGCTTGTAAAAGTGCATGCGGCACCTGATGACCCCTTTAATACAGTTTGGATTTCTTACACACAGTATTGTTTTGGATGATAAAGAAAAACTCTGACAATACAATTGCCAGTACTGAGATAAGGATTTAAAAACTTGAGAAATTTCTCAGTTCAAATAGGTGCCCAGTCATCTGCACTTTGCATTGCCTGATACCTTTTATTTGTACTCGTAAGGGATATGTAAGAACATCAGCATGAGATGTCTACTGCATTACCCACATGACCAGAATCAAGAAATCACACGGTTTTATGATAGACAGTCTGATTTCAGTCAACCTGAACATATAATTTCTGAGGAAGCCATTATAAACTGGCAAAAAAATAGCATTCGATTTTGCAAACTCTTTGTATTTAGTATAACAGACACTTTAAAATATTATTTGACGCCAGAGCAAAGGGGAGGCAATATAAAGCTTGATAAACTTGCATAAACAGAGGCAGGTTAAGGACACACTGAGGCCCATGAGTTCACACTCTGACTACACAAACTGTTGTGTTTTGCAGAATAAGCAGAGTGAGGCAAAGTGGCATGAATTATAGACACTTTTCAATATTGCCTACATTTCCTGCATTGATCTAGACCTTATGGAAGTATATTGGTTTTGGCCTGGATAAGTCAAAAAGAAAGGAGTGACTATATACTGAGATGAACAATATAGTCATCAGTGTGTGTGTGTGTGTGATGTAAATGTGTTTGTTTGTTTGTGTTTATAGCATCTTAATGCTACTGTTCCTGGCTCTTCATCTATTATGCAAACTCTGCTGGCCGCAAAATCTCACACCAAATTAGGTCGTTCCCTCACCTTGTCCTTGAACATAAGCCCAAGTGAGCAAATCAAAACAGTATTTCCCAGCAGGTAACAAGCTCTTGATACCCGACTAGCGAACTTGTCTTATGTTCTTATGACAGTAATATTGAAGGTGTGTGCCGGTTTATAGTCTCAGTCCAATTACTGCGGTGCCTCGTGTTACGCTGCTTCCTGTTGAGAGCTCTTGTGAAGCAACTCTTTGCCTGTTGACCTGTGCCAATGCATTAGTCTTATCATCTGTTTCCTCTTCCTAAACTCTAGCTGTACTTTTACCTACAAAAAAATGTTTTGACATTTTAATTCAATTACCTGCCAGGAAAGAAAATGGCACGCTGCAAATTTCTCATAATACTGGATGCAATTTTAGATGTAGCTATGCATCATTGGTGATCTTTTTCTTTTAGGTGTCTTCTAGAAATTCAGCAATTATTGAAGTATATAAATGACAGACAGATAAATAGATATATAGCTTTGGCTCATAACTGTGTGATAATTTCACTACACTTTGTGATGAATAAGATCAGAATGAATATATTTATTAATTTGAATTACATTTGAGTCATTATTATGTAATTTTTCAACGACAGTCATTTAGCTGTATGTAACTCATACAGTGGGACAAAAATGTATTTAGTCAGCCACCAATTGTGCAAGTTCTCCCACTTAAAAAGATGAGAGAGGCCTGTAATTTTTAATCATAGGTATACCTCAACTATGAGACACAAAATTAGAAGATGTAGGATTTTTTTTTTAATTATTTGCAAATTATGGTGAAAAATAAGTACTTGGTCAACAACAAAATGTAATCTCAATACTTTGTTATATACCCTTTGTTGGCAATGACAGAGGTCAAACAACAAGCGGGGTGTGTTTGGGATAATTGTCATGCTTCACAGTAGGTATGGTGTTCTTTGGATACAACTCAACAAGTTGAGTTTTTACCAAAAACTTCTCTTTTCGTTTAATCTGACCATATGGAATTCTCCCAATCCTCTTCTGGATTATCCAAATGCTCTCTAGCAAACTTCAGATGGTCTGGACATATACTGGCATAAGCAGGGGGACACAGTGTGTTACTGATGGTAGCCTTTGTTACTTTGGTCCCAGCTCTCTGCAGGTCATCCTGTGTGGTTCTGGGATTTTTGTTCACAGTTCTTGTGATCATTTTGACCCCATGAGGTGAGATCTTGCGTGAAGCCCCAGATCGAGGGAGATTATCAGTGGTTATCAGTATGTTTTCCATTTTCTAATAATTGCTCCCACAGTTGATTTCTTCACACCAAGATGCTTACCTATTGCAGATTCAGTCTTCCCAGCCTGGTGCAGGTTAACAATTTTGTTTCTAGTGTCCTTTGACATCTCTTTAGTCTTGGCCATAGTGGAGAACTGAACAGTGCCCAGGTGGGGAAGCAAGAGTGAGAGTATGAGAGCAGGCTAGGTCAAGAACGGTAACTCAAAATCATGAAAAAACACAGGGAAACACAGAAGGCTTCATGCAGGGAATTAACCACAATGATCCGCGCCAAGACAATGAACAAACAACCATTAAATACAACACATAACAAGGTAACGAGGGGGATGAACTAATCTGTAGGCATGACAACACACAAGCTAGGTGGAGACATACAGGGTTGGCATGAAAACAGTGGGATACACTTCATAATACAAGTCCTTAACACAGAACGGCGGGATAGAAAAACAGAACATATTCCGGGCTGGAGTGCCCTCCAGCGGCTTCCGAGGGCAACTCCAGTGCCACTCGTGACAAATATAGGTAACATGTGGAGGACAAGTTACAGGTCTGTGAGAGCCAGAAATCTTGCTTGTTTGTAGGTGACCAAATACTTATTTTACAGAGGAATTTAGCAATTAATTTACTAAAAATTATTTTGTCTCTCAAATTCATGTGATTATTTATCTGTTTTAATGCTGCTCTTACAAAAATATACTATGTCCTAGTTAAAAAAAGTTCCATAGTGTACTTAAAGTGTTTTATTTTTGTGCAATAATAATATAATAATAACTATAACTATAATAATGTAAATACTATGATATTTATTAGTGAATTATAGGTTCAAGTGTACTACAAGTGGTATCTAAATATTATATTTATTTTATGTTATATGTTAAATTTTAGTTCATATTTATTTTGT
>JAUMHR010000042.1:5175340-5193158 GCA_032361145.1 Enteromius fasciolatus | reverse complement strand
GATTTCCAGTCAGGATTTAGACCATATCATAGTACTGAGACTGCTCTAATTAGAGTTACAAATGACCTGCTTCTATCATCTGATCGCGGTTGTATCTCAATATTAGTGCTATTGGATCTCAGCTCTGTATTTGACACTATTGACCACAATTCTTTTGAATAGACTAGAAAACTCTATTGCCATTAGTGGAAGTGCCTTAACATAGTTCAAATCATATTTATCTGACCGCTGTCCGTTTGTTGCAGTGACTTAAGACTTATCATATCGATCACAAGTGCAATATGAAGTACATTAAGGCTCAGTACTATGGCCATTACTTTTTACGCTTTTTACACTTTTTACATGTTACCCTTGGGAGATATTATCAGGAAACATGGTGTTAGCTTTCACTGCTATGCTGATGACACTAAGTTATATATTTATTCTCAGCCAGGTGAAACACACCAAATTGAAAAACTAACGGAATGCATAGCTGATATAAAAAAAATGGATGCCAAGTAACTTCTTACTGTTAAATTCTGACAAAACAGAGGTGTTAATTTTTCGGACCTAAAAACCACACTTGTAATAATCTAGACCACTCCCTAACACTTGATGGCTGCTCTGTCAATTCTTCTTTATCAGTTAGGAACCTAGGTGTGCTGTTTGATAGCAATCTTTCATTTTAAAGCCATGTTTCTAGTATCTGTAAAAGTACTCTAGCTGCTGCATTTTGAACCAGCTGTAGTCTATTTATCAAGCGTGCAGAACAACCACCCAATAAAGCATTACAATAATCTAACCTCGAGGTCATAACGCATTAATTAACATTTTTGCATTTGAGGTTGAGAGTGTTGCGATAGAGACTCAGAGAGACGGTTGAATTTATTTGCGGGGTATTTAATGAGAAGACTCAGTACAACAAGAAGTAAGCAAGTTCAACGATGGTGGATACAATGGCAGAGGCTGAAACACATCCAATACACAGAGCAGAAAGTCAGGCAATGGGCAAACAGAGTCCGTGGGGCAAAGGCGAGATCGGCAAACGAGAACAGGTGGAAGTCAGCAACGGTAAATCCAGAGAATACAAACACAATGACAGGGGGAAACGCTTACAGAGGTGGTGGGAACACACACACAATGATGAGCGGGGAACACTGGGAAATCGGGGGTATAAATACAGGGGAGAAATGACATGAAAGGGGAGGAGAACATATTAGTTGCTGTGGCGACACATTAGGTGGGTGGAGACAGGGAGCACATGTGACAGAACATACAAGGAATGGAAAAACACAACATACAACAATGAGGCTGGAAGTGCAATACAAAAGTCCAACTGGCACTTCCAGCAGATCATGACAGAGAGCATAGGACGCAATTTAGATATGTTCTTGAAATGGAAAAACGCAGAAGGGCGAAGACAAGAGGCAGGCAGGGTCAGCAACATAAAATCCAACACAGAGAACACTGGAAACACGGAAGGCTTAGAAAGGGGTAAATCCACACAATGAACAGCGACATGAGTCCTTAAATACAAGTACAAACAAGACAAGGGTGCGGAGAAACTAATGGGTCCTTTGACAGGGAATGGAGAGACAGACAAACAAACAACATAGTCCGGGCTGGAGTGCCCTCTGGAGGTTTCAGGAGGGCAACTCCAGCGAAGCTTGTGACAGTTATACTTGTCATCTGTCGCAATAGTGATGTGTAACACATGGATCGTTTTAATTTAGTTTTTCCTTTTGTTATTATTAATCTTATTATTAACGTTTCTATAGACATGAGCGTGCATTTTATAATGTATAACTATAAATGTATGGCTTTCCTATTACTTATGTGTTTTTAAATGTATGAAACCTACAATTATCAGTATATAGTTGAAAACACTGCATATTTGTGATAATATGACAAGCGCTCAGCGTGTCCGATCTGGTTCTGCGCCAGCAAAAGTGCCAGAGCAGATTTTAATTCAGCAGTTGATAACGTACTGCACTGAACATTCTAATCGTTCAAGCTTGTGATCATGCGCGCGAAAGGGTTAAAAATATCTCATATGTTCTGAAGATGAACAAATGTCTTCTGGGTTTGGAATGACATGAGTTTGAGTAATACATTTTATTTTTAGGTGAAGCATTCCTTTAAGGACACTTGAGAATTGACAGGAATGTTGAGAGGCAGCAGGGAAATGGTTCCAGGATATAAAACAGGTTAGATTTAAATGTGAGTCTGCATGAACACAACAGCCTCTTACAGTATATGTTGTGCCATGAGCAACATGCAACTCTCTACACCACTGCTTCAAACACGCCTTTGGTTTTTAATCAACAAGAGATCTCCTACTGACTAGGTTTATTGCATGTAAGCTGCGTAAACCCAGCAGGCTGATGTTTCAGGGCTCCTGTAAGTCACTAATCCTGATGTCTGGCTGTGCTCTGATACAGTTCATGTCAACTACAATATGTGACAGAAGCATCATCCTGATTATTTCTAACAGTCCGTATTTGCACTACATATTAAACATTTGCTTTCTGTCTTTTTACTCTGCACTAGTTAACAGTTCTATGTAAGAAAGAAAGAAAAAACTTATCTATGCAAATCTGCATTTGGTGGTGAATGATTTCTTTATTGTGATTGTTGGCTGTTGTTGCTGACAGTTGTTGCAAGATGTATTTGTACATGTTGCAAGTTGATTTCCCCTACTACTGACTGATCTGTTGTGTCCTTAGCCTGCACACCGCACTACAGTCTCAAGGGTAAGTACAGTCGTTAACAGCATCATCCCGGATCCTGCTTTTTGACCCCAAGACAGTTTCTTTTGTTTATTGTGCACCAAAGTTGCATAATTCTGATGAAGTTCACCTTTTAAATGCACTAGAATATTTATCAAAATTAGCTTAAAAATGGCTTTTACCATGGTTATTTTGTTGTAATCTGTAGCTATTTCATCAGTATTAGGAGTGCTGGGGTTTGCTAAAAGTTTAGCATTTGCACTTTTTAAATAATGTAATATAATAAAATGTAATATACAGTATATAAAGCTAATGGTATATATATATATATATATATATATATAGGTTGTGCAAGGATTGTATTTATTTTCAATTGTCTTGTCAAGATGCTTTTAACATTTATCTGTCCTCATGGAAAATGTGTTGCAAAAATAAAATAAATTAAAACAAATGTATTTACAAGATTTTAGCCTATAATCACATTACGCAAAGGGTATTTATTTCTCCATTTGCATCTATGACGCATGAAAAAGACACTGGGCTGTGGCAAAGTTTTAGAAGGGTTAGAACATACAGAGAAGAGTACATGAATTCATAAAAAAAAGTCCGGGAGTGAGAAACAGGGAAACACACACAACAGAAGTCCTGGGCGCTGGAGTGCCTGATGTGGGATTCCTACCATTAAACTGGCCGTTTTCCAATGCAAGCTGAACGTCCTTCAAGGACAGCGCGTCTTCACTTTGCTCATGTTGGTAAAGCCAGCTCTGATGTGCGCACAGACTGTATAAATAAAATGCATGCGCCAAAACACTGGTCCATGCTTGTTTAAAAGTCATACCAGTGCTCTATAAGAATGAGCAAATGACAGATATGCTCTTCCGAAAAAAAACAAAAAAACCCGTTCAAATTACACCACCGTTACCGACCGCTTCGGCATTTTATTCGGAAATTTAGTCCCGCGCCGCAAGAAGTCTGTTTGGGACCTCTACTTGGAAAGGATCATCTCGGGCCAATTGGTCTCGGCCGGATGAGTATTTAAGATGGACCAAAACACCGCTAAGATGAGCAATGACTCCAATGCAGATGTGTCTGTACTTACCCGCTCTCTTTACCTAACTTTACAGAGTCCCCGTGACTGAGGAAGCCAGAGACTGCATCCACTTGCACCGGAGCATCGATCAGCAGCACGTAAAGGAAAGAAGAGGAGAGAAAGAGGAATCAACACACAGAGCACCACACTTTCACAGACTGTTTACATTTCTGCTCACCTTGTTCTCAATAAATCCATCCTCTGGGGTTTGTTCTTTACTGCACTCTCTTGTGTTGTCGTGTTCTCTAGTGCCAGTGGTGACACTGGTGGAGAATGCGGGCAGTTACACTGGCCTGAGACACTGACAGACAGAGAATTCAACAGCTTTACCCACCACCAACCCCACTGTATTTCTCACTGCCATTTTTTTAAATTATCATTACAGACGTGGGCTCTCCCCCGAAGAAGAAATGGAGGAATTATTGAAACAGCTCACTAAAGTCAGCATCCACCAGCATCAATGTTATGAGCGCCTGATCGAGCGACAGGAATGGATGGAGGATCGATCAGCAGAACTCCGCCTTTCGGCCCAGTTGACCCAGCTGTCTGATCCCAGAGTGACTGTCAGTCGCCTCTTGCAGAAGCTCACAGCAAATTATGATGTTAAAAGCTATCTAAAAATGTTTGAAACCACCGCGGAGACAGAGGGATGGCCACGAGACACATTGGGTTTTGGTGCTGGCACCGTTGTTTACGATTGAAGCTCAGAGAGCATACTTTTCATTACCTTCATCCAGTAATCGTAGTTACTCTGAATTAAAAAGAGAGATTCCTTCCAGGTTGGGTCTTTCTTCCACCGCTGCTGCACAGATGTTTCATGAATGGGAGTTTAAAACACGGTTGCCAGCCCGAGTCCAGGCAGTTGATCTGATGAGGCTGGCAGAACACTGGCGGTTGGAAGGGGTTCCAACACCATGGCAAGTCATCGAAAAGGTGGCTGTTGATAGAATGCTTTGTGCACTGCCCGAAACCATGCAGCAAGAGGCTGGAATGCGGGGTCGAAAGATTTTGGAGGAGATGATCGAAGCCATCGAGCTGGCGGACGTGGCTTAACACCGGGAGCTGGGGGAGAGAGCACCGCAGTTTCCCCAGAGGGGGGTCACACAGTAAGCAGGCCGCCCAGCCCCCATGACGAACCCATGCCACGGACCCAAATGTGTCTGCCACCAAGCCGTGGATGGCCGGCTGTGCAGTACATCAGATGGCACCAAGGGGAGCGCCGCGCCTTTGAGTGTAGATTCAGGGCCGAATCTAAAAAGCTGTACTGGATTCCAGGAGCGGAATCACCCTTCTCCGGCCGGATGTGTTAGGACCCCAGCGAACTGCATCCTCTTACCTACCTGTGACATGTGTTCATGGAGACACACGGCGTGTGCCGGCTCGAACCGTAAATATAAAGAAAGTATATGGGGAAAAGAAGATTAAAGTTGGAATTGTGAGTGAGCTTCCTGTTCCTGTGCTTCTAGGGAGAGATTGGTCAGGGTTCGAAGAGGCCCTCGGCTGTGCCACACAGCCTGCCCGACCTACACACCACCGACGTTGATGACCAGGGCAGATCCCACTCTGCAAGGTTACCTCCAAGGCCATAGGCAAAGAACTGTTCCTGTTTGCCAGCCGTATGGGAATCCCAGCGGAGATACTGACTGACCAGGGAACACCCTTTATGTCCTGGCTATTGGCTGAACTCTGCCAGCTGCTGAAGGTCCAACAGCTCTGCACCTCAGTGTACCACCCCCAGACGGATGGACTCGTTGAATGCTTCAACCAGACGCTTAAACAGATGCTCCAAAGACTGGAATCTGCTACTACCCTATGTGCTGTTTGGAATCAGAGAGGTGCCGCAAGCGTCAGCGGGATTCACTCTATTTGAGTTGCTGTTTGGCCAGCCCCGGGGCTTACTCGACATGGCCAAAGAAGCGTGGGAGCAGCAGCTGGCAGCCCATCGTACCATGGTAGAACACATCATGGAGATAAGGGAAAGGATAGACCGCATCATGCCATTAGTCCGGGAACACATGGTGAAGGCCCAGCAAACCCAGCAACGCACCTACAACTGGGCGGCCCAACCGCGGGAGTTCCACCCAGGAGACAGGGTGATGGTCCTGGTCCCCAACGCTGCATGTAAGTTCCTTGCTCAGTGGCAGGGGCCATACATGGTAGAAGAGCGAATAGGGCCCGTCAACTACCGGGCTGCCGCAACCATCATCAGATTTATCACATTAACCTCCTGATGCAATGGATAGGGGACCGGGACCAGGTAGCAGCCTTCATTGCACCCGAGCCCGCAGTTGTTGACACCAATCCACATCTGTTGGCCGCTCAGAAAGCAGAGCTGAGGCACCTGGTCGGTCAGTTCCAGGATGTGTTTTCGGAGACCCCCGGCAAAACAACCGCCATCATTCACGAGATCCTCACACCACCTGGAGTCATCGTCCGGCAGCGGCCCTACCATATTCCCAAGGCCCGCCAGCAGGCTTTAGAGGAGGAAATTAAGAAGATGCTGAAACTGGGGGTGATAAAGCCATCCCAGAGTCCATGGTCCAGCCCCATTGTCCTGGTCCCAAAGCCGGATGACTCCCTCCGCTTCTGTAATGACTGCCGGCGCCTGAATGAGGTATCCCAATTTGACAGCAACCCCATGCCCTGAGTGGACAAGCTACTGGAACATCTGGGAAGGGCCCGGTTTATTACAACACTAGACCTCACCAAAGGTTACTGGCGAGTGCCACTTTCTGATGATGCTAAACCTTTCTCAACACCCTCAGGACACTGGCAATACTGGGCCCTTCCCTTCTGGTTACATGAAGCGCTAGCTACGTTTCAACGCCTGATGGACATTGTTCTCCGGCCGCATCAGGAGTATGCGGCTGCCTATATTGATGGCGTCATTATCCACTCGGAGGCATGGGGGGATCACCTGGATTGGCTACGGAAGGTGCTGTCCAAGCTAAAACGGGCTGGATTAACTGCCAACCCCCGAAAATGTCATCTCGCCATGTCGGAGGCCAAGTTTCGCCGTTAGAAGAGGCCTGGTGAAGCCCCAGGAGGATAAGATCCAGGCAGTCCTGGAGGCCCCGAGACCCATCACAAAAACCCAGGTACAGGCCTTCTTGAGGTTGGCGGGAGATTTTTTTTTTATGATTTTGGGAGGGACAATCCTTGGATAGGGTGGGACATGTCCATGCCTTGAAATTGGACTTCAAATATGAATGATTTTCACAACACAGCAAAAAAAAAAAAAAGCTTGTCATTATAGAAGATTGTTAGGTCCCGTGACGTGTGGTGATTGGGTGAAGATAATTTTATTGCTAATTTTGTTTTGTTGTCGCTCTTTCTCTCTCTATTGCCACGCAGCGCTCCAAATCTTCAGCAGCTGAGCCTAATTAGGAGCGTGGAACATACAGTGTATAAGGCAACAGCAAAGCAGCGACCAGAGAGAGATCCCTTTCACTTATCCCAACCAGAGTTTTGTAGTGACAACAATGTGTAGATTGTGAACCAGTGGTGTAAATACGAAGTGGTAAACTAAGCTTCGTGAATGTTTAAACATAAACCCGTGTAAAGGAGACGGGAGCCTATTTATTTGGGTTTTTATCCACTTTTAGTTTTCTCCTGTTTTTTCGTTAGTCAGGAAGAGAGGTAAGAGAACTGTCTTTTATGTGCTTTTCTTTGGATACCCTTTAGGAAGATCTGGTTTTGTTTATTATTTTGGCATTTTCCCACTCCTGACTATTTGGGTCATTGTTTTGCTTTGTTTATCGATCATTGTATATATTATTTATTCGGCCTGTCTAAGCCGACAAATAAAATAAAAACATGCTTGAATTTAAATAGTGTGTTAAGTGGTGTTAATCTAAATAGTGGAGAAGTTGTTTTGGGACAGGAGAAAGTGATTTCTCCGTGTTTGATTCCTCCCTGTTTATTCTCACGGGCCATATTTAATTTATTTATTTAGATTTTTCGTTAGCAAAATTATATTGTTGCTTCCTCCCCAACTCCTAGACTGGGAAAGTAATGTAACAAATTGGGGGCTCGTCCTTGTGTTTCGTATTTTGTTTTTACATTCGCTCCGTCTTTCAATATTTAATTCATTACTGTGGCAAATTCAATTTGAATCACTAAAAAAATATATTCCTAAAAGCAACTTTACAGATTATACATTAACTTCATTGCTGGCTGTTATCTTTTTTTTCAGGGAGAGAGGAGAGTGTAGGAAAGTAGTTTCTTTTTCTTCTGGAGATGCAATTCAATCTTCGTTTACTCTAGCACCAGAGAATCTACCAAACAAGTAATTAATATGTTATAATGGTAAGATTTTGTTATAATATATAGCGCAAGATAATAATATATACCTTGTACTCCCTCTGTTTCTGATCTAACTCTCCAGTAGGCCTCCAAAGCCAAAGGGGGCATGAATCTGGCATCATGACCTGATGTGCTCTTTATACATTACTGAAACAGCATATACTTTTTTCAACATTACATTATCAACGGTATTATTTAAAAATTATTTACTTGAGACATTATTTTAAGTTAAGTTACGCTCTTTGTTCAGAAAACACATCCACCAGTTTTATAATCTGTGGGAAAACTTTTATAAACGTGATCAGCTCCAGCTTGCATTCTCACAAAATCCTCACCAGCAATCTGAAAGCAATTTTCTGGAAATCAAAGCCCAGTGTAAATGCAGCTTAAGGTAGTCTATCATTTCTCAAAAATGACCACTATTCCCGATCATTTTCAGAAGGAATACAGCCAGTTTCCATAGGAATTGCACTCTGGGAGAAAACATCTGAAGCTTCAACAGATTATTTGCCTTCTAAACCACATATCTCAAAACCAGACATGACGGAGGTCTTGACAGCTTTTGCCTTATTCATGATACACAGCCTTATGTCACTTTTCCTACCAGTCACACTGAGTAGCGCAAAGAGTATTAATACTTCCCAGATCACGAAAGGCAATTCACTGTTATTCATCTATATCTACCAAAGCACTTTTAGTGTTCTCTCTGTGTTCCTTTTTGCTTTCATCACCTTTGCATGTGCCTTGACTCCTATTGGCATTGTGCAATGCAGTAGCATGCTGGACTGAACACACCTGACAGGTAAGTCTTTGAACACAACCTCATCTGTCCTGTTTCCTGAAACCCAAAGCACACTTCAATTTTTGTTTCTTTTCTTTGTTCATTTTCTTGTTCAGACTGTGTTTTCCTGAAATTTGTACAAATGAACATGGCTATGAACAGAACAATTCTATGTTCCCTGCTGGGGACAAAATAGTGACAAAGCTGCTTTTACTTCTCCTCACCTTAGGCACTGGCAACAAATGAGTACTGCTACTTATCCATTGTGCTGTGTGAGCAGTAATGTGTCTAAAATTTACAAACACAGGATGTGACATATTCTTTGCCTTATTGTTCACAAATTTCACCAAATTCTTAGTCGTGCCTCTTTTGCTCCTTTTATCTCATTGTTGATATGTTTCCAGCTGCAGTTCATAGGGTAATTTAGAAAGAACTCAGTGTTAGAGGGATGATTTATTTCTTCCAAACACTCTGTTGTCAATGTATTGAATCCACTGAGAACCAGCTAAGTTAGCCAACCATATCAATGTAGCAATTATATAACAATTCTATATTTTCAAATATAATGTCTACATATCAGTTACCTGGATTGAACTGATTGTGATCTGTCTGATCTAACATTAATTCAGTGTTCTTTTACTGTAAAATATCCACACTGTAAAAAATAAAAAAAAAATCAACATCAGTGAAATTCAGAGTAATTAACTGGCAGCAAGTTAAAAGCAACTAACTGTAGAAAATAACGACAATAATTAAATGGCAGCTAGTGACAAGTAACGTAATGTAGAAAATAACTACAGTAATTAACTGGCAGCTAGTGACAAGTAACTTACTGTAGAATGAATAACCATATTAACTGTTTTCATTTACAGCAGCAATCATGTAACTGTAAAGTAAAACTACAACTTTGCAAGTGTTTTTTTTGCACATATTACACAGGACAGTACAGCGAAGGACCTTAAGCCAGGAATCGAACACCAGAGATAGAGTTGCACTATGTCAGTCCGCTAACCACTAGACTATTAGTAGCAACATGTTCCATTGCTGTTTAGTTATATTGATCCTGCACATATTTAAATAAATAACTAATAAAAGAAGTTAATAATAATGTTGCTAGATTTATATATAAATATTAATTTATCAGTCAGTTATGCGCTTATAGTTTTACCAAGCCTCATTAACACATGCCTGCAAAATGTCAGTGGTCACAGCACCATTCTGCAACACCCTTGCCACCTTTGATGGGAATGCATTCACCTTCAAAAAGTTGTTAAAAATATTGTTTAAGAAACAGCTACACATTTATACATGCTACTTTCACTACTTTTCATAAATATATTACCAAAGTGCTCTGTCTCCTTTTCCTTGTGACACAAAAGATGGGTGGCAGACATTTACACGTCTTCTTCTCCCATCTTCTTGCCCTCTGAAGTAACATGTTTGTAATTAACATTGACCAAATATATTAATCATGCTTTCCCACTTCAACAATAACATTTATTAATAATGTACTACATTTTTATTTCACAAATCATACCCCTCAATCCCAAGGTTCTCCAGCAAAACCTTGCACCACCACCTCCTCAGATATGGCATGTCATTCTGAACATAAGAACAGATGTAAGGTAAATCAAGATTCAACATCAAGAATTAAAATTAGGTGCTCGGTAACAGTGTTAATGGAATAATTGACAATGGATGTTGTGTGGAAATTTAAGTAAAAATCTCAGTGCATCATTAAATGCCACCAAAAGTCTTAAATTATTAAACTGTAGCTTCACTGCACCTTATGTCACACAGTATTTATTTATTACTACAGGAACTTTACCTAAACGCATCTTTATTTATGTGTATTTGTCACGTCTGCAACAGCCACAGATCCCAGGTCAGACTCTTTTCCGCGATCTCAGTCTCCTGAGTTTTAATTAGCATCACCTGATGGCCATTAGTACTCACCTTTATAAACCAGAGAACTCTGCAGTTCCTCTGTCAGTGATCAAGGTAACTACCATCACCTCTTTATCCTGTTGTATCAAGCTTTCAACTCTCACGTTTATGCTACAGAGAATCCAGTTGTTCAAAGACCAAGAGAAGCCTGAACCCACTCACCTGCACCGAGCACACTACAGTCTGAAGGATCGTAAGGTTACTGAACTCTTCTTATGCTTACCTTAATGCCTTACCTGAATGATGTGTCCCAGGAACCGTTCTAAAAGACTGAGAGATAAATCCAGGTTTTAACTAAGCATGTGGAACTGTACCCGCTTTACTCACCTGAATGCCAGTCTCATTCCTGCTTGTCACACCGTGCTGGAGATCTTCAGTAATGCCCAGATAAGTTTACCTAAGTTACTAACCTGTTCTGCTTCACGGTGTCCAGACAACAAAGAGGAACCTAAGAAGAGCCAGGAAAAGAAACGATCAGTGAAAGCACATCATAGTTTTCAGCACTGCACTATCACCTCACTGAGAGAGTCACATCAAGAAGCGTTCCGGAGATCGCTGTGCTAACGATCCGGACATCGTTTGCACATATTTACTTTACCTTATTCCTACCTCCTTCGTTCATTCCTTCCCCATTATATGGACAACGTTGAATTGTTGACTCTCAACTTTGTTTCGTTGTCTTTCAAACAGAAAGTTACAGTATTATGTATAAAAATGTTTAGTGTTACACATACAGTGCAATACCTCAGTTATATATGTACATATACATATGGCTGTTTCTTTTATACAGACTTTTTTTACACTTATAATAATCCTCGCTCTTATTTTTATAACTTCCTCTGTTAGTACTTATTTATCTCTTATTTGTATGTTTTTATCCCAATTGAGGAGTACTTTTCAGCCAGAAAGAATTTCACTGTATGTTGTACCAGCTATAACTACATATGACAAATTAAGACTCTTGAATCTATAATTACATCACAAATGTGCGGTATAACATGAAGTTGTCATGATCGGGTGGAGGGAAGACACGGAGAGTTGCGTTGTCCATCTCAAACATCTTTAATTCAATCCAAAGGTTTTCACAAAATGAGAGTAGTGGAAGCACGCTTAACAATAGACAATGACGGACAAAGACTGATTCACAGAAGGCAACTTATAAGGGGGAGACAATCACAGATAATGGGCTGGACACACCTGACACAAACTGATTACAAGAAACTAGGTCACAGAGCACATGGGGAAGGACAACAAAACACTCATACATATAACAGTTCGCCCCCTCCTGACAAGGCGCAAACCTGCGCTGTAAAGTAACAACAGAGGAGGGAGGGCAGGGGCTCTGGAGGAGGGCGTGGAGCAGGGGAGAAAAAGAAAGAAAAGCAAAAAAAAAAAAAAAGAGTCCCATAGTCCATGGAGGTGCTGAAGGTGGGAGAAGCCAGTGCGGCGTCAGGAGCAGGGTGAGACAGGTGATGGCCCAGCGACCAGTAAGGCTGAGGCCCCAGGGGGGAGTTGACGGCAGGAGAAGCCATGGAGGAGGAGAGGCCGACGACTCCAGGGGGCCGACAGACGGTGACAACCCCAGAGTGTAGAGAGCCCAGGGTGGAGCCGAGCAGACGGGGCGCTGGGGTGACACCAATGGGCTGGAGGGCCGCGGCGCAGCGGTGGACTCAGACGACTGATGCTGAGGCGGGACTCGGAGGACCGCTGCGAAGCCGGAGCAACCGAGGCCGATGGTGAAGTTGAAGGGAAGGAGGAGCCTGACAGAGCTGGCAGGACAGCGGGACGATGACTGACCTTGGCTGAACCAGAAGAACGAGGGAGCCTGGTGGAGTTGAAGGTGCCATGAGGCCCAGCGAAGCCCAAGGCGGAGTCCAGACGTCGCCAGCTGGAGGCAAAGACAGGGGATCATAGTACCCCAGTGGAGCTTGGCTGTGGAGACCGACTGGCAGAAGAGGAGGTGGGAGAGGGAGGCTGGGAGGGAACTTTAAAAGCGCTGTCTGGGAACAGCGGAGAAGCAGATTCAAGAGGGCTGGGTTCCACCTCTCCATACCAGTCAATGAGATCGTCGTTACCAATGTCCACTAGAATCCCGACCGGGACTGATGTTGCTGCCAGCTCGTGGACGCGCTCAGGCAGCGCAGGCTCATGTACGCGCTTGGTCAGCACAGGCTCTGTGAAGTGCTTGTGCTCAGTGAAGAGCTGGTGCTCGTGGAGGTGCTCAGGCTTGGTGAAGAGCTCGGGCTCTGAGTTTTTCTGCCCTGAATTTTTCTGCCTGTTTTCCGATCACGATCAGCTGCTTGTCTGTGAAAGAACTGTTTACCTGTGTACCGACCTTCGCCTGTTTGACCACTCTGAATAAAGCTTGCAAATTGATTCAAACGACTCAAGTGATCCATCACAACTGTACTGTATACTCTATACCAGTTGCTAGATTTCAGTAAAATTGCTTTCTGGGGAGTGTATTAATTTACAATAATGTGGTAATGATTAAAAGTTTGTATAAAACAGTTGTAGCATATTAGCTTATTAAGGGAAATGTATATAAATCATTACTATTAATTATGATTAATTGCAATTATTTATATCAGTAGTATGCCATTTATGCCAGTAGTAACTGTAGCAGATTTACCATCAACTAATC
Source organism: Enteromius fasciolatus (assembly GCA_032361145.1). Classification (NCBI taxonomy): domain Eukaryota; kingdom Metazoa; phylum Chordata; class Actinopteri; order Cypriniformes; family Cyprinidae; genus Enteromius; species Enteromius fasciolatus. Next base: position 5,179,683 of record JAUMHR010000042.1, on the reverse strand, counting down.
TGTTCATTCAGTGAACATATTGTCACGAGGCTCGCTGGCGTGTGTGCGCAGGACAGACAGGCAGAACACGGCAGATCGATGCAAAAGTAAACTTTAATTAAAGAACTCAAAACACAAAAAAAAAGCTGACGGGGCAGCAAACACACACGAGGAATCACAGCGAACAGCACATACGTAACGTTAACAGGACTTGAATGGCAAAGAAAAGACATGGGCATTTAAACACAGAGAAATCAAAAGCTAAAGTGAGGGCAGGTGTACAACACAGGTGCAACGATGAAACAAATGAGGGAAAGACCAAACGGGACCGGACTAAACCAAAATACATCAAGACATGGGGGAACACAAGACAAGGACAGGAACAGAATGTTACACATATAGTGTAAGTTCATATAAACTTTTCATTTCTAACACTGTTTTATTAACTTTATGTTAACTCATATTGTCACAATTGAGAATAAGAGAAACGTGCAGATCCATACGCGAACGTTTATTGGAGCCACACTCACAGAGTAAAGTCACAGGCAGAGTTATCAACGGCAAGCGGGGATATCAGAGACAATGGCAAGAGAATAATCCTAAATTCGTTGCGTGAGTCAGGCGATGAAGCGAACAGAGTCCAGGGGCGAGGCAAGAGCGAGAGTCCGAGGGCAGGCTTGGGTCTAGATCCAGGAAGGCAGAGACACAGAGGGAACACAGGAAAACACGGGTGGCACGACAACGGGGAAAACGCACGGTACAACCAAACATTGACGAGCGACTAACAAAAGGATATCCGAGGAATTTATACATGTGACATAAGGCGGGGAAACAATGAAACACCTTGACAACAAACAAGAGGGGCGGAGACATGAGTTCATTGATAATTAGTCCAACGGGTGAAAACAGACATAAAACAGTTTGCTGGAGCTGGAGTCCCAGCTGAACATGACACATATAATAAAACAAGATGGACTTTTCCTGCTTTATTAACACATGTTCCTGCTGTACTTCATGGTTAGGTAGTTATAAAGCATTTAGTAGTTGCCAGGTGTCTGTTTTGATAGATCTGTATCCATCTGTGTTGTATTTGTTTTTGTTTTTTTCTCTGTGTTGTGTTTGATTATTTCTTTCTGTTAGAAAAATAACTGAACCTTTAAATCTCTTTGGTACATTTAGATATGGTTATAAATCAAGAACAAGGCATTTATAACTGTTTATAAACTATATTACTAATGACTATTAATGTTGGAACAATGCTTTATAAAGGATGAACTGACTATTTACTAATGTTTAACTAATGATTCATAGCATGTAGTTATTATTAGGTGTTACCCAAAGACGTAATGTGTTGATATTATGAGGTGGTTAGTAGTTAGCTAGTGATCTATCATAAACATGCATGAAACAGTATACCATACACAAGACAATATGCAACACAATAACAATATACACAATGACCTGAAGGATATGTGTTCACTAAAAAAAAAGTTTTCCTGTGAATTAATTTAGGAAAAGTCCATTGTCTTTTCACAAGGGAGAACTAGTCAGAGTTGCTTTTTTTCACATTCCTTCAAGCAATAAACCAGTGTTTTTAATAAACCGGCTGGAATCAGAAGCCAGTTTTGCCTTCCTGAGGTGTTGGCTGCCTTTCAGGGGAAGGCTCCACAGACCCTCATAGTTGCAGTTTGAGTTACCCATTGGTAAAATAACAGGAAGGGAAAGACACTAGAAGACAACACATTTAAATTACAAGCACATTGTTGGTTAATGTAATTTTCTACAGTACATAATTGCTTATTGTGTTTTCTACAATACTTTGGTAATTACTGTAATTGTCTACATTACATGATTTGTTATTTTGCTTTCTACAATACATTAACAATTACTGTCATTTTCAACAGCACATGATTAGTTATTGTGTTTTCTACAACAGATTAAAAGTTACTGTGATTTTCTGCAGAAACACTCAGTATTTCTTACATTACTGCAAATTTGATTGAAACTATGGTATTCTACTGTGAACTAGTATTCATTATTTTCCTGTCGACAAACACTGCAAACTTCCGTATATTTCACATAATTTATTTATTTTACAGTGAGAAGTTGTAAACAAAGATAATTGGAGTAAAGCACAGTTTTCATTGATACATGAAGCTATTGCTCTGTGTGTATTCTAATAGCCTTCTAACAGAGTGATTAGAGTGCAAAACACTTCATTAGAAGACCTTGGTCAGGGCTCTGAGATCCCACACTAAGACATGGGCCTCTTGGGGATCTATGTTTCTTCAAACCTGGAGAAAATTCAGTGATAGCCTTGTGTTCTGATTCCAAACATGTATTAATTCCATTCAGGGGTTGATGGAGGAGTGCTTGTGATGTATCATATTCACGTTTCAATTTGTATTTCTTCTTTAAAAAACTTTTACCTCTTTCTTTCTAGATCTGGTTGTTCACACTTCCTCATTAATATGAATAGAATAGCATGTCTGGCTTACTGTCCAGCTGAGTGAGCAGGGAGCTCGGCTGAATCAGAGCCCTTGGAGTTTTAACCCTTGGCTGCGAGGGCAGAGCTCGGCGTCTGGCTCCCATCCGAGGAAGGTGAGGACCGGAGGGGGAGAAAAAGGGTGGCAGAGGGATGCAAGAATGAGATGTAGAAGGTGTCAGGCTCAGACGAAGCACACGTGAATGAGTAAAGATAACAGGATTTATTCGAAAAAAAAAGGGACAAAGGCAGGGCTGGTAAGCAGGTTAAAACAATAACATAAATATATCCGGACTGTCTCCTGACAGTTCACTTCCACAATCTCCTGATTGCTCTGTTCCACTTCAGGCTCTGCTTACTCAGGTAAGTGCAATAGGAATTTATATCCTTAGATCTTTGGCGATCTCCTGACCTCCTCCTGCATTCAGGTGACTCCAATTAGTAATCAGGTGACTGAGAGCGTGTAATGGTGTCTCAGATGACTGAGACTGCGTGACAGAAGACTTCGTTCACACATACACATACCTCCGAACACATACCCCCAGTTTCACAGACAAGGCTTAAACTAGTCCCAGACAAAATTGTATGTTTGAGCTGTCTCACAGCTAGTCCTGGCTTAAGCTAAGCTCCGTTTGTGAAACTGGGCCATAGTGTATTTAAAAAGGTATATTTTCTTGGCCACAGAAAAATGCCTTTTTACAGTATTACTGCATTAGAACATGTAGCAGGGGTCACAACCGTTAAGGGACATTACTTTACAAGGCAGAATCAGAAACTCATGTCATTTGTGCAAAAGTTTTATTAACTCTACGTTAACTTACATGTATAAATACATTCACACTAAAGGGAAAGTGCAAAGCAAGGGCTTAAGGGTGAACCATGAAGAAAGCTAGAATTTAAGTTATGAAAAGAGAGTCAGTTGACCAACCTGTAAAACCATCAGTGCATAACTAATATTAAACCTCTGTTTTGTTTAGTTAAATGTACGATACTTGCATTGTCTCTTTGGTGAGAGTCTAATGCAGTCTCGAAGTCCGGATGGTTACAAAGTTTTGGATTGGCAATCATGTCCTCTTGGTTTGAAGAGTGATGAAATCCAAGAGATGTCCTGACTCTCGTGATAGGTAGATCAAAGCGGAGCTGGGAGATAGATCTGTTGCGATTCATTGATCTTGAGTTGCCTGAAATTCAAGGCTTAGACCTAGAGTAAAACTTAGAGTTAAGTCCTAATCTCAGTGTCTCTCCAAGACTGCAGACTGCACTGCATCAGCCCTGGGGGGTTGGTCAGGAGATCTGCAACATAGTGGTGTTCCAGTGTCCGGGAAGGTAGGAAAAAGAGAAGAGAAGGGGGATTTCTGAGGTGAAGGCTTTTGTACCCTGCTGAGGTCACACCTTCTGTAGGTCAAGGACCATTGGTGTCATGATGCTTTTGTAGGGAACTTTTATGACTCTTTGTTCCTAAGCATGCTAATTTGCATACACACATGCAATGATCTGGACTGGAGGAGGTACACACTAATTAGGGAGATTCTTACAACACTGAATGTTGTAAAGATATTAACATATAACATACACTCTCAATTAGATCATCTGAAGACGAATCCTTAGGTACCAAACATGACATGTGTTGTTCTGATGAGGTGGAATAAGCTGATGATCTATCAAAAACATGCTCAAAACAATATACCATACACAAAATGATATGCATGGACAATAAGAATATAAACAATGACCTGAAGGATATGTATTCACTCAAAGGAAGTTTTCCTGTGAATTAATTTAGGGAGAAGGTCCATTGTCTGTAGACTAGTCAGAGTTGCTCTGCTAACATTCTTTCGAGCAATAAAACGGCGGTTGTCATGGCAATGAAAGGCCTGGT
>JAUMHR010000042.1:5162204-5175240 GCA_032361145.1 Enteromius fasciolatus | reverse complement strand
CTCGTTTTCTTTTTCAGAAATTCAAGACGCTGGCCCCAGATGCAGACCCCCCCCCGGTTCCTCCCTTTTCTCAACTCATGTTCCAGTAGATCATCCCCTAAGGCCCCTCTATGAAGCCTCTTTGTCGTCTATACTGCAAGCCATTGCTCCCAGAACCATCCAGTCATATCTTACAGCTTGGAGGTCTTTTAAAAATTTCCATTCAAGCTTTAATCTGCACTTCCCCGATTTTTTCGCTCCTCTCTATAGCCTCTTTCATTTCACATCTGAACTCCCACTAATCACTCCAAGCCAGTTCCATCAAAAGCTATCTAAGCGACTTACAGTTTTTCTTCAAACTACTGTATGGCTCCCCCTCCCCCTCCATCTGCAATGCTCAAACTTCCCTGCTACTAAAGGGCATTCAAAAGCTAAACTCACCCCTTCCCGACCAAAGACTTCCCATTACACTCGAAGTCCTGACTCGCTGCATCTGTACCCTTTGCAATGGCTATGCTAACCCTCTCGTAGCCAGAACCCTTGACGCCATGTTTACCCTGGCTTTTTTCGGGTTTCTAAGATGCTCCGAGCTCACGGTCAATTCCGTCTATAATCCTCTCATCCACCCCTCCATAGCCGACCTGTCCATCCTTAACAACCACACCGCCTCCTTCCTTATTAAACAAAGCAAAACCGACCAGCTGAAACAAGGCCACTTCATCTATATTTTCGATCTCCACTCCCCTATCCAACCCTTCCAGACCATGCTAGCCTTTCTAAACTTCAGAAAGTCTTTCGCCAGCTCCCCCTCCGACCCCTTATTTCTAGACGAAACCTATCGCCCAGTATCCAGGTTTTGGTCTGCCTCCCATCATTATCCAAATGCTCGGCCGCTGGTTTTCAGAAGCCTACAGGAACTACATCCGTTCCGATACCGCTTCCATCCAAAGGGCCTTGCAATCTCTCGTCACCCCTACACCCTAAAAAAAAAAAAAAAAAACGGCTTTTCTTCCTTTCCTATCAACCTCCAGGGTAAGCCCGCACGATGGCTCCTGTAGCCATATCGTAGGGGCTCAGTCTCCTCGAGGCAGCCTGCACAGATGACCCTTCTCTGTAGAGGCTTTCTCTCTCTCCTTCAATCCCCCGCTCTCTCGTTCCTTCCCCTCCCTTAAACCAGCCGCTTTCCAGTTATCCACCCCCTTCCAGCCCTATCTAACGTGAACTTCCCTGCCTCGGCGAGGCGTCCCTCCTCCAGTCTCGACCCAATCCTCCAGCGGAGGTTCCCCGCCTCAGCGAGGCTTCCCTTCCAGCCACCAGTCCTCCAGCGGAGGTTCCCCACCTCAGCCAGGCTTCCCCTCCAGCCACCAGTCCTCCAGCGGAGGTTCCCTGCCTCAGCGAGGCTTCCCTCCCCACCCTCCTCCAGTCTCGACCCAATCCTCCAGCGGAGGTTCCCCGCCGTAGCGAGGCTTCCCTCCCCACCCACCACCAGTCTCGACCCAATCCTCCACTGGAGGTTCCCCGCCTCAGCGAGGCTTCCCTCCCCACCCACCACCAGTCTCGACCCAATCCTCAAGTGGAGGTTCACTGCCTCCTCCTTCAGCCAAACGCCCAACTCTCACAACTCCGCAGGGTCTTCCCTTCCCATCTCCGCAGAGGCCACCCTCATAGCTGAGATACCACCTCTTCCAAAAGTGCCCGCTCCAAAGCCCTCCCACCCCCTTCTTTTTCCTCCAGCTCTTTTGGCCGCTCGTTTGGCGTCTGTTCCAGCCTTTTGGGGGGTACGCCGGGTTCGAGCCGGCCTTGAGCCCCGCCCTAGCTAGGCTTATCGTTACCAGGGCTCGAGGTTCACCGAACCCCCCGCTCGCCCCCGACAGCATGCCAAACTCTCTTTTTATATTATTATTATTATTTTATTGAGGAAGCGCGAACTCTTGAAATAAACACAGCATAAACACACATTATGTAAATAAAAACTTTTATTTTGGATGAGATTAATCATTTGACAGCACTAGTTTTTTTACAAAAAAGTTTTTGTTAACGAAATTAATAGTACTCTACATTATCTTTTGCTCCTTTTTTATGCTTTTTCTCACACATAGATACACACACAGTACTTTCTCTTGTTACAGTTGTAACATTTACAATCCACCACACACATCTCTCTATCTCTCTCTCTCTCTCTCTCTCTCTCCCTCCCCCCACTCTAATGCATGTGATTGATGAATACATCATTTGACACATATTTTCCAGGGTGGATCCTGGTCCATTTCTCTAGCATGGCACAACCTCCATCATTACTCTAATGATAGTTCTGGGCCCCAGCACTTCACCCGCTCATCCTCCTGCCTCCGTACTGCCCTTCTTTCTTTTAACCTTTACTTCCACTCAGCAGGCAGAGGTAAAGTATGGATCCGGTCGTAATATGAAGGCCTCCATAAACACAGACAAGGTTATGTCTCCTCACTGAAGAAGGTCACCGTCCTCAATTTGCAAATATAATCGTTCTTTCCAACACTGTTGTTCTCATCAACAGGCGGGGAATGAGGAGGGGGCAGAGGGGTGGCTGTGATGGCACTGTTGCTGGGTAAGTGATAATAACCTTTTTTGAGTGGATTCTGGCCTCATATTTTCTGGTAATTTAGACTCATTTAAACAGTAATGATGTCATAGACAAGGACATATAGGACCAGTTTCACTGGCCTACATGAGACTTATACTGATGATCCATTCTACTCTTCTGAAAAAACGTTTATACTTTTTCGCTCAGGCTGGTTTACTCTACTGTTTTAGACATTATTGGCAAGCATTCAATGTTAATTAAAAAGATCGTCATTCTAAAATACTGTAAAATAGATTGACCCTACTGTGTGAGGTTAGGCAATGATTTTGTAGCTCGTCAAATACACACCAAAGAAATATTATCTAAAAATGTATACATTAGACACATGATCAACTTTCAGTATTTGATCTATAACACAGTATTGCCTATATTGCTTTTTAAAAAGTAATATTGTAAGCTGACCCGTGAGTAAATTCCCTAATAAGGAATTTTCTAAACTGTCTAAGCCAGAAGAAGCACCTTCATGTTTTTGAAAGCCCCAGCTGCTATACAGGCAGTGTTTCTGTCCAAACCACATTTACTGAGATCAGACAGCTGTTCACACAGAACGTGTTCTTGCTTTCAAAGACAGCTACACAGTGCGCAACAGAATTAAACAGAGCACAGGGGTCTCGTTAGGTGTTTTAGTTAAGTTGGTAACTGTTTTGATGTGACATGCCTTAAAAATGATCAATCTTGGTTGATCTTGCTGGGAAAAGGAAAGATAAGATAAGGGCTAAAGATGTCTGACTGCTTATGTGCATAGGCACAACCTTTGCAATAGAAACAAAGATTTTTGCCACACACGTTTTTTTAAATTTTTTTTTTTATGTAAATATTAAGTATATATATTTTTTATCCCATGTGCACTTCCCCTTGCAACAACATCTCTTCTTTAATGATGTGTACACGGGTCTGAGGATTGGCCAATAATCCATCCCCTCCAGCAAGCTGTCCCTTACATGAGATTGCAGCAATTAGCAAACGATCCAATCAATTTCCCATGGACAAAATCAAGTTTTGCCCTGCACTTTTCCTCATTCGAAAAGCCATTTCACTTGTTTATGTGTCACAACAGGGGGAAAAAAATACAAAGAGATTTTTTTAATTAACACTTCATGCCAACTTTATTTAATTGAAATAGTTTATAATTATAAAGGATAAGTTCACCGTTTTTATTTACACAACATCCATTAATAACAACCCACCAGTACAGCCCACTGTGTTTCACTCTGGAGCTGCAGTATCACAGATGGATTTGATTGATTAAAATATTGATTAAGGTGATAAGATGGCAAAATCAGTATGTGGCGGTGCTTAATACTTCAACTGACCTTGTTTATTGAAGCTCTCCCCTGTGCAGTCCTTCGAGAATAAACAGCAGCACCGGTCAGCACTTTCAGTCCTGCTAATCCATCCATATCTCCCTAAAGAACCTAAAACACACAGCCAGAATCATGCAGAGAAATGAATGTCTGCTGTTTGCTATTTACTTTTTTTTTCCTCTTTCTCTCTCTCTTTCTCTCTATGCTTTGCGTAACTTTGAAGTCCCATTCTGTTTGCTGAGCTTTGAAACACAGCTTCAGGAATAAGGGGATCACAATCTTCACAAGGAGAAATTTATTACAAAGCCTGGAGTATAACTTTGCTAATTTTTGCCAATTAAATGCACATCTTTAAAATATGGAGAGGCTCTTTATGCATATTCATTCTTGAAGGGAAGATTAATTCTTTATCGTGGTCCATGGAGATTTTTTTTTTAAAACCACAGATGCACTCTGAACTGCACAATTGTGTGTGATTCAACTGAAAATCGTCTTTATCTTTCTTAAGAAAGCATGTTGTATGAGATTGAAGTTCACTTGGCTTGACCTAGAAGGTCATTTTTTTTAAGAAAATTATCAGAGAGGGCAGACTATCTTTCTTTCAGTGTGTGTTTTCTCCTACAGTTGAAAATGGGCCCAGCTTAATGAACACTTTAGAATAATTTGGTGATTCGTGCACATTTCCATGTTTTCAGTGACTTAAGGTCACTAGAGGCTATATAGCAAACCACTGGATTAAAATGAAATACAGAAAAATATATTTTTTCTAAAGAGGACAATTCCTCTTCGTAAAATCTATGATATTTGTCATGTTCTCTCATATGAAAATAAGTACTACTGTATGCTTTTGTGCACTTTTTTATTGTATTTATTTTGCTACGTGCAGTTAAAAGTTAAACTGTAAAATGTATAGCAGATTTAAATGTCTTAAAATGAGATTTTAAGATTCAACTACTATAATTTAACCTTTAGAATAAGCAGAAAAGAAATCTAACAATGTAGAAAAAAGAAATGCTACGACATAACAATGAATAAGAAATATTATTTCAAATATTATTTCTCTATTTCAAGGCTATAAATGGAAAATTGCATGGCACTGAGCTGTTTTATACAAAAGCACAGATTTCTTTGTTTTTTTGAAACATTTTCAAATCATGCTGGATAACATGATGCTTCATACATCATTTCTTTTTCAATTTGCATTGGAACTTTAAAAGGTCTTGCAACACTTTCTGTTTAGAATGTATACATAGAAAAAAAGCTGTGTGGTAGAATATAGCAACACCTTATCTGTAAACTGTTCACTTTCACTAAATATAAAATCATCTAGGCTTACTTGTGGCAAAATCATTGCTTCCATTTAAAAAAAAAAAAAAAAAAAAAAAAAAATTCTGAATCATTCCTTAATGAAGTATTTTAAGATGGGCTGAGGTCATTGATTTTCTAACAGCTTCCGTTCATAATTAATTAAAATGTTTCACATGCAGCATGAGTCTAAAAGGATATACACACTTTCTTTTAAATGCAATGTCTTATTTTCTACACTTTAAATCATTCCATTCTGGTGATGAACAATAGGTTTCCACCAGAGCCATTTCCTGCCTAATCTATGCCTTAAAGTCTTGTCAGGATTAAAATTATGTTGTGACAGTGAGCACAATGGTATAGTATAAACCTATCTGCTTGCATATAGGAGGCCTTTGGTACACTAGGCAAGCTGTTTAACTATTTGTTCTGCATGTAATCATCTAATGTAGCACATGAGCGCATAGGGCAGTTAATAAACTACAGGTTAACCGACATAAAAAGCCGTTATTCACTTTGAATTTACATTTACAAGCACACACATTTGTACTCCGATTTTACATGGTGAGCTTACATTTTGTATGAGAAGCAGATTACATGAAGATTAAAAAAAAAAACCTCTACCCACTGTGCTCCATTAAACAGAAAAGGCCCTGTGCATCGTTTTGGTCTCTCTCTCTCCCACTTTCTCTGACTTTTTTTTTTTCTTGAGGCACAAGGCCATTGACTGGAATTACTGGGCTTGGTCCAAAACTATATGAATGGACATTCCCTTCACTTACCTTTAGGCTAATTTTGAGTAAGTAAATTGAGAATTCTTTTGCAATTATAAACAGTTTTGAATGATTTTTCTCTCAAGTGGCACAAAAGGTTAGATAAGGTGTGCATGGTAATTACAAAAAATTACAATCCTGAAAGTGACATGGTCTGTGCTTCGGTTGTTTTGACCTTCTGGTTTTGTTTCCTGGAATAATTGTACTAAATACATCATCTTAAATTAGACTGAATTCTTTAACTACGGTTACTTGCAGGGAAAATGAATAAATATAATGTATTTGTATAAGTCAAATAGTATTCTTCTATGCAAGTTTAAAAAAGGTCTCTCGGGTGCAATTTTCATTAAAACATTCTCACAAATTGTATTGCCTCCTTATGAATTAAATCCAAATGGAATTGTTAAAACAACAGTCTTTTGTAATTAAGGAGTTCAAAATAGCCAACTTGGAATTGGACCAATGTCATACAGCAGAGTATACAACCATTTCCACAACAGGCCAACATCTTTTAACGGGAAACTCATGGTAACGTCTGAGAAATTACAAGATTATTTTTTTTCTTCCATGAAGAAACAATAATAACACCATGATGTCCTGCTAATGGCAGGAATAAATACTTTTTTTCTGAGGAAGGTCTTACTCCATCAGAATAAATTTTATTCTCCAATTATCTCATCTTTACCTGAGGACCATTGATTCTTTAAAATTTCTCCTATTGCAAGTTTTTTAGCACTTTACAATAATAGACATAAAAACATACAAGTATTTTCCCCTACTACTAGGAAGAAAAATAATAATAATAATAAAAAATCTAATAAATATCCAGAAGCAAATGTAACCAGTAAATTGTAAATGCATGCATGTTATTCTTTTTTTTTTTCTGGAAATCCCATTAAGAGAGACAATTAAGAACATTATTGGCTTGTACAAAAACACTATCAGCATGTACATAATGCATTAAAGCACCAACACTAGACACTCGCTAATGTGACTTTATCACACAGCTACGGAATGCCGAGCATGTCCAGCCACTTTATGTTATCTGGGGTCCTTGTTTTGTTCTACAGAGTATGATCAACAACCACACTGCACAGAAGGAGATAAGGTCAAACTGAGATATAAAGATGTATTTGCAGACATAACAATGGGCTACACAACCTGAAAAATAGTTTTGGGAGTAATTCCTAAAGCCCTCTTGTAACAGTAGATTCATCCAGATAAAAAGACTCTCAACATGTCATTTTACATTTACATTTTATGTTATGTTTGAATGTGATTAGCCTATCGTGAATTATAGTAAACTGTCCTCCAGGGGAACAAAAAACCATGCTCTTAATGACGACTACCTACCAAACAGGATTTCACTCCAACTCCTAAACAACAATTTGGGGTTCATCCCATACATCATTCGGCTCATTTCGTGTTGTCCGCGGGTACAGGTGCTGTATTGCTATATCTGTGTTGTAGACCTCAGCCCTGTTTGGATTTCCTAAAAGAGGAGTAATCAGACACACTGTTGAGAGGCCAAGGCACCATGGGAAAACAATTTCACTCCATATCACTTAATTTCTCTCACCAGGCATCCAGCCGCAAATAAGCGCTCTGGAAAGAACTTTCCATCTTGCCTCTGAGAGGCAGATTGAACAACATGCTGCTGGAAGCTTTTTTACTCTACGCGGGTATAAGGAGTTAAAAAGGACGAGTGAGAAAGACAGAGACGAATACAAGAGGGAGGGAAGGAGAGACTGCTTGTCAGGCAGAAAGGAGGCAGAAGGAGAGAGACGGAGCGAGAGAAGGACATAGCGCAATCTCTCCCACTAAATTACCTTGGCAGATATCAAACAGGGTGCTTCACTTGTGCTGAATGATAATTGTAGTGAGCTGCCAGGTCCAATACTCTGGGGGTCATCTGCTACCAGGCATGCTTGAGAGAAATTTCTTTCTCACATACACAACCACACACACACACTCAGTTGCTCTTTGTCTCTTTCCCAATCCCCCAATCATTTTTTCACAGATCTACTGTGAAAAGTAAACATTGGTCCATTCGTTTGAGATTGCACTAGTCTGTTATCTGATTCAAATTGAGGAAGACCATTAAAATATACATCAAACTAGTAACACAGAGAAACCATAAAAGTTTTATGCTTAAATTTTACATGATATCACTGCATCATTTTTAATTATGTATAAAGTATAATTTTTTATGACGCAGAAGGCCTGAAGGAACATATAACATGAAGACTCTGGAATTAAAGCAGCTTTTTTTGGTTTGCAAAAGTGATTATATTTCCACCGTATTTCATTGAGTGTTTCAGAAGTCATTTGTCTTTTTGAGTGTTTGTCCTGGGGAGAATTCATGTTAATAACTGCCTTAACTGAGTGCAAGTTTCAGTGGTTTTGGGGTTGTTTATTTTATCTTTATTTATTATTTTTCTGTTTTGTTTAATGGAGTATGGATCCACTCTGTCTCTGCTGGCATCCATCCAAGAAAACCATTAGCAGGACTTGTTTTAGAGAGAGGAAATTATTTTGTTATAGTGCATGAAATAGAATAGTACAATATTATGTTGGATGCGGTTTTCTTTCTTTTCATAAAACACCATGTCAGTGCATGCCACAATCTACTGTATAAAATGCGTTTAACAAAGTACTGCTACAGTCCACAGTCTACAGCACAGGAGCTACGTTGTATTATGTAACATTCTGTTGAGGGTAATGGTGTTAAGTGACCGTGCATTTCATAAAAAATATCAACATTATGGCAGCCTAGTAGCCCATAAACCCAGGTTGCCTGAGGGACTGTCTAGAGCAAAATAATGTCCCTTTTGACAACACTAGAATATGTTGTATTTTGAATGCTGGTCTTCTACATTGAATGCTAGTGTCCACATTATGCTTCTCAAGAAGTTTAACCAGCAATGTCCAAATAAGAGGATGAACCTTTAATAAAACATAATAAATCTACTTCGGGAGCATCTACGAGTGGGAAGCCGTTTCAAGAAGTAGCAGTCAAGTGGTCTTCTGGAGTGATAGCTATTAAATTTTGTGTGGAAAAGTGGTTTCCGATTCACAAAGAAGCAATTATTTTAACTTGTTCTTTTTAGTGAACTGGATGAATGAATTTACCAAATCATACAGAATTGAGTGAACCAGTTCCCATGCCAATGAATTTGGCTTACGCTGATTAACATCCAGCTGCAGCTGATCGCAGCGCGAGTATAAGTAGGCAGTGGATTAAGTGTTCATTACCTTTTCACTTCGGAGCCGAGCTTCACATGAAGACCTGTTCCCAAGCCATCTAATCTGTGCTAAACAGACAAGGCTGGTGTCACGGCAATTGCAGCGATGTGGTTCCAGTCGAGTGTTTGCCACAGCGAGCCTTCACTACAACGCAGTTGTGTGCAAGCGCACCTTCTCCCCTGCACCCTTCAGCCTTTCACATGTGGTTCGTCTTTCTAAAGACGCGTCTTTTTAAGGATGTCGTACCACCCCTGCATTCTTGGGTGCGGTCGTTACCTGGTGCCGGCGGATGATCACGACCACTGTCTCACGTGTCTGGGCGTTAAGCACACTGAGGCGGCCTTCGTGGATGAGTTATGTTCCTCCTGTGAGAAGATGGCTGTCGCGGAGTTGTGGACCAGGCTTCGCTACCTAAAAGGGGGCGGGGTCGCCATTCCGCTCCCTCAATCTAGTGTTCGCGTCGGCAGCAGCTGGTCAGCATCCACTTCCGGGATGCAGAGGGCTGGTCTTACAGTGACAGTCAGGAACTCTGCTCGGAGAGCGCCTCCTGTCTCCCACGCTCTGTTACCTGTGGAGCTGCCATTGGAGCAGTACGCGCCATTAGAAGTGGCTTCAGGTGTTACCCTTGGTGCTCCCCCCAATGATCAGATGTCGATTGCAGCATCGGAAGGAGAGCTTGGTTCTGGAGATGACGTGTCGGCGTCCGCTGGGCACTCAACAGTGCTTGACACTGAGGCACGGTTCAAGATGTTGACACAGAAGCGCATTTTTAAATGCATCCGTTAAATTTTACGTTCAGTTCTGCCAACTGTGTGGAACGACTCGCAGTTTCCTAACGATTAAAAGCCTTAACAATCAAATCTGAACTTTTTGCCACACACTTGTCTCTGCATTTCTTGTGTTTGGCACTCTCTCTGTGTTTGACCAAGCTCTCGCGCTTAAAGTGTGTAGATTCAGTGGCGAACGCTGTGTTACCTGTAATACTGGCAACATTTGTCACGCACAGCTTGTACTGCAGCAGGCTATAGACAAGCATCTTTCTGTCGTATTTTCCAGCGTATTTTTTGTCGTATTTTTCATCTCTGCTGCTGCTTTATTTTTAGTTCAGCAGCAGCGTGAGATACTGCCTTTATGAGCTCCTCATACTGGGGCAGTAGAGACCGTGGTCTCCTCCGCGTTCTAACCTCTTCATCCTCGGATGCGAAAGGAGGAACTCCGCGCCGCTTTTACGAGGGGAAGTAGCAGAACGCGCTTCCTTCCTCGAATTGCTAGCGCTTATTGAGGTTCTCTATCACTATAGAGATGCCCTCTGGAGCGAAGCTTACGTTCGTGTTATTTTCTCTTATTCTTTCACAACGTCTACAGTTCTCCGAGGTTTGTTGGAGAACTGTATCAACATGCTTTGTCCCCCTGGCCTGGCAGACTACATATCTAGTGCATGGAAGAACACGCACTTTGTAAGATGGTTAGTCGCCCTCGCCCCTTTTCTTTTCTTTTTCTTTTTTTTACAGAGACACTTTTTAAGCTAGGACAAACACAGTCAACACAGAGTGCTCAAAATACTGCCAGCTAGTTTGAAAAGCTAGTTTGCCGGCCGTATTCCATGTGCTTATATGCTTCCTGGCCAGTAATGTCAACCGCCTATGATGTCCCAACTCATCATTGGCTGATTCAACACACAATTCAGAGCCGTCACGCTGAGGGCATTCCCAAAGGTCTCGTCGACGCAGCTCGAGTTCCTGAAAAGGAACTGTACGCCTTCTTTTCGGCTGGTGAATCTACATTCACAACATGAACATCACCAGAGCCATTATTTGTAACTTTAGGTGTTTTGCAAAGGAAACAGTGTTCTTTTCATTTTCCCTCTTCACATTTCCCTGCTGTAGTTAGCGCCGTCATCTGACAGTGACAGTGATTGACAGCTATTATTAACGAATTAAAAAACTCAACGGCAGAACGGTCATCGCATCAGCATTTAGCGCACAGAACACAAATACATACTATTAACGTTTTGTTGAGAAATTCAAACAGGTCGCACAGCAACAATACATGCACTTGCACCAATGCTCCCAAATATAATGTTAGGTCTCATAGATGAAATTTTAGGAGCATATGCGACCAAAATGGTCACAATTTCAAGTCCTGCATAACCCTTTTCAGGAACTCACACTGCGTCAAAATGCTATGGGAACGAGATTCCCATGACCCCAGACCCCCAATTCCCTGCCCAGTGTGGAAACAGCAAATCTAAGGCAAGAGGACAACCGAGCCTGGGGTAGCTGGGAGGTCTAAGCCGTAGAACTTCACAAAGGTCAGAGGGGAAGACCAACCCACTGCTTTGCAGATGTCCAGAACCGGGACACCTACGAGAAAGGCCTTCGAGGCCGCCACATCTCTAGACACAAACAGTGCAGTTCCTGGTCTGCCTCCGCAAAGGGAGGTGGGCAAAACGCCTGAAGTGTTACCGGCTGCGGTGCTACAGAGAGAGAGTTGCATACAGTGCGGGCAATCCCCTCCCTCGAGAGCGGCTGCTGCATGCTCCTCTCCCAAACACATCAGACACAACTGATGGGAATCTTTGGGAGTCAAAAATCGGCCACATGGAGTAACACATTTCACAAAAGCTTTGCAGGACATGATTACTCTTTTAAACGATCAAAAATCTCTAGCAGAGAACCGAACTGACAGCCACACAGAGAGCGCTGTGGAATGAATGAGGCTGCCGTGCGTTTCTCCGCACATGCTTTTATGCTTCCTGGTCTATGTCGTCACCCGCCTATGACGTCTAGCCCTTTAAAGTATTCCTTTAAACCCACACAACATAAATACATCTAAATCCTTCTAAAGTTTCCCTCAGACTTGTAATAAGCATCGTTTCCCACAGAGACATGACTTTACCTTTTTATTTCACTTGCAATCTGTCTTTATTTATTCTTTTCTTGAAGAGTAAGTTTTGAAATTTTGCCTTTTGCCCAAATTTAGAGCACTTTAAACCAAGCTGACAAAATGAAAAGGCAATCTCATTTCAATTATATAATAGGAAGAGACCTGGGCTAAACGGCAAAATGAATCCGCCATTGACCAGTACCACATTAGCGTGCACAAATTCACTCTCGTAACCAGGTCTGAAACTAAACGTCCATAGTTGTTAGAGATCCAATTTATACACATCAGTTGTTTGCCCGTGCAGGTCAATAGAATGCTCAGGATCACCTTGTGACATGCAGAAAAGGCTCTCTCTTCAGCCAATGATAAGGCTGCATGTAATGAATAATCATTCCTCTTTCAGTGTGGTATCTTGACCCCAGGCTACATCATGCATGATGTGAAATAATCATCTAATTTCTTAATGCCCCTGGAGCATGTGTGATAGAGGATTTCTATGACTCCCAGTATGTAAGCCTCAATAATCAGGGCTATACGGATAATCAAAAACAGATTCTGAAATTCCACAGTAAAACCTTAGTTTACCATTAGTTAAAATGAACAACGGGGATACTTTTAAAGCATTTAGTAAACTTAGCTGATGTGAATTTTGACATTTACTAATGCATTATTGACCTTAAGCATTGTACAGTACATGTTAATGTTATTTAATAAATCTAAGCTAATATGAACTAACAATTCATTGTTATTCTTTATTAACTAATACTGCAACAAAGACATGTACTGCAGTGTAGTGTAACAAATGCATTGCTCACTTTTGCATATTCATGCTTTATGTTTATTTTATTTTTTTCTTAAACAGAGTGTCTATAGTGCAAAGCCTGTCTGTAACGCTCAGTATGAAGGGAGACGGAGCTTGGAGG
>JAUMHR010000042.1:5069429-5085438 GCA_032361145.1 Enteromius fasciolatus | reverse complement strand
AAAAAAAAGACATACTCTTTGTATTCATTTATATCCAATAAATCACTATATATATATATATATATATATATATATATATATATATATTGATATGAAAGGCACCTATAAATAAAATGTATTATTATTATTATTATTATTATTATATATATGCATATGCAAAGATTTTTTAGTTTTATATTTATTTTAATATATTTTAGTTATTTTTTCAATGCAATATTTACTACAAATATACTAATTATTTATTTATTTCTCATTTTTATAAAGCCTCTCTTTGACTACAGCCCTATTCGAACAGGACTAGTTTTTCTATTTGTATCTTTTCACCAGATGTTTTCATGGACCGAATTTCATGGACCAATTTGGATTGGACTAACATCTTTGTTTGTTACATTATCTGTTTGCACTATCTTTATCTGTTTTGTTCATCTGGGCATTGCAGAGATCACACGATCTATATGCCTGCATTGTATATAGTAATTTGGCTTTATTTTTACATTTTTACTACAAATACCACAGTTAAGCTATGGCTATTATAGCTAAACCACTTGTGGTTAGTGTTCAAATAACTATTCACACGTATCTGATAGCCATTGGGCATGATTAATTAACAGAACAGATAAAATGCTTCAACTTACCCAGTTTTTGCAAAATTAGTCCAGTAAGTCATTACCACCGCTGAAAGCATGACATCGTTCTTGGAGAAATTACAGTTAAAGAGATCTGTGGGGCCAATCATGGGAATTCCAAACACATAAGGCACCTCGTCTCCATGTGCTGAATCCGACCAGCTAGGCTTCATTTCACTCTGACAGTGATGGTAGAAAGCATAAAAGTAGGTTGGAGATCCATATTGAGCATGAAGGTCTGCCGTAGCTACCGCTGGGGCCACCCATTGGTGATCGGTGAAGAGTGCAACTAGAGTCTTTCGCCTGGTCTCCGGGTTCTCCTTGTCAGCCCAGTCAGTATACATGAACTTGATGGTTTCTCGAAGTGTGTCCTTGCCCTCCGGGTAACCATAGAGGTGGTCCACAAAATCAGACACAGCAAAGTCAAAGTCGTTTGCAGAGACACCATCCTCACTGTCCACGATGCCATCCACAAATTTAAAACCCTCTCCCTGGTTGACGCCCAGCATGATGTCATAGTTGAGAAACTCTCCCTGTTCCATCAGAATTTGGGGGTCATCGGGGATGACGTCGCCATCGATGACTGGACCAAAAGCAATGTGATACTTGGCCTGTGTGATGTACTGTTCGATCAGCTCCTTGTAGTTTTTGTTCTGTAGACATTCCACCAGATCTATAGTATCTAGCATGTTGCAGCCCACCTTCTCAGCTAGTATGCGGGTGTATTTGGCTGGCTGGTAGTTGACGGCCCAGCTTGACAAAGCAGTCCCACTCTGTATGATGGCTTTCTGAAATAAATCTGAAAATAAAAAATAAATACATTAAGTAAAACCAAAGGATTATTTCATCCCCAAATTTCATTTAAGCTTCTACAAGAACCAACAAGTTTTGTTTGCATGTCAAGCAAGTACGGTTGAGCTTCCATGAACAAAAGTTTTATTTGAAATATCAGTAACACTTTAGTATAGGAACCAATTCTCACTATTAATTAGCATGAATACTAATAGCATATTGGCTATTTAATAGTAATTATAAAGCACATATTCTGCATGATCATACTCTATATCCCTAATCCTACCCAACACCTAAACTTAACAACAACCTTATTAACTATGAATAAGCAGTAAATCGGAAGTTTATCGAGACAAAAGTTGTAGTAAATAGTAAAAATTAGGTGTGATTAACAAAAAAAAAAGTTTAATTGGTTTGGAAAAACATGGGATTATAAGTAAATTACGACAGAATTGATTTTGTGTGCGTATTGTGAGTGTACTGTTTCCATTCAACAAAAATCAAAGTGAGAATCGAGGGAAAATAATGAGCATAATAGTAATGGAATTGAAGAAACAAAAAGCAAGGAGATTGTTTATTTCATATTGTATATTACAATGTGCTTTTGAAGACTTAATTTGGACCTGAGCAAAAAGGGCTTGAAAATGAAAGTGCCTTTAGAATAAGAATGCTTTGTAATGAAGCCTGGGGTCTTTGTCCCTGCATAATGTTACATGGGTAAGTAATATCAGACAGTGCCTAACATAGACGCCAACTAATAAGCATATGCATTGATGCTGTACCTTTGTCAGCTCAGCCAGCCGTGGCCATAACACGCTGACACAGATTGTGTCCTAGAAAATAACAATACCTCAGGGCATGGATCTCACTAGGCTGAACCGAGGATTCTGACGCACTGACACAGAGTGAAAAATAGCCTTCACTCAAGTTTAAAATATCAAAAATGTGTAGATGGCCCTACAGTCAAGAGTTAGTTATTTTTTTTTTTTTGTAATGTATTGGTCATTAAAAATGCCAGGTTTCACTTTATTTTGATGGTCCTTTTAACGTATTCTGTTGAGTACAAGTAACATTGCACCTACATATCTACTAACTCTCAATAGAATGCTAGCAGAGTATTAGTAGACTGGTAGGGTTAGGGTTAGAATAAGATATGTACTTGCAAAATTACTTATAGTCAGTAAAGCGTCTTTTGGGACACCATCACAATAAAGACTTAGCAGATATTAATTAGAGAGTGTACTAATATTGTAATGAGAGTTAGTTGACATGCAGGTGCAAAGCTACTTATTGTCAACAGATTGTTCAAAAGGGACCATCAAAATAAAGTGGTACCAAATACGAATATCAGTAATATGCTAATAATAGAGCTTAGCAGACCCTTCTCATGAAACAATGACAGATTAGTCATAATATGTTTTAAACTAGGTTAAAGGAAGTCCAAATCATGCCCAGATTCATGATGGCTTTACTAGGCAGATTAAAATAAAGAATAAAAACAGAAAATAACAGCTCTTCTATAGATCAATGTATTCAATTAACCATACATTAATTACATATTATTCTTATATTATTATTTTTTAGTCATTGTTGAAGAAATGAGGGTAAAAAAAGCTGTAGTGTGTCTGGCATGCATCTGAAGACAAAGGACTCAGGAGGGCAGCGGCTAACAAGTGAAATTAAATGCCCTTCTGCTTGTTTTACAATTTACATTATGTAATTCATTCATGAATCATGGCCAACCTTTCAGACAGAACACCAGGAGGGAACTGTACATATTGTCCTGTTATTTTGATCAAATATGGCACTTCCCTATTTGGGGTTGTGTTAGTGTTAGAATAACTGCAGCCAGAGGTCATTTGATCCATTACTAGATTCCGTCTGCTATCTAGCTAGGCTGGACATTGAATGTAAAATCTATTTTTATAGTGGGACAATTGAGTTCCAGATGTATGCCTTGTAGGGGTGGTTGTTGCAATGAAAATTAAATGCAGCCAGGCACACTGGAACCAAGCGCTTTTGGTACATAGAAGATCTTTCGATATATCAGTACAGAGAAAAGGGGGGATTGTGTGTTTGTTGTAAACGTTAAACAAATAATTGGTTTGGAAACTGGATTTTGTACCAGAGAGAGAGAGACTGAGTTCACATAATCAGTTATTTTCTTTCATAACTGCAATCTAAGGAATGTTCAGAGCTGTATGTAGGGTATGTATACATGTATATATTGTTTTATTAATTCATATGACTTTCTTCAGTATGAATGCAGTAGAAGTTATATTAATAATTGTCCTGGCTCTTTCAAGCTTTATAATGACACGAGCAATAGTTCATATAAAAATGTACATCGCATGGCTCCGGGGGGAAATCAAGACCTTCTGTAGCAATTGATTCAGTTTTGTAAGAAAAATATCCACATTGGAAAAGATACAAATGTCTTTCGTATCTGTCTAATCTGTCGTATACATCGCAAATGCACAGGTAAGAAGTGATAAATGCAGAACTGTGGATGAGAGAGAACAAAACAAAACGCTTGAATTACAGGCTCAAAATGAAGATTTGCAAAGAAAAATGTCAGAGAATTGCGATATAAGCCAAGAGGAGACTGGTTATCCTTTGCTAAAGTAAAGACACCGGAAAGACAGTCTCATGTGTACGACAGTAAGCGGAAGATACACAAAACTGTTCATATCCTTTTAAATATGGAAATGACACTGCTTTATTCAACCCTGGAGCCGTGGGCCTCATTTGACTATTTTTGAACAGTTGAAGAAAAAAAAAAAACACCCACCCATGGAATTATAAAGCGTGAAAGAGCCAGGATTAATTTGATTCATCTGAAGAAAGTCATATACTGTATACCTTCTGTCTTGGGAGTAAGTAAAGCATGGACTAATTTTTTAACTATTTTAAACTAATTTAAACTAACCCTTTAAAAAAAGAATTGTCTTTGAGATTCTATTCATCTATTTATTTGTTTATTTTTATATGTATATTTTTAGGACTAGGCCTTGTCTGTGAAACTGGGGACAATTGCAATTATATTGTAATCTTACAGCTATATATGTCACAATTGCGACTTTATATTTCACAAATTCCTCTGTACATACTACTGTATCTTAAAGTATGACTTCATTCCTCATTTTATCTCAAAATTAACCCATTTTGGTCAAAAATTGGTTCCCTAACAATGTTTTGATAACATTGTACTTTATCTAATTGTCTATTACAAAATGCTTTTTACCTTCTGAATAGTGTGACAGGGTCAGCAAGCTAACGCAGGATGCCCCAGCTCCTGATCCAAATATAGTCACCCTTTTCGGGTCGCCTTTGAAAGCCTGGATATTCTCTTTGATCCACCGGAGTGCTTGGATCTGGTCCAACAGCCCATAATTCCCTTTGGCTGCCTGGTCACCTGTACTCAGGAACCCTATTGACACACACACACACACACAAAATGCATTTAGAAGAAATCTCAGAAAGCTTTTAAAGGCATTACTTTGAGGTAAACCATTGCTATTTAACGTTCATTCTTTCAATATTTTAATTATACATATTTTTCCTTCATACAACACTTTTATTCCTCCTAGACATCTGTGGGCCATTTGATTAAAACTTGTTTTCATTCCAATTGTCTTTTGCTTGACACACCTTCCCTCCCACTCACAAACACACATACACAAAAGAATTGCTGCACTTGACATCTGAATAGGGAGAGCGCAGAATTCTAAAAAGAGACCCTTAATGGCATGCCTTGGTTACTTCATGTTAAGGGCACTAATGGCTGACCTCAAAACCCTCTCATTATTTACCTCAGGACCCGATCTGTCCCGCTAGCCTTTCACTAAAGTCATCATTGTAAAGAAAGAACCAAAAAGGCAGCACTTCGGGTGCAAAAGACATTCTGTTAAGGCACAGGGGATAGTTCAAGGTTACATTTTAGACTCTAATAGGGTTATTCAACCATCTTTATGGAAAAAGGCTGAGGTTACTTCCATGTTAATTGATGCAATTGAGATACTCATTCAAAGTTGAATGTGGAGGTCCTCGTAATTTCAATTGGGTTAAGGGTAAGGCACTCAAACGACATGAAAATGATGGCTGGATGGCATCTTCCTGCAGAGGTCTCAGTATGGATAAAAGCTAGATTCTAATCAAAATGAACAATTAGATTGCTAAAGGAGAACAGTCCCTTCTTCTTAAATTGTGATTTGTCTTTAGGCATTGTTTGACAAAATCACTTTGAGGAGACACTGCATCAAAGTGACAAAATAAAGCAACAGATATGTCCTAGAAGACTTTTTAAATAATCCCCATTGCTCCGATCGGCTTACGGTAAGCGTGCCAACCTTTAACAGGCTTGTCAATGTGCACAAAATCACAAACAGGTTGACAAATTAGCCGACTGTCTTAAACCCATTCGCAAGACCCGGAAAAGCCTCAGGGGTGTCGATTCTGTTCCTTTGCCCGGTCTTGGATTTTCGAATTCTGGCCTTATGGCAAAGGCACTTTCCTTGTATACCCGCTTAGGGGCTGGTCCCAGACAGCGCTGGACAAATAGGATGAGAAGCAAGGGAAGCAGGACTAGCCACTGTGGCTTTTTGATAGAGGGACAGATCCAGTTGGTCATGCCTACACAGAAGGGGCTTGCTGTGGGAGAGGGATTACAAAGCCCAGGACAGCATCACTACTGCATAACCCAAGGCCATGGTCAAACACACAACAGCATCATGACAAAGTGGGAAAAGAAGTCAAAGGAATTCTGCGAGTGCATGCTATTGTAGACTTTATAGACATGTCCTTGTAAAATGTACTAGAAGATATGCATGCAGAAAAATAATCCTTTCTCTAAACATTCATCAATTCCCTACAGCCAGACCTCATCTATATCAAATAGAATATTGCCGGCAGTGTGATGAGGCACACCTGGTGCACATTGCACCTTGTCCACTATTGTGTATCTGCTGTCTGTGAGTCAGTCCATTTACAAAGTATTCCTCAAAACCACTTCTAACCCTGACTCTTTGCATAGACTTTATAATGACTACAAGTGAGGACACTCTCACATCTCTAGATTGAATCAGCATAAAGACAGTAAATTACTTACATCATAATTATTTGAGTTTCCTTTTAACTTTTCAATTAAATGTTGATGCTGTAACGTTCACTCTTCAAACCAATCTAAAAGGATGATTTAATAAATCTAAAAAAAGAAATTAAGTGGGGTTTATTGTGATTGTGATTGTATATAATTATTTAAACATATCAGTTGGGTATTTTAAACTGAAAACCGGTGCTTTAATGTAAAATCAATAAAAAAAACAAAAAACATTTCTGATCAGACAAGAAAATTAATTCAAATATTAGGCCTATTAATACAGTACATTAAAATTAATTCGATTAATCCTAAACAAAATTACTGTTGTATTCTATCCAGTCTTTCCTAAGTCGCATGATGCATTTCGTGAATCAAGAGAGTAACTTTTGCTAAACCGTAAGCCAGCAGTAAAAGCTCTATAAATGTAAGAATAAGGAATGTCAAAAACTGGGTACAATCAGGTGGCGTTTTTCTCACCAAAAGGAAATTTAAAAATGTAAACGCAATAAAAAATTGCTTTTGATATACCATAAATAACTCCTAAAGCTTGATTCTATCCATAGCCAATATTTCGGCTGTATTAAATATAATTTTAGTAATATGTCTCTATTACATAACAAATATATTTTAAAGCCATGGTGTGAAAACAAACCTGGACAGAGATGTGATGATTTACAGAGAAAAGATTCTTTAATGCACTCCACGGAATTATTCATGGCATATATCATAAATTGAATCGGAAGAGCAGACCAAAAAAATGTGTAGTATATGTTGTCTTTTTTCATACAGCAGAGTACAAATAGGGAAAAGAAAATAATCAGGAAAAAAAGAATGCAGTGGACTGAAAAGAGTTCTTCCGTGAATACCATTGTTATGTCTCGTCACAGTAAAATACCAAGCTTTATGTTATTCTCCTGAACAAGAAGCTCATTCGAACCGATGTATAAAGATTGTCTTTAATGTAACAATACAATTTGAAACAATTAGCTTTTGAGAGGAACATTTCACTTATTTATTTATTTTTTACCTTAATTAAATATGTAGTTAATGGCAAATAGTTCTTAATAACTGAGAGAACAAAACATGATGTTTGTGTGTGTGTGTGTGGTGTGGCGGAGGGGGTTAAAAACATGTCAAAAAGGATGTACAATTCTTCATTTGGTTTGGCAAGAAACAACTGAAAATGGCATTTGTGGCAAACAGAAAAAAGTAATTGTATTTCACAGCATGATAGACTATCATAAGAGCCTGGATCCAAGGCATTCAGTGTGAAAGCTGCAATAAAATACTGACAATAACAGTGGAACAGTCAACCATCATGTAAATTCTGCACTTTTCTGTTGACCTCATTTTTTATTTTATTTTTTTTAGTGTGCATCTTCAGCAATGAGTTTTACTGCAGACATCACAGGTATAAAAGTCAGGAGCTATAAAATGCTTCATAGTTCTTAATAGTTCTTTTCTATGTGTGTATATGAACACAATACTAACACCTCCTTCTGGTTCTTACAAAGCTAAATATGACATTATTTTCTCTTTATGGCCCAAAGCATTATATTAATACTTGACCACATGATGTAGACAGTTCTGTATTAGTGTTGGGATAGACACTCCAGAACATTCAACAAGGATTGATGCGGTTCCCGGTATGTTGTTCAAAGTAAGACCCTTACTAATCCTTTGCAGTATTAAATGGTGAAGCCAGTGAGAACCGCGTGCTGAAATGTAGGTCACCCCTCCAAATACTATGGAGAGATCAGAAGGGCTGAGCGACAGTGACAAAAAGATCTTGCCAGGCTCACAGTTAGCTGCTGTCACTAAAGCACTTCCAAATGTATCCCTAACACACCTCAGCAGGATGTATGGAAGGAAAGGGCGCTCGCACTGATGTCACCCCAGCGGTGTCAGCCACACAATTATACACCAGTAACAATCCCCAAAGCAGTCTACGATGACAGTTATGACTTCTAGGGGAGTAGTAAAGTAAACAAGCATGCTAAAAAAGCACGACGGGAGTTTAGTGGAAAAGGGTGGTAAAAAAAAATAAAGCAAAATAATAAATAATGGCTAACATGTCTCACAGGATGGAAGACAAATTTATTTGTTTATTCCAGACAGTTTCTGTTTCCACTGACGAATATTGCATTTTATCCTTACAAAAAAAAAAGGCAGTGGGAACTTGGCTTTCAACGTTCTTAAAAAAACAACAACATAAAAATAACAATAATAATAATAAATAAAAGTAAAAATATTTTAATCAACCTGGTCTCATAATAAAAATGTACAAGTTTTTTGCAAGACGTAAAACACATACCACTTTGTGATGTATTTGATGTGACATGTTTACTGGGTGCTGATATAGTTCTTTTCCCCCTGGAGCAGACTAATGCACATATGATACATTTTATGTGACCTTGCTTTTTTTGTAAGTGCCACCGCAGTTCTGACTTAAAATGTCTGCTCTGTAAAGCCCCGCTCACAACAAGCATGATAACGATAAAAGTATAGTTCTAGAAATCGTTCTCAATGTTAAAGAATCATCGTTATCTTTATCTTGACAGTTATCGTGCTTGGTGTGAACGTTCTTCGCCCACCCTCCTGCCCCTTTGGATGTTTCTTTTGCGCCTTTTGTGATTTGGGTTGGGGGTAATGTAACATTCTTAGTTTGTTTCAGTTCAGTTCAGTTTTTCTGTGTTTTTTGAGTTTTCTCTGTTTATTTCTAGTGTTCCTGTGTCATGTGATGTTTGTTTATTCTCCCCATGTGCTCTGTATGTTTCCATGTGCTCCGTGACCCAGTTTTTCGTTAATGATGTATTTAGTTCAGGTGTGTTGTGTTAATTATCTGTGATTGTCAACCCTATTTTGTTTCCCTCTGTCTCTCTGTATGCGTGCGTCAACAATTGTGTTAGTCTATGTAAAACCTTTGTATTAATGGATACTGCTCCACGTTTTTGTTTGTATTATTAAAAGTCTTTTTGTTTTATTATACCTTTCAACTCCACGCGTTCTCCTTCGTCTCTGCATAGACACAACGATACAATATACTTGTTATGTATTTCTATTGTTAAAAAAGTTTGCTACGGTTGCTAAGTTTTTGATAAATTAATAGTTTAATGATCGTCATTATACATTACCATCACTCTATTCTCCTATTTGATAATGTTCAGTGCTTTGCTACAATCTGTATTGTTAAAAACGCTATATAAATAAAAGTGATTGAATGATCTTGCAAGAAAAAATTTGAATGTTTCGTCACGAGACCACGTACTGTAGCTTTTAAATACTAAATAAGAATGTCAGTCATACAAATATACTCAAAGTTGAAAATAGCACAAAAAAAAGCAACATTAATTAATCAGACCCAAGTTACATTTTTTTTTTTTTTCATTTCACAGAAAAGATCTGGAAAATATCTACTTATTAATCAAAGAATGAAGCCCAATATAGATATATATATGTATTATATATATATATATATATATTTTTTTTTAAACAATTCCTTTAATACACCAAAGTTAACAAAGGATTAAACTATTGTGTGAAAAATAAACAACCAGAGCTTTGGCTCAAGCAATCAGCCAAAACTAAACCTCAGGAATTTAATGTAACACAGTCACGTAATCTTTTATGTACCTTTTATACTGGCCTGTAAGAGGATAGATGTAGGCAACCATAAACCATACAGATAAATCTCAGAGAAGGACAGCAGCATAAAGGATAAGAGTATAAAGTAATATCTAAGCTTAATGAAAAGTTTCAAAATATTCAATGTGAATGTATTACATCGTATTTTCAGTTTTACAGTAGGATGTGACTGACATACTTTTGAACAACACAATGATAAAAACAAAGCTTCAGTCAAGACACACTTAAACTTTCCTTTCAGTCTGTGGTAATAGTAATAACTATGTCTTATTTAAGTGACTAATTATTTAAGTGAAGTGGTGGGGGGGAGGGGGGGATGTACATATTGATTTCATTTCTTTGTGACTACACACTCTAATTTTATAACATTCACATTTATCAAAACTTGTATTCAATACCAAATCCTGGATTTGTCTTTAATACATGCATTCAGCAATCATTAACTAATGATGCTTAATCAAAATAGTCAAAGGCAGCAAGAGAAAGCTAGAATAAAGGAAAATAAAGCTTTATTCTGGCAGACTGATGGTAATAGTGTCTAATTGTGCTCACTGTCAGGAAGATAATCCCTTTGGCTCTGAGATGAAATGTTAATTTTCAAAAAAGGAGATGTGAGAGAAACATTCTGGATTAGCTCAATTGAGGTCAGGTCACGCACATGTACCATACCAGGAATTTCTTTCTTTTATTTCAGAATGACGTCAAAAAAGCAGTAATGAAGTCTGGTACGCCATCTCTAAGGTGCAGGTGCCGGGTTATAATGACCGCCATTAGAGCTGATGGGAAATTAACCTCAGTCCATCAACTCCCATCACTGCATTCACACAAGACCTCAATCTCCAGTTGAGATGATATAGGATCCATACAAATTTATTCTTGGTAAATTAATGTTTCTGGGGGAAGTAATAGTGGCCAAAGCTGAAACTGGAACCATCATAGCTGTGTCCAGCAGGGACAGACTCTAAAATAAGTGAACTCTTAGTAACCCTGGAAAAAAGCGTCTGCTTACTTGCACACAGATGCTCATCGACATGTTTGTAAAGGGAATTCTACTACAACATATGTGATACATTAGAACATAGTTTATGCAGTTTCTATCTTTCTGCTGTAGACTTGTTTGATTTTCTTCTGAGGAAGACAAAAGAATACCATTTTAGAATACTATTGCTTCATTTTCAGTGTAATGAATTGAGGTCATGGAATTATTAATTGAAAATCTTCTTCAGTTCTTTTGTTTTTGCGAGAAGTAGTAAATATAACAGTTAACAGTTCTTGTTAACAGTTCTTTTTTGTCAAGTGAATCAATAAATTGGTTGATTCGGTTCACACAAACTGATTAGTTCAGCAGTTCAGTTTAATTTGACTCAATGATATGGTCACAGATTATGAGGACTTCATAATCAACCTTCAAAGGTCATCATTTACTCATGATTGGGTTTTGTTGTTTTTGTTGTTTGTTTTGTTTTGCTTTTGAAACCTGTATGATTCTATGGAAAAATAAATGTTGATGTTTTTGTGATCCGCAAAAGGAAGAACGTCATTCAGGTTTGAAACAGCATGGGGGTGAGTCAATTTTGCATTTATTTGTTTATTTATTTACTTAGTGTGCTATTCATTTAAATGTCATACAACGCTAATGTATGGCTTTATAATTTATTTATTTGTTTATAATTTTTTTATGGTGCTTTTGCATCCTTTTTTGACAAGTTTAAAAGTTCCAGTCCCACTTTAGTGTAACTCTTTGGAAAAAAACTAAATAAAACACAAAACATCCAGCACAATTTAGCGTTTTTCATTAGAAAGATAGCAATTCTATGTTATGTAGCCCAGAAATAAATAAATGAATAAACAATTCATAATCATATGCATGACTAATTGTTATTAAATGATTATGTAAATTAATTATTATAAATGAATTTAAGAAATATACAAATAAAAACATACACGTGAGGATCTAAGAATCCCCATTCACCACTATCCAAAACTATGATCATGACACACACAAACACACACACTTATTAATATAGATTATTGTTAAAAAAAATCACTCACTACAATATAAATATTTTCATTTTAAGTGCCTTTATGTATCGGCAGATGCACATGAATAAATCATGTCTTGCAGATTTGTTATTCATGTGTAGTATCAAGCAAACAAAGCTATAAACACTTGGCCCTAAAAGACATCCTTTTTCTGTCTGTTTGATAAAGAAACGCTTTAAAGGGTTTGTTTGACATTGCAGCTTAGTTTCTTTATCTGTGTATTTCAAGCCTTAACAAGTAAACAAAGCCCTTCTTTTTAAGTCTGTCTGCAGCAGAAGTTGATTCTTTCACACACAGATACTGGAAGAAAGATTATCACGATCAAAATAAATAAATCTATACATTTAAAAGAAAACATTTATTTATATCTGTATATGTTTCTTACATTCCATATGAAGATATTTTTATCCATGATCACAATGAAAAACAAACTGGAAATCCGTCAAGGAAATCATTAAACAGGCCTTTGTAGCACTCCAACCACAAATACTGAGTGGGTTACCCTTAAATTTGCTTATTCCCATAAATAAAACACCTAATATCATCACAGATATCAGGAGAAACCTCAGTGGGTTTATTTACCAAGCAAACCACTATTTACAGCTTTTGGATTGCATTCAAATTTTGCATCTAGTGAAAGCTGCATGTATTAACACATTGGTTATACAATAACAACTGTGTTACTGTTCTCACTCCAAATACCATAGTTAAAATAAGACTCTGA
This sequence comes from Enteromius fasciolatus, assembly GCA_032361145.1. Classification (NCBI taxonomy): domain Eukaryota; kingdom Metazoa; phylum Chordata; class Actinopteri; order Cypriniformes; family Cyprinidae; genus Enteromius; species Enteromius fasciolatus. The sequence continues at coordinate 5,072,510 of JAUMHR010000042.1, read as the reverse complement.
CCAATACTCAATCCTGCTTTTATTTTTTCTTTCTTTTTTTTACTTCCCTCTCACTGAGATTACGTAAACTGCAATCTGGCACAATATTTGGTGAATGTTTATGTAAAAAATTTAATCAAACGGTTTACGCCACTGGCTCTGAGTAAACCACTGGATTCAGTCTGTCACTTTGGACTTAATGTTCAACTGTGCCATCAGCCTGAGGTCCTGTTCTGATGATACGCTTGCAGGATGTCAGACTGCATGACTTAGATAATTTATGACTCTCAGTCTCAGTCAGATTTTTTATTTATTTATTTTTTGGGAGGAATAAAAGCACTAGCTATACCGTTCCTGTGGCTTGTTTCATAAAGAATTACGCCACTTATGGTAATTGTCTACCCGTAAGTGTTTCTGAGCCTTCCTGTTTGTTATTTACATTCCTGAGCTACAGAGCACCATCTTCCCCGACTCGGCTGCAATTAAGTAACTCTGTCCCAATGCTCCTTCATGACCAGAGAAATCTGGAGAAACATCTTTGTGAGTCTATCGTGACTATGTAAGAGATGTATGTATGTTTATTTACACCATCAGATTAAAAAAAAACAAAACATTTTTTTTACTATATCTCTATGCAAGTTTTTATTTCACTATTACGACTTTATTTCTCGCAATTACAAAAATAGTCTAGATTGCATGACATAAACTCAGAATGGTAAGATAACAAGTTGCAGTTATCTCAGTTATCTATTTATTTATTTATTTTTATCATGTGATGCAAAGAAACTTCCATAGAGAGATCTCAAGACAGATTTGGCAATAAAACACAATTTTCCTAACTCAACAACATCTAAAAACTAACTGGAAAACAGTTACACACTGTACTTCTCCTGCATTAAAACGAATCCAAGCAATTGATTTGTTTCATGGAGATGTAAGTGTCAGTCGATGGAGCAACAGAAAATAGTGCTCCAGTACACCTATTGCATAAAACACAGAAGCACAGTGATTAAAATGAGCATGTGTAATTATCAGGGAGTCTGTCTGATGTGTGGTGGAAACGCCATCTGTTCTTTATTTAGTGAGAATTGTGCTGGTGAGAAAGTCTTTTCTACCATCAGCGCCGCTGTCTCTCTTTTGTATAAAAGGTTATGATTTTGCAGGGAAAATGCCCCAATTCTGCAACTTAACATCTTCAGCTATTCTGTAAAAAAGACAAGAGAAAGAGAGAAAGCGAAAATAAAGATATATACAGGGGCTGAAAGTCTGAGACAACCAGTGAAAATGCTTCTATTTTGCTTGATTTTTCATTAATTTGATACAATTTCATTACAAATTATATTGTGAGCATAATTATGTGGTTAAAAAAGTCACGTCTCGGTTACGTATTGTAACCCTCGTTCCCTGAAGAAGGGAACGGAGACGCCACGTCGGTGACCAACGAATAGGAATCTCGCTTCGAGATGCCAAAACAACTCTGCGTGTACAAACACGCCAATGAATTTCATTGGCATACGATGATTAGGATCAGCTGAACCCAATCGCCGTGCGAGTATAAGTAGGTCAGCAGATCTAGCGTTCATTAGTTTTTTGCTGAGGAGCCAGGCCGGTTTTACGGCCCCTAGCGGCAGTACAGCCCCTATGGCGACGGGACGTGACGTCTCCGTTCCCTTCTTCAGGGAACAAGGGTTACAATACGTAACCGAGACGTTCCCTTTCAGTTGGTCACTTCGACGTCACATTGGTGACCGACGAATAGGGATCCCTATGTTTCTTGTGTTTCAGTGAAAGCAAAAAACATCTAACCTTTTGCTCATGTGCCACTTCACAAATGTTCTTAATTCATTAGTCATTAAGACAACAAAGTGTAAAATTTTAATGACTTCTTATTTTGCATGACGCTCAATAGTAAAATATTCAGTTTATTCCTTGTTTTAAATTAAACTTGTAATCCCTAGTTTTCAGCGTGGTCTTAGACTTTCTGTACTCCTTAAATATGTACAGAGATAAGGATATATAAGCAGTACCTCAAAGCACCATGAAACGAATCCTGGCTCACTGATCAAATTGCATTATTCTTTGTAAAGCCTGGAATTGCAGAGAACTGCATGCATTTTAGATGAGTGCACATGGGTGAGTGTTCTCTAATTCTAATTCAAGGTCCTTATGGTATATAAGCCTCTTAAAGCTTGTCTCCAATGTCCTGCAATCTTTTCCTTGTTTCTTTAAATAGTTGGCACCACTGTGTATGTTTTTTTCTCCTGAAATAAAAAGTTAAAGGTATATAGTCTTGTCAATTTTAAATTTCCATTCAGATTAAAATAATAATAATAATTTATATGAAATTATACATTCATACACATTGGAACTAGTACATTATCATTTATCTCTTAATATTCTTAAAGGGTCATGAAACCCCAGACTACTTTTTCTGAGATTCTGACAAAGAGGTTTGTGTTGCACATCTGGAAGACAATGCTACCATTATATCATTTGCATATATGTTTTTTTATGCAGAGTGCAAATGGCTGTGCATTTATTTGTGTTTTAACTCAATAAGTGTTGCCCAAACGCAGAACCTGATTTTGCTGAGTTAGGCGTGTCCCTGGAACAAAATTGTGATTAGCCAATCAGATTTGAAGAACTAGTTTATACAGTAGTTTTTGTGAAGTTTAGGCTTACAGTCAGTGTTTGGTGCTTGTACATCAGTGTCAGTCATCTATAATTTCCTGTGATTTTACACATTACTCATGGGTAGGGTTAGGTTTAGGTGTAGAGATATAGTCAAAACTAAAATTTTGAAATAAAATGTTGTTCCAGGAAGACGCCTAACTCAGCAAAATCAGGACGTGCAGAGTGCAACAGTCTGAATCCCAAGCTGTGCATGTTTTCCGTCTCCCCTCTTCCTCCTCAGATCTGCAGAGAACCACGCCCACTTTTTTAGCATTGTTTTTCAAAACTGGTGTGAGCTAAAGAGAGGGTTTCATGACCCTTTAAAACATATTGCATGAGCTAGAGATAGATAGATCGATCGATCGATCGATAGATAGATAGATAGATAGACACATGACATGCTTACCATACCATATGGCTATAATACAG
>JAUMHR010000042.1:5031431-5047599 GCA_032361145.1 Enteromius fasciolatus | reverse complement strand
TCTGTCTCTCACAGTGGAAATGCACCTATGCTGAAAATTGTAGACTCCTCCAATTTCTATTTTCTAAGTAAGAGAACTTGCAAAATCACAGGGTGATCAAATAGTTATTGACCTCACTGTATATGCATTAGTGTGAATGCAGCCTATTAAAACTGCAAGTGAAGTCATAAGTAAAAATTAAACAGCAATGAGCATGCTGAGAAAAAAAAAGAAAAATCCATAACTGTGTCTGTCTGGAAACTTTCAGATACTTAAAGCACTTTAAGATATTGAAAGTCATATCGTTATAATTCTTAGATTGTTTTAGTATATATTTTTTTTCATTTGCAATTATTATTATTATTAGTAGTAGTAGTAGTATTTATTTTATTTATTTTTAAATAGCATACTTCTATAAGAATATATATATATATATATATATATATATTGATAAGAAAAAACATAGGAATTTTAAGCCTTCTATTTGTTTAACAGATATTGGTAGCAAATTCACTAGATCATCAAAGTACCAAGTGAGAAAGAGAAAAACTATACAGAAAAAAGCATCAAGATGCATTAATAATAATTTTATGATCACAGTGCAGCTTCTGAATCATAACTGAGTTGAATTGTGAGGTACCTAGAGATGCCCATCCTTCTTCCCTACTTAATAAATAGAGAAACCAGGAGTTTCAAAACACTTTGCAGTAGTATTTACACAGGAGGCTCGATCATCTCTATAAAAAAGCAGCAACAAAAGGTATGAATATTTTAAGTTAGATCTGCCCATCTTCACATGAATCACTTCAGGCTGAAATCAAAACTTTTCTCAAAAGAATATGCCTGAAATGTGCGCTCACTTCTATGCCGTGGCTCTACTGTCCATAACAATGAATGTTATTTCTCCTATTCCCTGTTTCCCATGTTGTCTCTCCTGTTTTCTGGCAAACTCTTCTGCCCTTCCTCTCCTAGTGTTGACATGCTATCTTTAATCTACTCAATAGTCTGTGATCCCTCACTCCTGTCCACTCTAACTCTCAACACATTTACCTGCAGCAGTCCTCCACTGACCTCTCCTGCCATTACCTTACATCACCTCTGTTTTTGTGCAAAAGAAAGCAAAGTCATTAGAACTACCACGAGGCCACAACAAACAACTCTACCTTTCGGCAATTGAGGACAGCATGACATGCCCACAGACATACCAGCACATTTGCACCATTATTACTGTGTCATTATTCTGCTATTGCTTAAAATCCAACCCAAAAAAGCCCTCTGTTTCTCATTCTCTGTCGCTCCTAATCTCTCTATTTTTCTTCCCACATGCAAGCATTTCAGAGGACCGAAGCCCATTTGGCCTTCCTCCCCTGGGCTGTGCCTGTCCTTGCCCTGCTGTGGAGACTCTACTCACAAAGGCCTCAGGGAAACTGTAGGAGCCTTCCAGGCCAGACAGACTGACAAAGACAGAAGTGAATAGGATAAAGGCTCTGCAGAGACTGATCCACTGCAGAGGGGTCTATTAGCGTAAGCTGTTAAACGACTCTGAGGGTGATTTGGGAAGGTTTTTAGTGTCTTGCTTGACAAAAGCAAGAGTGAGATTCTGCAGAACTCTCTGCAGTACAGTTTTACGGTTATGGACTGTAAAATTTCAAGTAGCAGATTTCTAAAACTTTTTGTTCTAAAACTAGACCTGATTTACTAAACAGAGCGAATTAGCGCAATTCCAAGTGCTGATGGGAGATGAAAATTCTGTGGGTGATTTACTGAATGTGCACAACAAAATTCACAGGTGCCGACAAGCTTTTTTGGGGGAAGGGACTTTAAATATTGCCGCAAATACAAGTTATTTGATGACCGCAAACTTATTACTCTCCTCCTGAAAGAGAAACCCCTACAAATGCATATTCATTAAGGTCAGGCACAAAAATAAGATATTCAAGTAGAAAGCATTTTTTTTTTAATTGCAAGTCTGTTTGATTAAATAAAGCAGCCTTGATAAGGTACTTCTTCAAACACACAAATGTATATGTTGAAATATTTATATGTTTTTAATTGTTTAAGAGATGGCTAGAACAAGATTCCTGCATACTTAGATCATTCATCCAAAACAATAATAAATAAATAAATAAATAAATAGTCACAACTTGTGTGCATTTCTTACTTCTGCACAACACAGACGTTTCAAAAAGTGACTTAGTTTGGAGGTTAATGGGAAACTATAGAACATCCATCAAAATATTTTGTTGTTGTTGTCTTGTTTTATTGTTTAACAGAAGAAAACAAAAACAAAAAAACAATACAGGTTTATAATGGCATGAGGGAAAGTGAATGAAAAAAATTAAAATTCCGGGTGAATTATCAGGTTTATTGGTAGCCGTTTCTTCAACAATAAAAAAGAAAAAAAAAAAAAAACTTCATCATGACAAATTGGAACTAAGTTTCCCATAATGCGCAGAGATGAAAATAAAGTGCAGATACAGAGCCATTCTGCTGTATTATAAAGCACATCAGCAGTCTGATCACGTTGCCATGTGAGAGAGAGAGAGAGAGAGAGAGAGAGAGAGAGAGTCATGTGCCAGTGACACATCTCAGTTCATTCTAACAGCCTCAACTGGATCATCGGCAGGCCACATGTGCCCCACTGCAGATGAAGCAATTACTATGATAGCCCCCCCCACACACACACACAGTTACATTCGACAAAAAACAAACCAAAAAAAAGAAAAAACAACACATCCGTACACATGCATGCCTATGCAGCCTATACAAAATGAATATAAATAAACACGCATGAAGTCGTATTACTGTACTTCCCACATGATTATGACACTAACAACCCTGTTATGCATATCACACTGTTGCTGTACCTATCTTAAATGTGTCTACAGTACATATGTTCAGCCACAATTTTTATTCTCTACCAAGCCATTTGAAGAAAGGAGTGTATGACTTTCTGCGAACAGTATTTTCACACACTCTCACCCTTGGCTAATCAGTGAGCATGTGTCTAAAAGCTGGATAAAGCCATTACAACACTAGGTCTAAAAACAGCTGAGAAGAAAATCTGTCTCGCTGGTGGCGGACTGGGCATGGGCCAACTAGACAGCAATCTGTGCAGTGCACACACACACATGCTGCAACCAAGATACCTCAGTGGTGTTAAAATATGACTTTTGTTGTGGAGAAAGAGCTCTCGCTTTCTGAAGAAGGGGTACAAAAGGGAAATGATCCTGCAATTTTATATGCTTGGGAACATGTTCCAGTCTTACTTTACCCTCCATCTAGAGCTCTGCTTTTCACTGCCACCACACTTCAAACTGTTCTCCATAAAGACGGAGACAGCCAGACACTTTCGAATTTCTCCATCACCTTCATGCTGAGCACTGTCAGGCAGAGAAGCAGAAACATGTTTAACAAAGGCCTCGCTCGCACTCTCTCACTCCTATCCTCGGTCTTGCTGCTACTTTCCTCTCTTTCCCCCAACAACTGTCTTTTCCTGCAGTGCACACTTTTGCAGAGGCCTATACCCTTTCCTCCAACACATCTAAATATAGCGAGCCTCAAAGAGAGCTGTGGCTGATAATGTGTTGTAAGAACATCTGAAATAGAGGACTGCGAATAAAACTATGATCCTTTTTAATATTTACCCACTACGTCCAATAGAAATAAGACTCTGAAACAGATTCTTGAATGTAAATTATTAATCATACTACAGTACATTCTACTGTAACATGGTGTAACAGGTGAAAGAAGTTTATGAATCCAGAGTGGACGTTTAAACAGCACAAATTCTGAATTTGAATACTAGCAATGCAGGAACATTCCTTTCTCGTATTTAGACAGTACTAAATGTGTCCTTCTCGAGTCTGTGCAAGATAATTAATATGTTTTATGTCATATTATTATTGCGTTTCAGTTTTGTTAATTGCAATAAAGGGATAACAGATCAAAATTAAAGATAAAAAAAAACTAAAATACAATACAAATTTAGTTGCAAAAAAAATCCCTTGATAAACTGCTAATTTATTAATATTATCAGTAAGGTAGTTTTAAATAAAATAAAAAGCTCCTTTTAAATATCAACATATCGATATCTGAACTCATTAAGGACTTCTTCTAACAGGAAAAATATCAATAAGAAAATTATAAATATTATATCATTTAATTTCATGACAAATAACTGCTTGTATAGAATTAAACTAGGCCTTATAAAACATTTACATAACATTTTATCTCTTCTTCTTTTTATTCAACAAATAAACAAAATTAATTTGAAAGTATGTTATTTTTTTGGCCTGTAGCCCTTTTATTTCTTAGCTATTCAAAGATCATGAGCCACTTTAACACATGTGTATATCTTTATTACATGCGTAGGAGGGTGAATATAAAACAGGAGGTCAGCAAGATACTCCATAATCAAAACCATCCACCATTTAATGAAAAACCAATGACTTACCCAACACTCCCAGCCTATAGTTCAGGGTCACCACGATTACATTTCCGTAGCTGGCTAGAATGCTGCCGTCAATCATGTTGCCTGTACCTTCCATGTAAGACCCACCGTGGATGTAAACCATTACAGGTCTCAGACCATTCTCATCATGGATGTCTGCAGGAAGATCAAATAAAACAAAATATAATCTGAGCAAACAGTAAACATTTTTTATATTTGTAGGATGATTAAACAACCCTTTCTCGCCAACCGCTAGTGGCCTGACAAAAGCACTGGCAGTTTTTCCTCAGTAAACGAACATCAGTAGAACACATTAGGCTTCACACTTTGACAAGCAAATCCAATAGTAAAATCCCCAATGAGAAGATCAGACAAATATCCCAAATTAAATTGCTTTTTTATACCATTACCAAGCCGCATTTTCATTGAAACCAATCCTACCTCAGCGAGATTCACCTCAAGATGTGGCTCATGCACAGGAAGTCCGTAATTGCTGCAGATGAGTTGGTTATTTGTGGGGCTCTCTTGTTCTGATTAAAGCCCCTGATTAGTACATGTGTAGGAAGCTGATTATAAAACATGAGACATGAAGCCCTAGGATGGGGAAGTCTTTGATAACATTTCACAAATTGCAGGCAGGCTTACCAGACTATAGATTTTTCACATCAGATATCTAATGGTATTAAATAGAACAACAAATGTAGATACAGATGAGTTCTCTTGTTTAGTTGCAATAAAACACACACTAAAACTTTCTAGATGAGTGCTTTTAATGCAGATTCTGAACAATAATATCAACGAATGCATCTTAAGGGAAGCTGTAAACCACTAGTTTATATTTTCACTTAATGGCCACTTTATTAGGTACACCTTTTCAACTGCTTGATAATGCTAATATCTATCTAGCCAATCACACGCAGCAATTTGGTGCAGATTTATCATAAAGACAGCTAAAAGGATTTTATAGGCCATCCTGCAAAATGTTTCAATGCAAGCATTCCAATCAAATGTAATGTATGCAATATTTCACACTTTTAAATCAAAGGAGAAGATCAACCCTCTGCAACAGTTTAAAATCAGTCCAATTCCATGGCAACAATGTGGATTTGGCAACCCTGCATTCAACATGAGCTGCATCCAAAGTGATTTAAGCACTCCACATACTGATAACGGTTCCCTGGTATGAGAAAATTATATTTAGTTTTAGAATGTTCGCAGGAGAAGGCAGTAATTGTCAGAAATTAAGTGGGAGTGGGATTAAGAAATCTTTAATACAAAAATGCACACAATGAATGGCGACTTTTGGTAAAAAGCAAATGCTGAACACTGGACATTTTGGTCAAATTCGAAATCCCAGCCAGACACATTTTTAGGTCCGAAACAAGACATGTCTGGGAAAAAAAAAGATGTACGGTCATCCTACATTTTGGTTTAGACGATCTGCTGAAGCCGAACTTGAATCAAGCATCAGGATGGGGAAGAGAGTTGATTTAAAAAAAACTTTGAACACAGCATAGTTGTTGGTCTGACAAACTGCTGATCTGCTGGGATTTTCATGCACAACAATCTCTCGGGTTTAAAGAGAATAGTCAGAAAATGAGAAAATTTCCAGTGACCGGCAGTTCTGTGGGCGGAAATGCCTTGTTGATGCCAGAGGCCAGAGGAGAATGGCCAGACTGGTTTGAGCTGATAGAAAGAGAACAGTACTGAAACTCAAATAACCACTCGTTACAACCAAGATATGCAGAGCAAGATCTCTGATAGCATAACACATCAAACCAGCAGAGGACCGGGTGACACCCTGTCAGCTAAGAACAGGAAACTGAGGCTACAATTTGTACAGGATCACCTAAACTGGCAATACAAGATGGAAAAAAAAGGTTGACATTCTGTTGAGTCTCATTTTTTTTTCAGTTATTTTCATATGGCAGGGTCAGAATTTAGTGTAAACAACATGAAAGCATGGATCCATCTTGCCTTTTATCAGTGGTTCAGGCTGATGCAGCTGGTGCTGTAATGGTATAGGGGATACTTTCTTGGCACACTTTGGACAAATCAGTATCTGTTGAGCAATGTTTAAATACCTACCTGAGTACTGTTGCTGACCATGTCCGTCCCTTTCTGAACACTTCCATCAGGATAATGCTCCATGTCACAAAGCTCAGATAATCTCAAACTGGTTTCCTGAACATGACAATGAGTTGACTTTACTTAAATAAAATAGATTGGATCTCACTCCAACAGAGCACCTTCAGGATGTGGTGGAACAGGAGATGCATGTCATGGATGAGCAGCCAACATATTTGCAGCATCTGTCTGATGCTTTCATGTCAATATGGACATATGGAAATGTATAAGGAATGATTCTGACACATTGTTGAATATATGCCACAAAAAATGAAGGCAGTTCGGAATGCAAAAAGTGATCCAAACTGATACAAGCAAGGTGTATTTAATAAAATGGTTGGTGTTGGGTGTTTATATATATACATTCCACAAAAGAAAGAAAGTCTGCCATTCAGATTTGGAATGGCATGAGGGTGCTTAAACAAAATCAAAATTTGTGGGTGTTAAAGTTAAAGACTTTAACTTTTCTTTTAACTTTTCTGAATATTCACAAACAACACTGACGTAATAAAATACTGGTAACAAACAGGTCATAACACTGTTGTTTCAAGGGTACATAATCAGTGTGCATCTTTAATTAAGTGTGTTTTAATGCTCTGTGGTTTGCACTATTACTCTTATTAGGGTAATGTGTATACTAATATTTCATCAAACAGCTCCCTCAGCCTGCTGAAAACAGCTGATGGAATGAGAGCTAATGGCTTCAGAAAGGGGTTATGACATTTGTTATGTGTGTTTGCATACTGCTGTAAATATACACTGCAAACATCCTCCTCTCAGTGGGAGTGGTATATCTGCATTAGAAACACCCTTGTTGACTCCTCAGACTGGAGTGGAGTCCAACAAGGGTACAGCGTAAGTCCCAGAGTAATTGGTATTCAGCCAAAGCCACATCACTGTACTTTGATTATTGGTTTCTGTTGCATATGGCTTCATTAACTGCATAGAGGTGGTGCACAAACACGTAGACACATACACACACACACCCAGCATGGTTTGCTGCAGCGCTGGCACAATACTACAGCGCCTGTGGGCAGGCGAGCAGAATTAAAGGCAAGTCTGTGTATCGTTCTCCCCCGCAAAGGAAAACAGAGAGAAGGAGAGAGAGGGAAACAGAGTAAGAGAGAAAGAGAGGGAGAGCTGGAAAACAACCCGTCGTGACAGGTGATTAATCTCGGTCGGGTTCTGAGTGGGCGCCAGGCAGTGCACTAATGCGAGTGCATCTATTTTGCAGCTCTTTGCTGGTGTACAACTTTCAGCGTCGCAGCGCCTTTATTGCGCTGGACCATCAGCAAGGCCAGAACCTCCTGTCTAATACTCTGCCTCTCAACCAGGCAGACTAATAGCTGCGCAAGGACTTCTCGTTTAGTGGAGATGTTACACAAGCTTTGTGTTGATGTTTTACATTTTATACCGGTCTAGGATTACCTATCCTGAACCATTACTACCAACGCTGGCAAAACTTTCCACCCACGTGATTGGAGAACTCTATTACGGAGAATCTTAACTGACAAACTTGACCCAGTAGAAGCAGTTTATGAACTAATTTTGTGGGCTCCTTCCAAGAAAACAATTTAAATCATTCATCGCCACAGCTATTGGAAGGAGAACTATCCAGAAACACATTACAAGAATGGAGTGCTGCCATGAACTTGTTTAAAGTAGATGCCGATACACATCTTAAGGCTCTTCACAGTGAAACCAATAGATCATGGAGACATATCGCAGGGGCTGTTAGCAGAGAAGGCAGCACATCTATGCACATTTTGCATCCCAGGTGTGTTGAAACTCAACTGGCATTGGAAACCTGCAAAGCTGGCAAACATGTTGGCCCTTGGGATTGATGAGTTGGGGGGCTATTCAGCCAGAATGAGTTCTTGCATGCAAAAACAGCTACTGCTGTCGCTGTGAAATGGAACCGAACATCCGAATGGATTTTTTCAGCTTATCATTCACGGTATTAATTTCATCAGTTATGCACTCTATAGGAATTTAAAGGAACACTCCACTTTTTTTGGAAATAGGCTCCAACATCCCTAGAGTAATACAGATGTTTTTTAGTGTTTTTGAATCCATTCAGCCGATCGCCAGGTCTGGTGGTCCCAAAATTAGCATAGCTTAGCATAAATCATTGAATCCGATTAGACCATTAGCGTCGCACTATAAAATGACTTAAGAGTTTCGAAAAACGCTAAAACACATCTATATTACTCTAGGGATGTTGGAAAATGAGCCTATTTCCAAAAAAAGTGGAGTGTTCCTTTAACCTCTTTTGGTTTTACAGTTTCCACAACAATTACTTTTAAACTTGCACGTTTTCAAGACAGTTTATCCATTTTGTTATAGGACTGTAATGAAAATGCACAGATGGAGTGGCTTTGATGTTCCTTATTGCAAACTAACGTTATGGTTAAAGGGTTGCTTAATCCTTAATTGAAAACGCCAACCTGATCTCATAAAAAAATAAGTACCTCTGTGCACTTTTTGTGCAACACCATTTTATGTACCTAACTGCACGTTTCGCCACAGTTTCAAAGAGAAATGTCCTCTTAGTGGCGCTAAAACACAGGTTCAATACGTTACCCAGGCACATTTTTATTACGTTGACATAGGTAAGTATTGCTGTGTTTTTATTACGTTGCTTCACTTACATGTTGTAACGGTTCAGAATGCAAATACCCAGGAACTGTTATCATGTTGGATATATGCCCTACTTCAAATCAATAAAGTTGTTTTAAAAAGTCATAATATGATGTTCTTTAAGTAGTTGTGTGAAAAATATGATTTATTATTAATAAAACTTTGCAAATTTGTGTGAAAAGAAATAAAAGGTATGGGAGTTTTACTGCCTCTAGTGTTCATGTCTTTTGAAAACTGCAGTGATATGTACTTGTTGGTACGTATTTCGTGCCTCGCTAAAAAGTGCACCAAGGTATGTCAATGCCATAAGACCAGGTAGGAAAATTCATTTGCTCACTCTTTATGTGTTCCAAATTAAGATTTGTTTAATATTCTCTCATGAGACTCTATGCATTGACAGTCCACACAACCAAAATGTTCAAGCTTCAAAAAGATCATAAAGATACCATACAAGTAATGATCATACAAATAACCTAAAGTTGTTGCAAAGCTATTATTAGTAATGACAAGAGATATTCTTGAATTTGCTTTTTAAAAAAGTAAATCAGTTTCATCTTATTAGTTCATAAAAACAACAGTTTATATTTAGTCCATAGCAACGACCAAATGAATCACTTGCATTCTATGCATCTTATCCACTTTATTTCTTTATCTTTTGTTCTGGTCGTAGTTGTGTTAGTTACTCATTCAGTTACTCATAATCCTTCCATAGCATGGAAAAACAGCCCAGGCAGATGCAAGAATGTTTCCTGTGTGAACGGCCCTTTAGGCGTCCATTCTGACCCCATCCTGTCAGTGACAAGAGTTTCACCGCTTAGATGTTATACAAGTTCCCTTTCTTGTTTTGTCTGTGGAACTGTGCAGTGACAAGAAGACACAGGTAAAGAGGATGAGAGAACATGAAAGACAGAAACAAAATAAAAGGGGGAAAAAAAGATATAGAGAGCAAGAGTGTCAGAGAGATAGAGAGAAAAGAGAAGGGAGGAAGGAATGAAAGAAGAGAGTGAGTGGGGGTGATTCCGCAGTGCACACACCCTGGACATTCATCATTGCCAGGACAGGCCGAGGAGGATAATATATTCCCTCATGTGCTGCACGGCACTGCACACATTACTCATCTTTATACAGAGCAAGAAACAGAGAAAGAGCTGAATTCTTCATTAGACTCAACAGTTCTTATTAAAGAAATAGTTCACCCAAAAATGAAAATTCTGTCAGCATTTTCTCAACCTTGTGTCATGCTGAACCTGTATGACTACTATGCAACACTATAAGTAGGATATTTAGCAGAGTGTACTGAATTTTTAACAGAATTCCCTTCTGCTAAAGCTTCATTTATTTAATCAAAAAGACAGTAAAAGGTGTAATATTGTGAAATTTTAAATGCATACAGCAACAATGAATTAATAAGTGTTACAATGTATTAACTGTGGCTACAATTATGCATGAGATTGTACAATATATTACACATAGAAAAAAAAAAAATACTGAACTGGCCCCGAACTTACATATAATTGTGTATAGATTAATAAATAAAAACATAACACATATTTGTGTTCAATAGAAGAAACGAAGTCATACAGTTTTTGGAAAGATAAGAAAATAATGACTAAATGTTCGTTTTTGAAAAAAACATTCCCAGAAGGGTTAGTAGGGAAGGATGGCTGTTAATGACCATGCAGTCTGTACAATGCTGAGCTGTTCAGTCAGTCTGTTCAGCTGTAACACAGAATTGTAATGCACAGCAATACAGGGCAGGCACACCAGTGAAAACATAGCTGAAATATATAATTAAAGGCAATTGTATGCCGATTATTGGACTCATATCAAGCCGAAGTCAACCGTGGCTTCTGGACATGCACCATATTTGATATTCATGTACTGCTACTGGGTCTCAAATGTAAGCTTTCAACATCAACCTTTAATAAAGCTGTTAAAGTAATGCCGTAGGCCCTTCATTCAGAGCCCATGCTAACCAATTAAGGCATGGTTGACAAGTGATATTCTTTCACTCGTTCATTTCCAAACTAAAGCTCGTTCTTTCTGTACAAGCTGAAAGAGTGTCATCCTTTTAAAGGGACTACAGAACAGCTTTCTCTTTCATTTCTATGCGTTTAAAGAGTCTTTCTGGGTGAGTTTTTAAAGGTGGCAGGAAATTGCGGAGGTTGGTGCATTGCTGTAGGGTGATTTTGCAGGGGAGTCTTATGGCATAGGTACAACCTCAAGGGAGCCAGGAAGAGTAATTCATCGCCACTGCAGATGTTCGCACAGACAGAGAGCATCGATCCTGCCCTTCTGAAAACACCATCTTCATCTCTTTAGAACAAGAAGTGTTTGGTGGAGGTACTACATGACTCAACACTGTTTTCTAAAGCAGTCTGTAGTCTCAAAAACCAAAGATTAAATAGGCATTTGTTAATGTTAATATGCCATATAGACAACTCAGTTCAAAGTCCAAGTCTTTTCATTTTATAGCAGATTTATTATTATTTATTAACATTACTAAGCTATATGGCACATGATAAAATTATAAACAAATTCTTACTATTAACTAGCTACTTATTAGCAAGCATATTACGAGCATGTTGCTTGTCTACTTACAGTATAAAGCGCATATTAATGCCTTATTCTGCATGGCCATATATTAGATTGCTTAATCATGACTAAAACCTAAACTTAACTAATGTAAACTAAACTTACCCTACTTGATAACCATTTAATAGGCAGCAAATTATAGTCAGCAAGTTATAGTTCACATAAGATTTGGTCCCAAAAATAAAGTGTGAACTATTGCACTTAGAAAGCAAAGTTCTAGGTCATATTCAGTAATTTACTGTATTAAATGTCATGTAATTCCAAACCAGCAAGATTTTCTGGTAACACTTTAGAAGTTGATATTGACATTTTTAGCATTATGTGTCACAATGACAGGTCACCAAAGGAATGCCATCTACTTCAACAAACGTTGTGAGCAATAGTATTTAGATTATTGCTCAAACTGAACCTTGGAAAAGAGCAAAAGTAAGATCTCAAAAATGCTTCTTGTAGTATTTTCCCTGCTGGCTACAAACATGTGTTTGCTCTATTCCATACAGATACAGGTATCAGAGGGCAATCAGAAAGTACAACATGTCTGGAAAGCAGCAATCAATGATCGCACACATCACTCAGAGATCATGACAGCTGACTCCTCAGCAGCCACAAAACCACAGTCAGATCCACAACAGCAATGTATCAGACTTGTCAAGAGACACCACTACATCCTGTACCCAATACAGATCAATTCAATTATCAAATATGTTTAACTGGCCTGCCTCTTTGTTTCTTTGACACGTATTAGCTTACACAGGGCTTGAATTGGTGGGGGGAAGTGGGTTAATGTTATTTACATATTGACTATTTATTAGTGCTTATTAAGCACATGTTCTGCATACATAGGGTTTGAATAAATTTGTTTAATATATATTTATTATATATTTGTTTATATTTATTGTGCAAAGTCATCTAAAATCATCCACTGATTTCATCCCTGACCATTTATATATATATATATATATATATATACTGTATATATTTACAATTTGAGTACCTTGTATACAACATACATTAACAATACTCTACCCTTTCTTGGCAGCTTATAATGCGTTGTGTCTTACAAAATATTATTTGTCCATGTGTAATGGGATGCAAAAGAGCAAGCCATTAATATTACAGCGAGAAGAGTTTCTTCAACACAGCATCTGACAGGAGTTACAAATGAACAGATTTCCACTGTCAAAACAACACAGGTTAGTGCTCATGCTTCACCGGGCAATGAAGGAAAAACAATGGCAAAACCGAGAAAAAAGAGGGAAACATGACTGTTTAATCTTTTCTTTGAGGAGGAGAGGTAAAGCATGCAGACTTTCGTCGACCATCTTTCACTTTGCAGCACTGGGAGAAGGTAATGTTCATGTGGGAACAAGTGTTATTTTATGGATGTTCTTGCATTTTCTGCAGAGGCAAACTTTAGCCTTTTCACACAGTCCTTCAGCGCTGTGCTAGGAATCGCCAAAGAGGAAAGAGGTGTCAAAAAGATGATGGTGCGCTTCAATGGCCAAAAAACGAAAGAACAAAACTAAATAAATCTAAAGAATTCATTACAGGAAAAAAAAAAGTTTCGTTTTCATGCAGGTTTCAGGCTGGAATCGTTTTTGTTGTTAAAAAATTGAAAAAAGATGGAAAAAATACCTTTATTTTCGCCACCCTCATTATTGGTGAAATCATCGCCTTTGACTGTGTTGGCTCCTACTGTCAACGACAGGAGAAAAGTAAATGGGGGAACAGATTTTAAAACAGCAGCTTAAATATTAAACAAAAACCATTTCCAAAATGATTTAAAGTTTGAAAAAAAAAAAAAAAAAAACTATTGAAACACAGCCAGAATTAGTCAGTACAGCTTGGAAATAAATTTCTAAATGAATAAATGCATATTGTAGATAATTACAAATATTTTACTGAACAAAATTTTACTATTATAAAATACAAATTATACTAAGCATAATTTATAGTAGTCTTGCATTTTGTTGTGCAAATGAGGGGGAGAATAAAGTGCCAAAAAAAATTGCTTTAAGCAAATGCAGAATGAGCATCAGGATTCTGGTGTTTCTGTAAATGACCTTGGCTCATTACATATGCAGCGCTGTGTGTTAACATTGGCTCACACTGAGCGATCATGCAGGTTCCAATATTTCTTCAATTTACAGAGGATTGTGGGATGTCAAGCTGTATAAACAAAAGCAAGTATCATGTAAATCACTAGAGTGTGAACAACACACCCACCCTGCTGGGTCATAAGCACCACACAACAGGGACTAGGAGGTTGGACTGTAAAAAAAATAAATAAATAAATAAATAATAACTTTGATCACGAATAGATGCTCAGACTTTTAATTATGTGATAAAGTCAACCTGATCTCACGGCAATTCGTACATATTTTACGAGGTGGCTAATTCATACAAATTTGTACGACCTGACTCGTACGAATTCATACGATGTATTTTAAATCGTACGTATGAATTTGTATGAATTACCTAAACATAACCCCACCCCTAAACCTACCCATCACGTGGTTTTAGACAAATGGTACGAAATCGTACGAGTGAGGTTGTACGAATTAGTACGAATTGGCACACATTTGGCATCTCGTACGAACATGTACGAATTGCTCGTGAGATTGTGTTCATAAAGTAGGACGTCCAATCATTAGCAACCTTGCTAGCCTGCATTTATCTCTCCTTTCCTGTATGAATAATGGCTCAATAGTAAATGCTGAGTCTTCAAAAAAACACTTAATACTGTGTATTACCAAAATTCAAATACAGTAAAATTGTATTTAGGTACATTCAAAATGTACTAAGCTGTGGATTTTGTAATACAATATTGTTGTCAAAAAGAGATATAGCATTAGCGTATATCAATTTCTCAAATAGACATTTTTAAGTCATGTAGCCTACAGTATGTAACATGGAATTATTGATCTTCTCAAAAATGAACTGCCAAGATTCAGTTTATATTGGGTCAAATGATATTCTCTTGGATTATTTCTCTGCATTGGGTCTTCCATTTTCCAGTCCCTGCTGATGAAAAGTAGCCCAACAGCGTGATACTTCTACCACCATGCTTCATTTTAGATGTAGTGAGTTCTGTGTGGTGTATTGTTAGGTTGCATCACTCAGATCTGCTTGATTTCTAGCTAAACAGCTCTGTCCTGGACTCTAAATCTTTCCCTTCACCAATACATCAGTGTTATGAATTTTGGCAAACTGCACAGATCCTTTTACATGGTTCTTTCTGAGTAATGACTTCTTTTGTACAACCCTCCTAAAGAGGCTTGTATTATACAAAGCTCTGCAATGGTGCAGCTTTTCAGTATGTGTTTCTAGCCAAAAAAGTGAATGTTGGATGGCATCAGACTAACATATGAGAGCGGTGGGACATGTGCTAAGTCCCACAGATGGGGGTTAGGAATTAGTTAATATACATATCATAAGTAGGCATACATAATTTACATAAAATACAAAACAAATATACAACACTATTTCTTTTTGTTTTCCATTTTAATGCTGTTGAGAATGTCAGCATTGTTTAATTCATTTTAGAGTACTCCACATCAAATTCAAATGTTGTGCTGTTTAATATTGCTGTTGTGTGACTGAGATGAGTTTGTGAGTAAACCACTGATCATTGGAGTAAACATCTGCTCGGAGGTGAATTTGGCTTGATGTTGGTCTTTTATTGACACTTTTTCTTCTTGTTTGCTCAGGGGGGTTATAGGAACAACCTTTAAACTTGAGCTAACATTGGATGAAAATTACTGAACATGTAATCCCCAAAAAATGTGGCACATTAATTAAACTCTGTCCTATACCTGCTTTTTAAAAAAAAAAATGCTTGGCAGGATTTCAGGACAACAGTATTCAAATTGAAATGGCAATACATTTTGGCATTATTCTATAATTTTACTGAATTGCACAAGCAGTAAATTTTTTTTTACAATAGCAGTCTAGTAAAACTTCTTAACTGACATTAACATTAACAAATATTAGTTGTATAATAATTAAGATCATTAGTTGATTTAGTGTACATTTATGCTTTTGTTCTTTTTCAGATTTTTTTTTTTTTTTTGTAGCAAAGTACTGATCTATTTAGTCAGCATCATCTAAACAATTGTAATGACTTACTACAGATAAATATCATAAGGTAATGACTTATCAAGGGCTAAAGCATTCATCTTGAAATTGTTTCTTATTTTATCACACTGACATGTCAAACCAAGCATGAAATAGCTAACTAGGATTTTTTTCCTTAGGCAATTTAATTAACTTGTTATAAGGGAGGCTGTTCCTTTGTTTGCCTTCTCTTTCAACTAATAATTACTGTCAGTATCTAGTGAATAGGGATTGTGCCAAAGATCTAAAATACATACA
>JAUMHR010000042.1:5011422-5026915 GCA_032361145.1 Enteromius fasciolatus | reverse complement strand
TAATACCTAGAATATCAAAATCTACTGCGGGTGGCAGATCTTTTTCCTATTTAGCACCCAAACTCTGGAACAATTTATCTAATACTGTTCAGGAGGCAGTCACACTCTGTAAGTTTAAATCTAGATTAACACATCTGTAGACACATCTCTTTACTCTGGCTTACACTTAACACACCGATACACATTTATTAATCAAATCCATTAAAGGATTGTTAGGCTGCAATAATTAGATCAGCCACACAATGTACTTGTTACATCGTAAAAAGAATGGCATCTACACTAATATTAGTCTGTCTCTCTCTTATTCTGTTCCTCAGTCCATATCCAGATCAGATGGTGGACCAGCACAAAGAGATGATCTTCATTGGAGACAAGAACACTTAGATGAGCTCCGTGGACAGATCGCCAGAACCGGAACCAGCACACAAACACACACACATACACTATAACTCCTTTAAACAATCTGACATGTGCTTAAAATTTAACTGGAAATTAGGTGCTGGGCGTCCGGCCAGAGGAGATTTGCCCCTATAAGCCTGGTTCTACCAAGGTTTTTTCCCCATTCTCTCCTGGATGGGTTTGGTTCCTTGCTGCTGTCGTCTCTGGCTTGCTTAGTTGGGGACACCTGATTTCTAGTGACTATTGTTGTCTTGACCAAAGAGACCGTCTCTGCATTTGATAAATACATAATTTAATTCTTGTTATTATACATTACCATCACTCTGTTCTCCTATTTGATTATGTTCAGTGCTTTGCTACAGTCTGTATTGTTAAAAGTGCTATATAAATAAAAGTGATTGAATGATTGATTGATTGATATAATATGATATATACTTATAGTTAGTTTTGTTTGCCAATGATTTATAACTGAATCTAACTGAATAATATATTAATTGGTGTCATTGGTGTATTACTATTTATGTGCCATATATGCTTGGAAGAAAAAAAATATATTCAAAAATAAAACGGAAAAAAATCTAATTAAAATATTGTTTGATATAATAGTTTTGACTGATAGGCAAATACATATATGTCTCAATACTGTAGTTTCATTGCTGCTGTACAGTATTTGCTAGATTTGTACAATACCAGAAAAAATTTACTTTAGAATATTTTAGAATATTATTTTTTTAAATAAATAACTATAAGTACACAGGACATTACCTGACATTGACCCTACTAGTTACAAGCTTATGCAGCTTAAAATGCATGATTTATTCTAGAAATGTTTATTCACTGCCCTGGAGTCTTTCAGCATTAGCTTACACAAATGACTGCATAAGTGATGTTATGGTTGCATTGGCTTAGACAGATTAGCTTGATGTGCTTACATAAAATTATTTAATTAATGTCAAGACTGAGGAGAATTTCATTCAGAGGTCGCAAAAGCAATTTTAACAGCTAAATGTTCATCTCTATGATTTTGATGTGTTATTAACCAAATGCAAGAGTCCACACAAAATATTACTTCTCCCATTCCATAACTGGAAATCTTATTATTTGTTTAATTTCATAGAAGGAGTTTTAGTGCAATTCAAGATTATCCAGAATACTGTACTAGTGCAAAGAGAATGTTGGACCCACTATAAAAATGATGATCCCCATGGCCTGTCATTTGCTATTCTCAGTTCTCAGGATGAGTGTTGAAACTTTGACACTAATATGGTTGTGATATGCAAAGAAAAATAAAGTAAAAAATATTTTAGGTTTGACAGTTAAAGAATTAATACACTTTTTTTTTTCTTTTCTCCTCAACAAAGGTTGAATCTGTATTTTTAGCATGTACGAAGCACATTTATTAATCCCTTAGTTCAGAAGCTCATTACATTAGATTCATTAATAATTCAACCTGAAGAATATGAGGAACTAAGCTACGCTAGCTTTGAACACTTTTTTTGGGCTAAGCTTCAAAGGACATCTCATTACCCAGCGGTCGATACTATCCCCACAGCTCAAATAAAGCTTTCACACAAAACACATTAACCACAAGAAA
The DNA here is from genome assembly GCA_032361145.1 of Enteromius fasciolatus. Lineage (NCBI taxonomy): Eukaryota > Metazoa > Chordata > Actinopteri > Cypriniformes > Cyprinidae > Enteromius > Enteromius fasciolatus. The sequence continues at coordinate 5,024,922 of JAUMHR010000042.1, read as the reverse complement.
TGGCCAATTATTTATAGGTGATTGACAGCAACAAATTAAAAGTCACAGTGGGCCACAAAATGAGAGATGATCATACGTGATTATAAGAAGTACCTCAAAGATTCACCTTACATTAACCATATTACCATGTTATTTTTATGTTTTAAAGGATAAGTTCACTTACAGAATAAAAAAAAAAAATCCTGACAATTCACCCATGTCATTCAAGATTGTCATGTCTTTCTTTCTTCTGTCAAAAAGAAATTAAGGTTTTTGAGGTTTTCATGAGTCATTTTTGTACACTTTTTAACCAAAAATGCTTGCACTAGCTAGTGGTTAGTTCTTCATATATATATATATATATATATATATATATATATATACTGTGGTTAGGTAGGGTAGGGTGAAAAACCCCATCTCATTTTGTTCTTCAACTTCAAAATTGTCAGACATCAATGTTTTATGTTTGTTTTTTTAAAGGGTGTTTGACTTTCTTTACACATTCACTTTGTAAATATTGGTTCGGTGCTTCTGCCAATGTCACACATACTGTAGCCTTTCCAATGTGACTGTGTAATGTGTGAAGTCAAGCTAGTCCAAGACAAGCCTTTGTGAATAAAAAGTAGAGCTTTTTTTAGAAAATGACAGATCATTTTGCTTGATTAGACCAGTGGCGGTTCTACATTGACTTACTCCCTGGGCGAGACCCTCTCTCAGCACACTGACGTTATGCAAAAATTTCAGATATCAAACATCAGAAAAGCATTTATTTTTAATAAAAATGAAAGAAGTAATCAAAAAGTTGAAAATAAAGTATTGAGTAGGGTTAGGGAGGGCTTTCATTTCCCAATAAAGGTGTCAACAATGTTATCTATCAGAATTAAAATGAACATTTACACTCAATAGGTTGCATTCTGTTTTATTATGCACTTTAATACTGAGATGCAGATTATTGTCAACTGCATTAAGTGGTATAAATATCAGAAAATGCTATGTTTGGTCTAAATATCGGCTGCCAAAAAATAATGATCTCAAATCTTATCATCCATATGGAATTGTCAGATACGAAAATGATGTAGCAATATTTTATTGATGTTTGACGCCATGAAGGCGGATTGTGTAGGCTGTTATGTTTTTGTTTAAAAAGATTGGCTTAAATGTGTGATATGAAGAAATAATGTCAAAAACAGATTTATAGTGTTCTAAATTGATTCTCAATTATTGAAATTAATAGACTATTCATTATGTTTCATGTTTTATACCTAATTTTTATATTCTATTGCAAATATGTATTGCTGTTGCATTGTTGTTCATACATGATTATTAATTATCTCACTTATATGTTGGTTTTTGTGATTTATGGGGACTCTCCATAGGCGTAATGGTTTTTATACTGTACAAACTGTATGTGCTATTGCCTTACACTGACCCTACACCTAAACCTACCCCTTACTGGAAACTACAGGCATTTTTAGATTTTCAAAAAAAAAAAAAACACCATTTAGTATGTTTTTTAAGACTTTTGAATTACAGGGACACCGAAAATGTCCTCATAAATTAACTTCATATTGTAATACCTATATCATACCCATGTAATTATACAAAGAGATCTGACATTCGATCCTTGGCTCCAAAGTCTCAAAGTGTAGTTGACGAGCGATCAGGGGTTGAGTAGTTGAGAGAGCATAGAGTGTCGAGCAAGCGCTAGCGCCATTCCCGCAAGAGCGCATTTTTGCACGTGCATTGTGTTCTGTGCTCTCGCAGATGATTTTTTTTTCCCCAATGCTTGTGCCGCCCCAACGTGTCATGAACAAAATGCCTGTCCCGTTTCCCATGCTTAAAACTGCCACTAGATATTCTTCAGCTGGGGTTGTGTGGAGAACTTTGAAGTTGCAATCTCCACAATATGGAGAAAAATCCTGGAATGTTTTACTTAATTTCATTTTCGACCAAAGAAAGAAAGAAATGAGCATCTTCATTGACATGATGATATGCAACTTATTAGAATTATTTTATTTATTTACTTTTTTTTTTTTGGAAGTGAAGTAATATTTTACATTCTAATAACTAATTTAACAGGCTTGAATTATTGATGGAATGGATTTAAAAACCAGAAACAGTCTTTGGAGATTCTAGTCCATACTGACAGGAAAAAATAACACGTTAGTATCAGCTGCAAATGCATGCCATTCCCAAGAGGCCACTGTACTAAACTCAATGACATCACCAGTCACCAGTGCCATGGCATATTATCATGCAGGAATGAACTATTAGAAAATGAGCAGACTGTGTGTGTGTGTGTGTGTGTGTGTGTGTGTGTGTGTGTCCATAAGGAGATGCACACGGTCAGCAAGAATGCAGGATCACAGCAGGTTGAATGTGGAATTTAAAAAGTGTGCCAAGAAGATGTTCACAACATTTTACCAGCAGCAGCAGCAGACTGAACCAAAAAATAAATAAAAATGCAAGATGGATTCATGAATTAATGTGGTTAACACCAAATTCTGACCCTACCATCTGTATTGCATCTGAAATCTTTATTCATCAGACAAAGCAATGTTTTTCAATTGTCTAATGCCCAGTTTGGCGAGCATATGCCCACTGTAGCCTCAGACTGTTTTTAGCTGATGGAAGAATCTACTATGGCGAGCCACTTACAGGTTCAAGGTGGATAGAACTGTTGTCACACATTGTTATTTTAGTTATTGCCACCTTCCTGATCGCTTGAACCATTCTAGCCATTCTCTGTCAAACCCTCTCATTAACAAAGCACTTTCACCAGCAACTGCTGCTTATCTGATTTTTTTTTTTTTTTTTTTTTTTCTCCAAACTCTAGAGACTGTTGTGTCTGACAATCCCAGGAGACCTGCAGCTTCTGAGATGTATTCTGAGATATATTTAGTGGCACGAAGAAGTTTGAGATGATATTGAAAGTCTGGGATTCAAAATACAACTTAAAGGTAAAAAAGTTTTATGATTTCAAGAAAGAAAAAAATGCTATGAATTTAAATAAGAAATATTTATATGACTATTCCCTTTTCTAGGTCGCTTATCCAATAAGCACCTTTGACAATATCTGAACTGCTTAGTCAGATTTTGTTGCTTCCATTAAAGTTATTTGGAACATTCTCAAATAATGTCAGATAATGAATTATTGTAGTTACTGCATATACTTATAAAGTCCATATCAGCTGGACAGGGCTGTCATCAAAGAATACCATAAAAAAGCTTATGAAATACTATGAAAATCCTCAATTTCATTTTATATTAAATTTTTCATCATTTTATCATTATTTTAACATTTTATCAAAAATGCTAGATAGATAGAAAAATGCAAAGTGTGACAACTAGTTCCGGCCACTAATATAACAGGATGTGGAAGAGCAGTGAGCAGCATTAATTATAGTACACAATCATAGGTGTCAGTTCCCCATTGGCACACACCAAGTAGATCTCAATTATTTTTAAAACAAGATTGGATTTCAGATGTTAGGTTAAAGAAGTCCACCCATTGAGATAGACAATGAGGGTAACAAGCACTCATTTGTCGTGACTGCCTCTTTTCAACATCTTTCTGTTTCTCTGAATAGTTTTTTTGAATAATCCAATTGAAATTAAATTGGTTAGCATTCCCAATTAAAGAGTGGAAGGGAGCCTGCATTGTCTCTTCACCCAGACCGTCCCTTCAGGCTGAAGCATTCATTGTGATTAATTCACAACAAACAGGATGCCACCTCCACAGCTTTCACTCGTAACTGCACCAAGAGATAAAGCCGATTCTTTCACTAACAGACTGCAGTCTCTTTTGTGCGTCTAGCTAAAACACAAATAAAACACAAATAAAAATGTATGTGTCTCTAACCTGTTTTCTACTGATCCGGAAGTGGTGATCCTGGTTTTCCATTCTAGCTTTGAAGGACATGCTTTTTCTTTTGATATGGTCTTTGCACTAAAGCTCTTTTTTATATCTGTCATCCTCCTTCAACAGCACCACAACTGCAGAGCAAGCCCCTCTTTGAGTCAAAAATGCCAGGATGGTCCCATATTACATTGGATTTTGAAAAGGGCAATTTGGAGAGCCGAAGCATGATGGGCGGTTAGCGCTTGAAAGCTAACAGGGGATGACCGACTTCGGTAGGGCACAAAAGAGGATTGAATTTCAACATCACAGAAGGGACTTTTTTAAGCAAAACTCCGGGCTGTCACAACATGCTGACACATTCTGTTAGAAATGTCCTGCACACTAGTGCAGCAATGGTCATGATTTCAGAGGAAAGTAGTAACTTTGAGTTCAAGTCAGCTACATGGAGTTACTCAAAAAAAATTAAACATCCAAAGAAATACTAATATCATTTTTAGCACAATACATACTATTATAACAAAACACTATGTAATGGGCAGAAAGATTCATACTGTACATACAAATTATCCCCAAATTCCTGAATAATCGAATCCTTGGCAGAATGTTTTATCGTGATTATGTCACAACAATAATACAGCAATAATTTGAAGATGCAGACATGGCTGAGAGATTTTCATTTGAAAGTTAATCTCTCTTCCTTAATCTTTCAGTTCAGTGTCCGAGCTAAATTTAGCACACTATTATGCAATTCAAGACTATAGGACAAATAATGAAACCGTTCAGTGTATATGTGAATTTTTACTATTTCTTATACTTAAATAATAGCAACTTTACCAAAAAAAAAAAAAAAGCTAAGAAGATTTCAGTAGACTATCCAGCTACGCTTTTGTGGTGTTTTTTGCTTGTTTGTTTGTTTGAGATGATAATAATCATACAAAAATGACTAGTTTACTTTGAGTTGATAGTCATGAGCTATCAGCAAACTAAATGTGATAGGATTTCTTGTCACTGTAGTATAGTGACCAATTCTACCTAATAACTAAGTGCTTATTAGCATGGATATTAATAGCATATAGGCTGTTTAATAGTATATTAGCACATATTTGGTGTGATCATTTTATACATCCGTAATCCTACACAATACCTAAACTTAATCTTACTAAATATTAAAAAAAAACAGTGATTAGGAGTTTATCGAGGCAAAGAGGCAAAAGACATTAGTTAATAGAGAAAAATTGACCTTAAAGGAACCATATGTACGAAATGTATTGTAGTAATTATAAAATGTCATAAAATGGCATTAAGAAATCATGTTAATTTCAAGTACTTATATCGCTGACAGTAGTAGGATGCAGTTCAACTGATGTTTATGTTGTCATGTTTTGTTTTGGTCTGAAGCGCCACCCCCCCATCTATCTCCCAATCACGAAGTCAGTAGTGTTTCGCCATCCAGGTTGCCTGCTCTGCATAAACACAGCGCATTCCATCGTCATTACGCTCGTTCTTGTTGCTGTCTTCAATTTGGCAACCTGCGTGTGCGTCAAGTCTAAATAAGAGGGTCCGGGTGAAAAAAAAACATCTACAATATTTTGAATTTTAACTGCAATACCTTGTTCAACCACTAGGTCAATCCTACATACAGTACCTTTAAAATAATGGGGGGGAATAATAATAATCTTTGGACAACATTTTTTTGGAATGTCAGCAGCAATCAGATGAATTCGGAAAAGCTTCATAGATCGTGTTGTGATGATGCCGGCTAAGCAAACTAAGCTGCTTAAAACAACTGAGATGAACCAAATTAGCAAACAATCAATGAAACTTGATCAACGATAGACATCAAATTATTATTATTATTATTATTTTTTAAGACTTAAATTACATACCATCCTCCGTGGGAACATAAATGTTTAAGTACAGGCAGTCTTCGCTTTGATCTTGTACGTAGGTTACAACTGTATCCAAGTTGGCGGTGAACCATACAGGTAACATATCATTGAGTAAAAACCGATCTTCCAGAAACTGAGGACAAACGGGAGCAAACTGTGTGGCGTTTCGAATCCCTGGCCACGACATGGGGGGCTCAGGGGGCTGAAACCTTCTCTCCCCCGTGGGTGGGAGGGCATAGGGAATCCCCAGATACTGTTCCACAGGCCCTAGAATCTCATTGGGCAGAGCCGTTTTCAAGCCTCTTAGCTTGCCGTAGTTTGTCGTGACAATAGGCTGCTGCTGGGCCTGTGTAATGGCTAGCCAAGCAGCCCCAAGCACAATCCAAGTGAAAAGGCGTAGAGCAGCCAGCGGATGAACAGTGGTGAGTGATATCCATGGGGTTCCTCTGAGACGTGACATGGTCCAGCTGCGGTTAGCAGAGTTGGTTGAATTCGCAGTCCTCCACTCCTTCCGCAGCCAAGGTCAAACCCCGCCCTCAGGCTGCAATGGACAGATGATTGACAGCGCGCCCACCAATCAGATCGGTGATCATGTCATTCCCCCATGCCATGAGAGCGATTCTATATCTCAGTTGTATTTTTGTTGTTCTTTAACTGCTATCCTTTTGATGAGAAACAAAATGCGGTTCTTTCCCTCTGAGCTGTCCTCTGGTGTAACTACTCCCTCCTTTCAATACCTCCTTTATTGGTTTGCCTGTGGGAAAGAGAAACAGCCCATAAATTATCATTCATTGTCCTAAACAAAAACAGAGAAATTACACTTCCTTCATTTTTCTTTGCATGCTTTCTGTTAAACATTGGAGGCACCAAAGTAACCTTGTACTGTGAGAGAGAAATATACAACAATAGACGTAAATAGCAAATAAATGCTAACACTTAGACTCATTATACTCTAGATTCAAACAACAGCAAACAATTTTGAAACATGACTCTATGTTTCCATTGACTGGGCCACAATTTATACAGTAAGTGGTTAGGTAAATTGATAGGCTCAAATAACTGCGTGCGTATCATTGTAGCGTATACACAAGAAAAATCATACAGTGCATCTATTTATGAGGGTAGATGCACTAAATAAGGCTGTTTAGACTATATCGATCTGTTTGCTTGGAAACTATCTATCGATTACCGAAACAGGCATTCTGATTGAAGCAGTTATGTTTTAGAACAACGACTGAGTTTGATACATGTACATTTTCTCTTTGCTTTCTCCTTACTTACAGTAGAAATTATTAGTCTATTACTTTGAAGTGTTCTGAAGATTTGTTCCTAAACTAGAAGCTTTCAGTTGTCACTGTGAAGTTCAAACACTCATGTATTAGGAGTAAAGTAATTTACATTGCATGCAAGGTATACATTTAATCAGTTCATGCATTCCGTGGGATTCAAACCAATGACCTTTAGTGACCTTTGTATTGCTTACTATTTGAGCTATGTTTACTCTTCATAGTCATCATTAGTACAATCATGAGATGTGAGGTCAATAGGCACAATCAGAGCATGAAAATCCAAATAGTTATCCATTATCCTTTGACTCTGGTCTGTTGTTCAAGTACAAATTTGGGAAGTTAGCAATAGGAAACATATTGTGTAGTTCCGAAAGACTGAATGTCACAAAAGACACTGGTTTGAGACTCCTCGGGATTTGGAAATGCTAAAGGTCACGGTGTTTCCAGGAAGATCCTCTGGAATAAATCAAATGCATTTAAAAGAAATTTCCTTAGAGACATATATTGGAGTAGACATGAATACAACTTTGCCTCTGATTTAAATATATGTGAATTGTAAAATGGTACTGTATGTCTGCATCACATTTGCTGTGCACCTGAATGAACAGACAGAAGAAGCACACAAAGCTGAGAGCAGATTATGCGCAAGAAATGCTACCCAGCGTGCGATTTTGAATAATGAATGCTTCATGCGTTTCATCCACATACAAGAAAGAGGAGGAAGAGTGTGGGTGTGAAAACAAGAATTGAGAAGATCCTCATCAGTTGGTGTTTTTGATACTCTTGAACTTCAACACCATCATACAACGCAAAGCGTAGCTCCGACTTGTTTAACTTCACATACAGTTCAAGATCACCACATGGATCGCTTCTGCACATTTGCCTCAAGTTACTGAACTAGGCTCGCTCGAACCTCTGGAGGGAAACTTTAATGATTTGAGTCCTTGAGTAAATCTGCAAGTGATGAACTGTTTGGTTCGCTCTGATCCCTCCATTAATAGCTCTGTCAGTGAAAGCGAAGCAAAGTTTCCTATGAGACTGTTCTTTAATCAGTACCTCTTATTTAAGCAGTCATAAAAGGGCATCATTCTGCCAACATCTTTAAAGTATGTTGTGTTTAACAGATGTCACACCCAGAGTTATCTACGCCTGTCTAAATAATTCTTCAAGAATCTAAGATTGATTGATATAACTTTTTCATTTCCTCATATCACAAAGCAATTTCAGCAGAGATCAGATGGTAGATAGTATAATCCAAGGAAAGTTAATTGTGCGAACAAAGCAGTGACGATATAATAGACTCATTGAGACAGTCCCATTAACTGAAATTGGTGTTGAGCAATGCTAAATTGCAAAAGGATTAGGGTTATCTTCCCACTTCATAACTACAACGGGAGGATGTTTTAAGCACTGCCAGTCACAAGAGAAAACTAGGAAACGCAAGAAAACAAACAACACAGAGGCATTATCTGCTTTATGCAATGCAGAGAACATCCCCAGATACAGCACATGACTGTAAAATATTGTTCTGATAAATATTTAGTTGGAGTTTAGAGCATTTGAAAGGTGATATTCCTCTAAGGCAGCATCTAATGAAGGAGTACGACTTTAATAAGGCTCGAGTCCCAGTGCACATGACATGCTTTAAAAGATATTTATTGGTGGTCTCCGAAAGACCCATCCCATAACACCCTGGGGTTTTAAGCCCGTTCTTTTTCAAAATTAAAACCATCATTTAGCTCAGATATCAAGACATGTGCTGTGTGTGCACACAGCAATGACTTCATTATAAAGGGATACAAAAAATCAAGAATATTTTTTTTTTATTAAAAAAAAACCAAAACACACATTTAAAGACAACAACTAACAATTAAGACAGCATTATCCATCAATGGGCATTTGTTAATCTAATAGGTAGGCCTATTGATATTTAAGTTCTAAGCTTTCATTACTTCTTTCTTTGTTGTTTATCATTTTATATCATGATATTGAGATGGGCATTTCAGAAAATCTTTCAAGTACATATTTTGTCCTCCAAAGCAGATGGGCCTTGCATGTCTGGTCGGCAATTTAATTTCCAGTTCAGACAAAAAGCTTACACCAGTTTGCATGCACTCTCGTCTGATGTCTAGCTAGACCAGCCAAGAGGGATTTATTCAATAATTGTGTGCCAATATTCCTACATCCTCAAGCAATGCTTACATTTAGGAAGCTTGGTATATGGAGGTACTTTCTGCCAAAATAGCACATTACAACAAATAAGAACAAATAACAAATTTGTTCATACTGGCTGCCAGTCCAAATAAATATTTCATATAATAAATATTTAAATGGAAAATTTTGTCCAAAATCTTTATGATCACTTTTCAGAAAAATTTTATTTGTACACAAAGAAACAAAACAACATTGGACCCCACTTTTCTTGTTTAAGTAAGTAAGTAAATATTTATTCAAATAAATAAATAAATAATGTTTTCCAGTATCAAATGCATGAAATATTTTAGGAAGAGAGAATGTGTTATATTTAGATAAAGGTGATTAGGTGGCATTTCCATTGTAAATGTTCTGCACACTTCACTTAAATGCACCCTTGATACATGAGTGAGTATGACAAATGAAAGGAAGAGAAATGAGACCAAAAAGAATAAAAGGGGAGAAAATAGCTTTCACTGCCTCTGTGATCACCGAAGATAACTCATGCGAATCTCAATGAAGGTGCCGGGTCTCTCTCTGAATTTTAATTATAATAAATGATCTGCTTGAAGGAGGCTCTAACAATTGCACTGACTCGAGTGACTCGTGACGCACAGGAGACATTATCGATTCGGTCCAAGCGATAGACAATAGACCATGGAGTAAAGCATAGAAACTGCTGTGACCTTTGGGTGAACTTCGGATAAACGTGGTGCGATTCCACCGCAAATGCACCTGCTATGACTTATTCAACATGGCGTCTGGGCTGGCAAGTCAGCTGGAATTTGTTTTCTCAAGCTGTATTCTCTCCTTCTATCTTTCTGTCAGTTGACTGAGTGTGGACAGGAACCTCAGAAAGCAAAGAGAGAGAGTGTAAATGTATTCAAAGGTGACACTCACAGCCAACCACTGATCCTATTAGCTAGGGAGAGAGAATGGAAGAGAAATGAATACTGAACTGGACCTCTAAATCTAAGCGATGAAAGCACCATGCCCATTTGTAGCTATACACACATAAACACACACACACACACACACATATATATATATATATATATATATAGACTATATAAATGTTTGTGATTACAAACTCAAACGTAGCTTCATCTAGTGAAGATTACAAGTATGTTTGCATTTTCACAAACCATAAAGGGTATTTCATATTGTCTATCCAACAGAATATTGTCAGCCACATGCTTGATTGATTGATCAAATGATTTAGATATTATAAATATTCATGAAAGCTAAAAAAAAAGGAAAAAAAAAAAAAAAACAGAAACAGCACTCTTTTAAGCCTACTACCTACCTAGCCCAATACCAAGAAAGTTGCCCCACGTGGTACACTATATAGGCCAAGTTACTGTAAAGTTGCAGCACAAAATGAAATTACTTTCATTTTATTGTTGGAAAGTTACAGGTAAAAGAATATAATTTGTGAAAGAACAATGCCGATGCCATACACATTTAGCCTACCTACAAAAAAAAAGGAAAAAAAAAAATCTGAAAAGAAAATCACTTTTTTTTTCCTAATTCAGTTCCTACTTTGAATGATGTCTTTAGAGATTTACATTAGCCTATATGGAGACTTGTTGGCACTTTTCAATTTAAGTTAATTATAAACCATATTTCGCCACTTAAACTGACACTAATGTCACGCAGTTGCCGCGCATTCTGACAAAGTGAAGGTTAAAATGTTGTGCGAATGTTCGAGAGGCGGCCCAATTTCCCCTCCTCGCTCCATCCCAAAAACACGCACGTATGCAGGAGATGTCCACAGTACCACCTTGTGGTTCACCGCTGTATAAGCGGGACAGTTTGGGTTGAAACAGTGGTCCCTGTGATGAGAAAGTCTGGACTCACCGCATCTTTTGAGGAGAATGTGGTTCGTCTGGAACCATAGCAAAGCCAGGCGAAAGTTAAGTAACAAAACACACCATATAGCTTCTTCAGTCTAACCGCACTCTCCAAGTGTCCCATCGCTTGATAGACTATTGCATTTTATACGCTTTAAATAATAACGTCGCATTTCTTTCAGTCCCCTGGCCCAACATTATGGCTCCCGAGACACGAAATTTAGAAAGATTTATCGCCACCACATCACCATACTTTAAAAGCCGAGTGAGTAACACGCATGTGAATGTGAACCACTATAAACGTGCGATGTAGAAAACAATTGCATCAATCAACATAGCATCTTGTACAAATGTTTAGTAGCCACAGGTAAGTGATATACCGAAATACTTCTGCCACATGAACCCTCTGCTAAAAACATTGCCCCTCATCTGCTGAGTGTATAAGTGCGTACATACATTAATATGACTCACATGAAAGACTCTTTTATGCAGTGTAGCTTGCGCTTTATCTTTAAATGTAGATTCTGACACTAGTGATGGAGAGTACAATAAGGGTTTCATTAAGCATAATAATAATTTCGATGAGGAATAAAAGGTCTACGCAAATTGTATTGCCCAAAAACTACTGAAACAGTTTGTAGGGTCAGCCTTTTTCATGCAAATCAGCGCGAGCAGCCGGCGCGAATTAAACACTCAAAGCGAAATCGTTGCATCGTTCGTCCGGATGGATGAAGCTTTCGGAGAGCGAGGAATAAGAGAAGAAAAATCCTGGGAACCAGCGAGAAACAAGCGCGTACTGGCAAACAGCTCAAGTCTGTATAAGCACAATATAAGAGATACTTTCACTTCCAGGGCTGCTCTTGAGGCTTACCTTTGCGGTATCTGCATTGTACGGCTTCTGTCCTGCCGCCGCGACTTCCTGTGGTACGGTCAAAATGTATGTGCCACACAAGGGAAAAAAACTCCGTTCTGCCCCTGTTAAAATCCAACGTGATGCTGCCGTCCGAAAGAGAGGTGGCACACCGGGGACTGTTCAGCAGAGACGCGGCAACATATCTGATGTAAATGACCCACATAGATTAAGGTAATTCATTGAAATCACTGCGGAGGAACAGTAAATTGTAGAGAATCTGATTGTCTCCATAGAAAGAGGCAGCACTGACTGGGAAAAAAAAAGAGATTAAAGGGAGAGAGACTGAGGCTGCTCTCTCTCTCTCTCTCTCTCTCTCTCTCTCTCTCTCTCTCGTTGCCATTGGACTGCACTGAATGAAATTTACAATGCCTACAACCAATAGATTGCCGCATTCACTCTATCACCCTTTAACCAGCTTCAATACGTTTATAATAGCTGTGTGTTTGTGGTTGTTTGGGGTTACAGCTATATAGTGAATGTCTAAGCAATATCCCAAAAGTATGAGCGCTGTTGTACTGAATATCAACAAGGCAACAGGGTTTTGATCCCCCACTTGATCATTTCACATCAAGCTGTTTACTTTTCAAACTGAAATTAGACATTGTATAGGCTATTTTTCTTCCACCGGTTGAGATTGTTCTAAAAGAAGCTAAACTTCTAAAATTGAAAATTGGCAAGCATTGTGCACATGGAAAACCCAGTCTGGAATAGTGTATGTTTTGCTTTCTCATCATTCCAGTCCAGGTTTTGATCAAGCTCCTCTTCGGGTTTTCTCTGCTCTGAGTCTTCATTAAGTGAGAAAATGTGTAGATGGTCTGACTTTCAGTACTCTATACATTTTACTAAAAACTCTAAAAGTGTCACAGTAATGAAGGGGAAGATGGAGCGATGCCGATTGGAGAGGCCACATGCTTCTTTTTATTGATTATCTTCTTTTTATTAATTTTCATTTAATATTAATTTTGATTATGCATCAGTATTTAACTCATTACATAATCATATTTCATATGTTGAGCTCTTTGATTTAATAAGTCATGTCATCCATAGAAGTCTCTGTGGATTGACTGTGTGCTTCAAACTAGGCCCTGAGGTCAAACGGAGCCTGGCTCTGTGTCTTTATTATGTCTTCCCAACTGTGACTTGTATAAACTGTCAGTCCAGTTCTATCCTATATTTTAATTCATTTTGCTTAAGACTGTATCCAGCCATGCTGATAAGATGCTTGGAGTGAGCTAGTTAGCCTTAAAGTAGACTTTTGCTATGTGTGTGTGTCTTCTCTCTCCCTGAATTGCCCTGTTTGCTATTGAAGATTCATATTTGGCTGTCCGGAAGCTCTGGACATTTGCCATGTGTGACCAATGGCAAGTTCAAATAACCGTCTCTTAATTCTACAAGGTAAAACATGCTTCACACTGTCTGCACCACTCACATGAAATGTACCAGTACTACAGATCTGGCCATTAAAAATGCGCGCCGGAAGGAAAGTGATCTCGCGTGACACCGGAGTATTATGCGTGAACAC
>JAUMHR010000042.1:4956616-4972209 GCA_032361145.1 Enteromius fasciolatus | reverse complement strand
ATAAACGATGTGGTACTGAATTTTTTAGGCACTTACTAAGTGTCATTAAAGCATTTTCCTTCTAAAAGCAATAAAAAAGTATTTCTAGGGACTAATTCACAAGGACTAATTCACAAAATCCATTATGAACAAACAACTTTGAAAAAAGGCACTTTATGTCCCTGTGACTTGCAGACAGCAATTAATATATTTAAAAAAAAGTTCTTCACACTAAAAAAAATTTTAACCAAACCACATCCCCTGTTCTGTTTTCATAGCTGTATGCTATAACTAATGAATTTTCTTGCTGGATTTATGTAGCTACGCTATATTCAGCTACAATATTTCCACAGAAGGGCAGCTTTTTCAGAAACAAGACATTTTGTAGCATGACCAAATGATACTGAGTTAAAGGGGGTCATATGATTTTATTTTAAAGATCATTATTTGGTGTATTTGGTGTAGTAGAATATGCTAACATGCTTTAATGTTAAAAAATGCACTGTGATTGAACAAACCCAACAAGCAGACCTCGGAAATTTAATGAAATGAATACTATAATCACGCGTTTTGCTTTCAAAATGTGATGTGCCCATCTCTCTCTTTCTATCTCTCTCTCTCACTCACACACACAATGCGTTTTAAGGCCCTTTCACACAAAACGCCATTCATTTCAATGGCTTGTAAAACTGCATTTGAACAGTCAGTAGCAAATACTTAAACTAACAACAACACATGCTCACAGTTGCTCATTCAGAAATGCCAGACTGTCAAAGCAAAGTTGGACTTTACCCTTTTTTTCCCACTTTTTTTTTTAAAAAATTGCCTTGACACATGCCTTTGTATTCTCCTAGCTAGGTTAACAAAACTGTCTTCCATAAAATATGTTGCACAAATTCAAACATCTGGCTTGTGCTTAATCGTAATGTTTTCTGACTGCATCTACTTTTGGAAGGCAAAATATTACTTTTGCTCTGGCACAGAAAGACACAGCATCTCCTGACATGGCTGCATCAACACTTGTGGTTATTGAAACCATGCCTTCTTTCTTTGCGTGAACATTCAGGCTGCATTATACAAATATTACCACGTGTTTCATGAGGCATTTTAGCTCGGTCTGGATCAGCCTTCTCTTCTCTTCTCTTCTCTTCTCTTCTCTTCTCTTCTCTTCTCTTCTCTTCTCTTCTCTTCTCTTCTCTTCATTTTGTGAGAGACTTTGAGCTTTGTAATTCTACAGATGATATACATGCACAAACAGCTACAAACAACACTGAAGAAAAGGAAAAATAGACATCACATCATATGATCCCTTTAAAAAAATTAATTACTGCATGTACTACTGCATGCAAGGATTCAGGAACACACATTTGATATGATTTGTTATCTCTTAAACTTAATTAAAGGGGTCATGATTATTATTTTAATATGTTCTTTGAGTTTAATTTCTAATATTATCTCCTCACCTTAAACCAATCCCTCACACATAACTTCCAGCATTTAAAAAAAAAAAAAAAAAGATTTTCTGTATGATTTATAATATATATGATTGGTTTTCCTCACGGGAACCAAAAATATTCCCACAAAGGATTTTGGACATCTCTGTGTGGTTATATTGTCCCCATAACCACACACGCAATCATCAATCATTTAGTAGCTGTTATCAGATCCTAGCCTACACTTGGTAGCTTTCAACTTATTACACTGTGACTCATTTGCAAGACAATCTGGAGTCAAATGCTCTGAACAAACAAATAATCCCTCAGTGCAATCTGGGACACAATCAAAAATAAACTATCCACTTGTTCCTGACACTGAGATTCTTCAGAAGTCTGCACATAGATGCAAACAAGCACATCCCCACTGCTTGGCTCATGGTCTTCGGCAGGGCTCGCAACAGCCAGTCCACTACCACTCTTTCGGCCACCTGACGTGGTGTTGGGTCTCCTATCATCAACCAGTGCTCCACCAGCCGCATTAAATCTGCAGCCTGGGCACGGGCTGGCAACCAGGTTTTAAATTTCCACTCTTGAAACATTAGAGCGGCAGAGGTAGGTGAAAGCCCCAGGCGGGACAAAATTTCTCTTTTTAATTCATTATAACTGGTATTAATGTGTGAGGGTAACGAAAAATATGCTCTCTGAGCTTCACCGGTCAGAAGAGGTGCCAGCACCGTAACCCAGGTGTCCTGTGGCCAAACATTTTCAGGTAACTCTCAACATCATCATCCGCCGTCAGCTTTGGTAGGAGGCGGGCGGCTGTCACATGGGGATCGGGCAGCGGGGTGGTTTGGGCGGCGCTGAAGTGAAGCTCTATCAAGCGCTCCTCCATTTGTTCCTGACGTTCGAGCAAACGTTCATAACAGTGTTGCTGGCGGACGCTGATTTCGGTGAGCGGCTTCACCACTTCCTCCATGTCTTTTTTGTGGAGGAGCGCTCAACTGAAACAGAAAGAAAAAACAGCGGAGATGAAAACCAGCGGGGTGGCGGTGGGTGCAGTTTGTGATGATCTCTCTGTCTGTTGGTCTCTAGGCCGGTGCAATTGCCCGCATTCTCCACCAGTGTTGCCCTTGGCGCTAGAGAACACGACAAGACAAGAGAGTGCAGTGAAGAACAAACCCCGGAGGGTAGATTTATTGACAGTGAATGTGAGCGCCGATGTAAACAATCAGTGCAAGTGGCGTGCAATGTCCTCTAATCCCTTTTCCCTCATGTCTTCTCCTTTTAGGTGCTGGTGATCGGTGCTCCAGTTCAGGCGTGTGCAGACTTGGGCTTCCTCGGTCACGGCGTGTCTAGGATGGAAGAAACAGAGAGCGGGTCAGTACATACGCATCTGTAATGGAGTTGTTGCTCATCTTAGCGTGGCTTTCGTCCATCTTTTATTCTCCGGTGGCCGTGACCGATTGGCCCGAGATGATCCGTTCCAGGTGTGTGTAGTTGGTTTCCAGGCCGACGCTGATCTGTTCCCGCCACTATATTTTTATATATATATATATATATACACAATACTTATCTATGTGACTACTAAATAATAATTAAATTAGCTTCCCCAATGTAGTCTTTTTCTTTCAGCTTTCTGCAGATCTCTTTGAATTTGAATTGCTTAATGCTGTTTGTCACTTCCTCCATGATTATTATGCCCAAAGAGACCCAAGCGTCACATTAAAACAATATCTAAACCTTTAATAGGAATAAAAACACTATCCATTTGCATATAACTCAATGGTTTCTGTAATAGGTGGGACTTATGCAGAGAATGTTAGACTTAATAATACCTGGAGGAGCACACATGAGCATAATTATATGTGATGCAGTAGCATTATTATACAGTATCACTTAATGTGATGTAA
This sequence comes from Enteromius fasciolatus, assembly GCA_032361145.1. Lineage (NCBI taxonomy): Eukaryota > Metazoa > Chordata > Actinopteri > Cypriniformes > Cyprinidae > Enteromius > Enteromius fasciolatus. The sequence continues at coordinate 4,968,884 of JAUMHR010000042.1, read as the reverse complement.
TAAATGTCAGGGAAACTGGGTGACAAATTTTACCACTAAACCAATATTTCAGAGAACATTTCACTAATTGTGCTAACAGTAAAGGCAGATACTTGAGGGCCAGGGCATATATATGTGTATATATATATATGCATGGACTATTTTTCTTTTAGAATATGGAATTATTGTCACTATCTCTCATGGAATATGGATTGTTTTGGAGTAAATTATTATAAAGTATTCCTTTATAGATTAATAAATATTTTGTTATTTTATCTTCAGTCTAAGTGGTCTTTGACCCAGTATTGCTCAGGTAAACCTTATGTGCACTTAAAGGTCAGCTTTAGCATATTTTACCCCCAGATGGTTTATAAGATATTTTAATGTATGCCATTTACGTTTAACGGATTGTGATTAAAATAGACAGACGAAAGCTGAACCTAGATCAGGCCCCTGGTGTTAAATATGTACAGACCCAACAATACTTTTTCTGTTGACCTAAATATAGCAGTATATTTTCTTCTTAATGTGAAAGCCGCGCTCCTGCATGGCCTGTAGAGGTGAATCGACATTGAAAAATACCTCCTGTACAGGGACTGAGAGAGCTCTTACTCCTGCTGAGAAATTTCTATTTGTAGTTTGCTTTGGACACAAATTAATTCATGCTGATTTAAAATTCATGAGGAAAGGTTGGCAACATATTTCAGCAAGTCAACAAGGCCTGTCTCTTACGCGTCTCCACGTTCTCTTCTGCTTGTGTTTTACTTGCCTGACAAATGAAAGTCCTAATTCATGCAGATGCAGTAGAAGCCTGCTGGTGTGTGTCGGTTCACTTCCACAAAATTTCCACAAAGGTTCAGGAGGATATGTATTCACACAGCTGGAATGGGGTTTGGACGAAAAATGGTTCTGTACTGAGCAATAAATGACTTTTTTTTTTTTTTTTTGGAAGAGGAAGATATTGAGGAGGACGGACTCTATTGTTACTCAGTCTCCGAACAGTAAAGACATCTGACCTGAGGCAGCGTTGCACTATAGCAGATTTTTCTTTTGCCTCATTCTAAGTGAACGTTTTCTTGTCAAATCTTCGATCGCCTTGAGTCATATAGCCTCAGTGGTCGACTTGTGGTCTATTCAGTTTTAAGCTGACTTTCAAATCCACAGTTATGAGGAAGAAATGTGGCAAAAATATTTTTTCCAGAGTTGTAAGTGCATCATCATCTACATCCCAACATCCCTCCTCCAGTAAAATACTGCATTAGCTGTAACTTAGGGGCTAGTCTGCTATTTGCTATTCCTGAGTCCCAGCCATCATGTTTTCTTTTATTTATTTATTTGTTGGTTTGTATGTTTGTTCATTCATTCATTACTTAGTAATAAATACATATTCACAACTGTCCTTATAATGAATAAAATCTAAATGATTTAAAACTATCAAAAATAAGCCATGCAGCATTACCAAGCACATAATCATCATCAACATTTATTTTGGTGTATATGCACAATTTTCCATAATAAATATATATAATTATACACATTTATAACTGCATACCATTTGTCAAGATTAATATTTTTTCTAACAATTTCACATAATTTAAACTTTTAATGATAAGCCAATTTTAGTTCAATTCGCCAAATTCCTTGTGGAGTCGACAAAAGCGTATTTAGGAATTCATAATATACTATAGGTCACACTTTATTTTAAGATCCAAAAAAAACTGACTTTTGCCTCAATAAACTACTAATTTGCTGCTTTTTAATAGTTAGTAAGGTGGTTGTTAAGTTTATGTATTTGGTAAAATATAGTTATGCTGAATATGTGCTTTGTGAGTACTAATAAACAGCCATTATGTTAATAATAGGCATGCTAATAAGAAACTAGTCAATAGTGAGAATTGATCCCTATTTTAAAGTGTTGAAAAAATGAAAAGCATTTTAATTTAAATAAACAATAAGATTAATACACTCATGCTTATTCAATGTACAATACAAGCAAAATATGTTATTAATTATGTGTTCCAAGCTGGTTTTTGAGTCCGTAAGTCATGGCTGCAAACCACGACTCACGACTTTGTAGCGTTCCAGGCAAGTCACACAAAATTGTCTGAGCGTAAGGAATTGTGACGCAGGTTACAGGTTGCCTGGAATAGAGCAGAAATATAAACTTTTCTTGAAACTAATATATAAGTTTTTCAAAACTATAGACCGACATGAATAGAAAGAGCATGGCACATGTTAAATGTTTAAAGGACCTTTTCATTTTGTCTTCTACCATGGACACTCTTGTGTCATAACCCGTGTTGTCTTTAAAAACATGCCAGAAGCTATTCACACTCAAAAGGGCTTCAGTTTCCCGATGTCCTGCTTCTACATCAACAGACACTTATACACACTTGCCACAGTAGATAACACAAAACAACAATGCCCTATTTCTTCAGTCTTGTGAGAGCACAAGCTGGCATGCCTGTTAGAAATTGTGTCACCTGCTTCAAAACTACAAAAAAAAAAAAAAAGTGCATCTGCTACTATTCTATATACAGCAATGTCAAAAATAAATAATGAATTTAAAGTACCTATAGGCTTTGTACACATCATAAAGTCTTTCATGGCCTTTTTATTTGGTGCATTATATAACCTCAGAGGAAATACTATTTTTAAGTGTAATTCCTGGAGATATAACTGAATCCTACAACATGCAGAACATGTCCCAAGGAGAATTTGAAAGTGCCCTGAAACCAAATCTTCTCTCTTCCCCCATTTCACCATTCCCACCATGAAGAGGCTCTCCGGCTGCCTTTGATGAGTCTGACTTCCGTCTAATTAATGAAGGGAAATTACAGGATATGGCTATTTTTTTTATCAGTCTTAATATGTCTGATGGCTCATTAAAAACCATTCTGTCCGTGGCCTGTGATTCGATAGCTGCTCCTGCTGGGAAAAGAGAGATTCAGCGTGGAGAGTCTCTAATCTTCCTCCCCTCCTCCGCATCCCTTGTTCGCAGCATGCACTTGTATTCTGATGGGGGAAATGAAGGAGAGTGGATCCACACGGCTTCTCTTGACTTTCTGGAGAACAAAGGGTCTCTGTAGAAATGCCACTCTTTTTGTCCCGCGCCACATGGGACATTGCTAATTTATCCCTGTGATAGTTCCGTTTTGTCTGGGTCTGTGCGAGTGCTCCTGCTCCGGATCTGGAAGCTGTGAGGTCAAGAATGGAATAACATCAATGGTGCTCAGCTTCCTAAGAGACCGTGGAAGAACTTTCCTTGTGTTTTTCTTCCTTTAAACTAACTAACAACTTGAGGGACGGTCTTTGGAGACTGTCACAGCAACAATGCCTGCATTTATTTACCAAAGACTTTCTGTTACCTGTTTAAACTTTTCAAGTTTTAGCACAAGCTATGAATCTTTGACCCAGTTCTTAATTCAAACCAGTTTATTCAAAGGTGCTAGATGAATTGTTTTTCTGCTATACAGAATTTTCTGTGATAGAACAGATAGTACCTTCACTGAACCTGTGACGAAGGAGACGGGGACAAGTGGATACAATATGCAAGGCTTTATTTATAAACATGGTGGTACAGGCTGGGTCGGTCGATGGGCTTACAATATCCAATAGGGCAAAACCAGAGGGAGAAACCAAAATGCAAGGCAAGGGTCGGTAACCAAGAAAACACAGAATAACAGGATACAATGAAACTACTATATCATGTGTGAATTTCACATTAAATTCATTTTTAGATCACATTTAAAGATCAAAATGAGAACGAGCCTGTCATTGACCCATGTACATTATGCAAAGAAAACACTCTTTTCATATGTTGCTTTAGCCTTTGTTCATCTGAAACAGTCTTAAACATGTTTCTAAAAAGACACGACACAAACAAACGAATGGCACCTACTGTCGACTAAAAGTGTGTTTCTATTAATCTACATAGGGTGATACAAAGATATCTGTCTTTGTTTAGAATACTGTTGAAATACCTTCCTAATGAGAAGCTCAGGTTGACCGTGACATGGCAGAGCTTAATTGTAAGTCACACATGTAACAGCTAATCATGGCATAGCAGCGTTTTCTGTCTGTGCCCTTCACATTCTCCAATTCCTGCATTCATCCCAGAATAGGCACTTCATATTTCAACCTTCCTGTATTCTCAGTACTGTGTTTATCAATAGCTTATAGATTAATTTCTTTGCCTCTGTGCTCCTAATGTAATTGATTCTTTTATCGTGCAAATGTGTAAGGCCACTTTCTGAAATACTTTCACAAGAGGACTATGTGTTCATGAAAGCAAAGCAATAATTTGAACTTAAACATCAAAATATAGCTACTCACTGTCTTTGTCTTCCAACCCTGTTAAAGATTTCACAGTTTTGTTTTTGTTTTTTTTCTGCTTTATTTCATCTCCTTTGTTTTTCAGTTCATTTGGGCCGGCTGATAAATAACAGGTATTTTATGGGTTTTGCAGGTGTAACTGGAGAATGAATAGGACAGAAATAGCCAAAGTGAGAAAGATGCATTCCCACTTTCATTAATGTAAATTTCGCCTCACTCTTGATAACAAAACTGAATAATACACAACATTATGGCAGACTCAGACTTTTTTTTTTTTTTTTTGCACATTCAGCAACCACTGAAAAAGCAATTTTGTAGCTCAGCTCAGTGGATATTTGAGAAGTCCTCCAATGCTCTGAAAACACAACTAACATCTAAGGATTTCAAAAGGTTGTGACTATGAGTGATAAAACGTCTACTTTTTTATCTGTCATCTGCTTCATCCTGAGAGGAAAAAAAAAAAGACATCACACAATCTGTAATCTCACTTTATATCTTGGAATTGTCACTTTATATTTCTAATGTGATTTTACATGTCACAATAACACTTTGTATCTCCCATTTGTGACCAAATCTGGCTGTCTCTTTATATCTCAGGAAAAGTATTAGTTGGACTTGTAAACCAAAATTCGCAGGTTCGAGTCCCAGGTCTGGCAGGGATTGTAGGTGGGTGAATAACCAGAGCTCTCTCCACCTTTAATACCACGACTTAGGTGAGACCCTTGAGCAAGGCACCGTTCCCCCAACTCCTCCCTGGGCGCCACAGCAATGGCTTCCCACTGCTCAGGGTGTGTTTTCACGGGGTGTGTGTGTGGTTGTTCACTTCTCACTGCTGTGTGTGTGCACTTGAATGGGTTAAATGCAGAGCACAAGTTCGTAGTATGGAAAACCTTTCCTTTTTCCACATTATACCTTAAATAAATTACATTTACATTTTATGTGATTTATTGTTCTGTTAACACACAGTTAACCGAAACTGGGAAGATGCAATGTCATTTTATATTTCCCAGTTTTAGAAATGTTTCTTTAGCTCTTGCAAATGCAACTTTATTAGTCACAATGTGACTAAGCATCTTATTAATGTGACATACGTATTGTAAACTGTGTCAGTACTTGTCACGTCGCTGTAAGAAAATTATATAATCACAGCAGTAGTGATGATTGTTAAGAAGCAACTAAAAACAACAGGGAAACCAATCTAAAATACAGGAAAAAGAATTGAACCTATGCAAAACATACAGTCCCTGACAAAAGTCTTGTCGCTTGTGTACAAATTGACCTCAAGTTTTTTTTTTTTACAAGAAATGACTCATTTTATTCCCAACAGCTTTTGTAATAATGTTTCAGTGCAAAACTAAACTGTCAAAAAGTATTCTAATATGCAAAGCTTGGTAAAGCCCATTGAGTCAATTTTTGCAAAGACATAATTGTTGTCGCCTTGTCATATGAGCTTCACCTGTGACTAATAATGCACCAATTAGGTCTCAGGTGTGTATAAAAAGAACCCCAGTACACTAGCCCTACACATCAACTGCAACTAGACCTCTGCAAACATGCCTAAGATTCACCCTGACTAAAGTGTTGATTATCAAGAGGCTGAAGACCAGATCCACTGCTAATGTGGCAGACACCTTCAATGTGTCTCAGCGTCAAGTACAGAACATAAAAAAAAAGATTTGAAGAGACTGGAGACGTTTTTGACAAGCCCTGGTCAGGCAGACCCCACAAGACAACTGCTCGAGAGGACCGTTTGTTGGCTCGAAATTCCAAGGCCAGCCTATTTTCCACTGCAGCAGAGCTCCACGAGACCTGGTCACATGAAGTCCCTGTGTCAACCAGAACAGTTTGTTGGATTCTGTCTCGAAATGGCCTCCATGGTCGAATCAGTGCCCAGAAGCCAGCACTAAACAAAAGACAATTGACAAACCATGTGACATTTGCCAAGGCCCACAGCCTGCTAAAAGAATGGACGCTTGGAAAAGTGGCAGAAGGTGGATTTTTCAGATTAATCTTCTGTTGAAATACACCACAGTCGCCGCAGATATTGTAGGAGACCTACTGGAGCCCGCATGGATCCGAGATTCACCCAGAAAAGTGAAGTTTGGTAGCGAAAAAATCATGGTCTTTGGTTACATCCAGTATGGGGGTGTGAGAGAGATCTGCAGGGTGGAAGACAACATCAATAGTCTAAAATACCAAGAAATATTAGCTACTTTTTATATTCCCAACCATAAAAGAGACGAAGTTCTGTAGCAGGATGGTGATCCATCACACACTTCCAACACCACATCAAAGTTCCTCAAGGTGAAGATCAAGATGCTCCAGGATTGGCCAACCCAGTCACCAGACATGAACATCATTGAGCATGTGTGGGGTAGGATGAAAGAGGAAGCATGGAAGATGAAACCAAAAAATATTGATGAACTTTGGGAGGCATGCAAGACTGCTTTCTTTGCTATTCCTGATGACTTCATCAATAAATTGTATGAATCCTTGCCAAACAGCATGGATGCAGTCCTTCAAGCTCATGGAAGTCATACAAGATATTAAATTTGGATCTCGCAGCACCACTATTTAATTTGTTGACATATTTTTGTATTTGCAGTAAATATGTTCAATTTCTGTAGAGGCGACAAAACTTTTGTCTTGCCAAAATTTGACCTTTATGTCTTGATTAAATTATAAATCTTTTTTCAGTGAAAATAATTCATTTCAATGCATTAAACATCATTTGGGAGGGTTTTAGCTTTTCATACGAGCTATTTCTTACACCAACTGATTAATTAAAAGTTAGGTTAATAGCAGGTGTTTCTACAAAATAGATAAATGACAAGACTTGTATATAAATTATAAATATAATTAAAAATATATATAAATACATCATAAATAAGCCAGTACCAGTAACTAGTTGACTATCCAACATTGTAGGTGGCATTGTTACAAAAGCTACACAAAATCATATCAGAGAAAACAACTGATTTCGAGACACTGTACTTGCTCCCAAGAAAGGTTTGCTTGCCGTTATGCAGGTTTTTTTTGGGATTCTAAAAAGAAAGTGCTGATTCAGACAAAATAAGCAAAGATAAGTTTGGCAACCATATGCAGCATTTTGGCAACAGCAGTCATGTAATGAAAATCTGATATTGTGACAGCCCTAGATCCTACTATTGTAACTTTTAAAGTACACAGACTAAAGCTCCAACAGCCATTTGGTGGAGTGTAATGTTAGTTTGATCAGCATTTGAACAGAGCCAGAAAACTATCATTCACAAAGCGCTGTTTCAGCACCTCGGACAGCGACTCAGCTCAGCACAATTCCTTTACACTGGCCTGCAGGTTTCTCTCTATAACTCTACTTCTACAGTGATTTTGTTTAAAGAATTTAAAATAATACATTGGTTACATCCTCCCTTACTGAGAAGAAATTGTCCATTTTAACCTTTAACTCATGCATTCCAGGCGATTCAAAGCATTTACCCTGCCAACACCACATCCAAATGGAGTCTAATTGTAGCCTTGGGCTTGTTTGGTCATGTGTGATATATTTGCAAACAGAGATGCGAATGTTACCAGAAATTTTAATAATTTTAGAATTATGCTTTTTTTTGATGTCTATGTGCATATTAGTGATTGAGGAAAAACAAACAAACAAACAAACAAAACTTAAAATGATGTATGTACAATAAAATTTTAATTATACAAGCTGTTTACTTGTGAGTGTACAAACTAAAAAGAAAAAAAAAGAAAATAAAAATTTGTATTTATGATTTTTGAACCTTATATTGCATAAAGTACTAATTTGACTGTGTGCAGGTGTTCATATCTGTGTGTGCGTCCATCATGGGTTCCACCACATCCGTTTCCTGCTCCCTTCTTCATGACATTGATTAACAGGTTAGTTTAAATTCATTTCTCAAGCATGAGTGCTGATATGTATTCGTAACACCCCCCCACTCATTAGCCTTGACATCACTCGTGCTCACATACACACAATCATGGGAAAAACCAAACACACTCTGTACATTCGCTCATGAAGCCAACATTCTGCTTGGAAAACAAATCTCCTCCATCAAGACATAATGTGTATTGTGGTTTTGATAATGGTAAAACCAATTTACAAAAAATAATAATAAAATGATTTCAGTCCAAGAAACGTATGTGCTTAATCAGTGCTATTAAGAGAAAAGTATAAATAAGAGTATTGCATGAATAGGTTTGGTTCAATATCCGTTTGGTATCAGCAGGTAGTGTGCACACACACACACAGACACACACACACACTTGTAAAGTGGTTGTCAGCAAGAAGGACTTTTGTTTTAAAAGCCGAGACAGTTTGCCTGTGCTGTTCAACAGCACTCTCCCATAGTCGACAATCTATTGATATCTCAGCAGGCAACAAGACCCAACAGCAACAGTCATCGACCCACCCCGACCCCTTCCTGAGCTAGGCAGCGGGACGAGGAGAACAAATGCGGATAGCAAAGAGGAACAAATAGTTTTTAAATAGTCACGTGGGGAAATAATTAACAAACTAGAAAGATGCACAAATCTGCATAATTCTGTGGGAGGACGAACAATGCTGGGGAAAAGTAAAGAAGAAGACGGCATCAAAAGCATGGTTAGAGAATTAACATGAGCACACAAATGCATTCATAAACACATGTCATGTTTGAAAGGGAAATAGTAATTGGAAGACAACATTGTAATTTTCTATAATATAGTGCTGTTACAAAATCTTAGCAAAACACACTGAAAGCTTCCATGGAAAGACAACTTATTATTATCAAAAAAAGTATGCTTGAGAATTTTCACAGTTAAAGGATGGAGGAACGGGCAAGATAACTCCTACTGAGACTGGGGCAATTATAAGAAATGCCTACATGAAGTTATTTCTGCCAAATGGAGCAAATTTCAGTGCCTTTTTTCATTTTTTTTTATCTTTTAGAAGATGATTCAAGTTCTGGAGACATTTTTGTTGAATAAAATATTTTAAAGAAAAAAATATCTATATTTCAAACTTTACCTATACATACTTTCCTAATAAACTTCCAGATTGATATGTAAAGCTGAAAAACACATAATATATGTACAAATGTACACTGCCGTTTGTGGTCAGCAAGTTTTTTTAAAAGAAATTAATATTTTTATTCACACATCAAATTGATAAAGTGACAGTAAAGAAATGTATAACATTATAACATGGCTGCTGAAAATAAAATATTTATAATAATAATTATAATTAATAAATAAAATTATTTATTTATTAAATGCAACCTTGGTAAGCATAATAGAGTTTGCTCAAATAATAAAATAAATACATTCAATCATATCAAAATATGACATAGTTCAAATTACATTTATAATAATTCAACAGAATAATACTATTCTTAAAAGTATTTAAATATCAATTTCTATAGATACCTATGTATTTAACATTCATTTTGCAGTATCCTGTCATGACTTCACTGCAGGTACTGTAGAGGTTGGCTGCCCTTCGCCTGCCAGTTTTTTCTTTCAAGGAGACAGCTGTGGGCTCTTACATAGACACTGTTAGTCCTGGGTGTAATAAGAAAAGAAAAAAATAAAGCATGTAGCAGTGGAGAAGTTCATGCAGGGTTATGACCAGCTCTCATGCACAGGAACGAAAGACGGCTTGGAGACCCAAATGTACAGTAGAAAAAAATCATCTGAAGTTTTAAGAGCATCACTTCTTGCTGGCTGAGCACTTTTCTCATTGGATTTCATTCCTGCTAAAGCGTCATGTCTAAGACAGGCTCATCAGTGATAGAAAGGGAGTTACAGTATTTGGCTTTTATGTCATGTAGTGAAAGAGGAAAAACTGTGAAAAAAAAGAGATGGAGAGAGAATATGTATGCTAATACAAACCAAATGCAGGTTTTTCATTCATATCTGTCAAACTCCAGGCCTATACTTAAAAAAAAATAAAATAAAAAAATAAAACAAATGGCATTGTGTGTTTGTGTGTGTTTATTAATAGTTATATATATATAAACAGATCTTGACCTTTGCAGACAACCAGCTTTTTCCTTGCAGAGGAAATAACTAATTTTTGCTAGTATCAATACAATGCAATCTTAGTCAGCTGGATTGCCGTAATCTTCCTGCATATCTAAATGCATCTTGCTTTTTCTTCCTTTCTTTTGTCTGTTACATATTATTTCAGCTCTACCACCTGGTATTGTAATAGAATTTATAATAGAATTCATTCTCTCTTCAAGTCCGTGTGAATAACGGATGCTGCAGCCACATGTCTGATTTCTCTGGGTGCTTTTCACTTACACCCAAAATTGCAGAGCAATATTTTTCTTTACTTTTTCTTTATAAACAAAGGCAGATCATTCCAAAGCAGAAGCAATATTTCCTTTAATATTGGTGGATGCTTTGCTTTATACTCAACAAAACACAGCAGAGCAAAGAAACAACAAAAACAAAACAACAAAAAGGGCTAAGAAATGTTAAAGATTTCATCATCTGAAATCTTAATCTAAAATAATATTAATATTGATGTAATATTTTTCATTATGCTCCAAGATTTGTTCAGCTGCCTACTCCTCTACATGCTAAATGTGAACCTTTATTATTTCAATATATGCGACACTCAATGCACTTTTTATATGGTTTTTTAAATAGCTTTTATTTCACAGCAGAACCTATGACAAGTCTGAATGGAGGTTTTAAAATATGAAGGACTGGCAGTCTTATCAGATGAGCTCTTTTTTATTATTAAACAGTGGAATCACTTGTCCAATAAGGTCTGACAGTCTGTAAGAGGATAAAAAAGGCTTTTATGTTTGAAATGAGGTCATCTATACCAAGAGTCTTTTGGATGAGCTTGTTCTACTGGTCCACGTAAGGGCCGGATCCCTGAGTGTTGATAAAATCCTGACAAAGACTGACATTGTGGATGAATGTAGTCCACACACTCTGCCCCTCCGGCATTGCAGTGAATAGAGGAAGAGAACGTCTGAAAAGAGCCATCTCTCCTAGTTTCTGCTCCCTGCTCTGTTTCCTATATATCACTGTCACACTCCTGCATACTCCCCTAAAGCTCCATTCCTTCTCCCCTTATCACTCTGCTTCTCTTTAAGCGTTCCTTCTCCATATCTTTACTAACCATGTATTCGCTGTCTCTATGTAACATTCGGCTTTTACCCTGGCTATTTAAACCGGGCTCAAATAATGCAGGCTGACCTCCCTACAGACCTGCTTATTATACTCTGCCTCCTGGCGGTCAGGTGACAGTCACATTCCCAACCAATCAAAGTGTTCCCAAGATGGATTTTCAGTTCTCCGGTCAGGCAGAGGTGGCTCATTTTTACCTAAACTGAGGACATGGCCGGTGGCCAGCCTAAAGCATCTCCCCCTCTCCGTCTGTCTCGCTGAGCACAGACAAATGCAACAGCTTCTACAGCAGTGACACTATGGATTTATGTTATTATGTAATGCATTTTATGGTTCCCTTTAAGGCGGACAAATTCCCAACCATAAATGAACTCCTCAAAGTACTGCACAGGTAAAATGGAAGAGTACACTGTAAAAAAACAAACACATTATAAAAAACTGACAGCTGTGGTTGCCAGAATAATTTTGTAAAAAATACAGAAAAACTGTAAACACATTTACAGTAAATTATACAGTATAAAACTAATTTACAAACAAGAACAATTTTAACATACTGTTAACAGAACAAGCCACATGAAAAATCAAAGCTCATCACAAGTAGCTTCGCTACAAGCAGAAGTAATATATAGAAGGTGCACAGAGTCAATCGTGCAAACGCAAAACATATTTAAGCTTATTTAGGCAAAATAATTTCAAATGTGGAGCGTCACGTGGGAATTTTGGAAATATTAGTTTACAGTTACCCTTTCAGTCGAATCACTTCGACGTTACATATGGGATCTCGCATGAGAGACCAATCGCCTTCGAGTCC
>JAUMHR010000042.1:4895630-4905973 GCA_032361145.1 Enteromius fasciolatus | reverse complement strand
GTTATAATTATCTCTTACTTTTCAGCGTGAGAAATACATGGTGTGGCGTGAGAGCGTGTGAACTGGCTGAAATGCGTCTGTCTCATGGCCTTAGAAACATTAGAAACGCTAGTTGGTGCTCCAGTATAATCGGTCCGCCGAAACTCATCCAGTGAGAAACGATCCGCGGTGCAAAAATAATGCGATTAAAATGCGTTAAAATTTTTTGTGTAATTAATAAATCTAAATTAACGCGTTAAAGTCCCGGTCCTAGTCGTTATATATATATATATATATATATATATAAATATCCTAAAGTAGATCAGTATATAGGATGATTTATGAGGGATCATGTGACACTGAAGACTTGAGTAATGGCTGCTAAAAATTCAGTTTTGTGAAGTTTTAAAGTACATTTATTATTTATTATTATTATAGTTATTTCAAACCGTAATAATATTAACCTTATTTTCAGAGCCCAAACATTTGTTAACTGTAAGTTAACTGCAAATTCCATTTCACTGTGCAATTATCACTTTGTGAAAATGCCAAAAATAAATAAATGTGTATTTGTAACAGTTCAGCTGGAGTTCTCATCGATCTTCACTAGATGACATTCCAGCCCCATCTATATGTTGTTCTATGTTTTCCCCGTTTTTTTATCCCCAGGATTCTTATTTTGAACTTGTGTCCCACCCACCCAGTCTGTCGCTACGGTTTCTCATGAGTTCCTCCTCCCCCCGGTCTCGTCATCTTGTGTACTTAAAGACCCACCTGTGTTTGTTATGTCGCCGATCACTGTGGTTAATCCCCCTTGTAAAGCCTTTCATGTTTCCCTGTTCACCTTTCTCGTCCTAGCCTCGCTCCTTGGATACTGTTCACTGATCGTTCAACCACTGCTACGCCTTTGGATTATTCTCTTGTCTGTGCCTTTGATGTCTCTGTTTGTCGGTAATCGCTTGTTTTAACCCTGCCTTTGTTAATAAATAGTCTGCACATGGATCCGCCTCTCATCGTGTTTACTTCGCATCATGACAGCATTTCTCAATATTTTACTTCCCTCATCACTTGCTTCACTTTGATTTCAATCACACAATCCATGCATTAGAACACTTGAAAGCTTGACCTTGAGCATGTCTGAAGCAATACCATAGAAAGCATCATATAATGATCTATTGAATAGCACGTTTTCCCCCCTTTCCACTCTATCAACACACTATTTGTAGTACAAATGCATTCAGCTTAAACTGAAACAAAATACCTGCAAGGCAAGCTGCCATTCTGGAAGAGGGAGAGAAAAAATCACTTCACTTTAACTAAAGTGAAGTAAAAAGTAACATAGTTTTACATCAAATGTAATGATGCAACATTATCTGGTACTTTTATAATAGCGACAGAATGCAATGCTCTGCTTTATAAAGTTTCCCAATACTGACCTGAGGGGACATATTTCAAACTTAATTTTACTTCATAGAAGATAATTATCTCTTTCTGAATACCTCACCTTTAAATTGTTCCTATACTCTTGAGATTTGCTGAACTTAATACTCCTCCTCCACCACTGTGAAAAAAGGAACATAATGTAATATGTGCTGCCATTTGTTTTTGTTGTTTAGTTTTGCTTTGTTATTGTTTTATATATATATATATATATATATATATATATATATATATTTAACCCTTGTCTAGCCTACTCCTTACTGGTCAGTTCTGTAAAACAGCTCTTTCACTGCCAGCTCTTTCACTGCCAAAGGTCAGTCTAATTAGCTTGTAGCGCTAGTTCAAAAGAGCACTTTATTTGCTCTTATTGAAGAAAGAAAATGTAGTCTTTGTACTCGCCATAGACAATATAAAGTTGTTTTCTCAGGCTAATCTGATTTTCTCAAGATCTCTTGAAGTCTTCAAAGTTATGATCAGGTTTGGATATGCTAGTGCATGATCAGCATGAAAGGGGTGCTAAGGGAATTTCTCATTGAGAGTGAAATTCAGTAAAAATAGATCATAGGCTAGAGGTAATGGGAGAGTTATGCAATAGTGTTGGCATCATGCACTGGCTAATGAATTTTGTGATTACTTCACGCCAGACTTTAGTTTTAGATTTATGCTAATATACAAAGACTACTTTTTTGGGTTACTTGTCAACCATCTTGAAAGAATATTGTGTGTTAATAAGTGAATACATTTTTAATAAAGAATTACCATGAAAAATACTAATCAAATATCAAATTTAGTTGAACAATTTAGTTGAATAATTGAATAATAATTGAACCCCAGTCAAAGTACAGACTGAAAAAGGTTGTTCTTTATATAATTTAAAGGGTAATTAGAATGCACAGAAGGATATTTGTGCACATATGTATATAAAAAAATATATCTAAAAACCAAGGAATATATGGAAAACTAGAAAAAAATAAATAATGTCAAGAATTCAGGAGGAGATATTTCAGGATATTTCACACATTGATGTTCACATAATGTTTTACATGTTTTCAAAACTGTAGATGTTTTACATTTATTATTATAATATTAGCCTGTTGGCAGATGCTGTATGAAACCACAGCAGACATGTCCCCCTGCTGCATGTGTAATGCATGATCCACCTAATGAGGATCCTACTCACAGTAATAGGAATTCTGTAGTATGTATCGTTCATGAGTTTATAAATATACCTATGTTAAGATGGCCCGACTAAAACACTGTATTTGTGCAATTTCAGCACTGTTTGAAAACTGAATGCATTCACACATCAACACAATGCTGTAACAGTGGAATTAATAATAATGTGCAGTGGAAGAACCTCATCATCAGTTTAACCTTTGCAAAGAGGACAGCATCATTTGGAAACCACTTTCCCCTTCATTAGAGTAATTTCTAACTCATAATAAGCACTCTGGCCGTTTGGCTTCTTTCGCATCAGCCCAGACATGCATGACTCTCCTTGGCCTCAGTGGTGAAGGAGGGTGTTTCTTCAGTTTCTGTTTGCTGATGAGTCAACCTATCCCAGTGTGTGAGTGTGTGTACAGTATGTGTGCGTGTTTAAGCTAGGGTCAGTATACAGTTCTTTTGCTTTTGTTCTACTGTACACAAGCACCTGAATCAACAGAGTTGGAACATTTCAGTCTGTCCAAAACGCTCAGATTCTTGAGTTAACTCAAGAGTTAGATTACCCAAAAATGATAATTGTGTCACAATTACATTGAGCTAATCTGAAATAGTTTTAGACAGATTTAAATGGTCCAACTCTGTTAAATCAATTAGCTTTTGGGCTTCAGTAGAAGCCAATGAGGTTTGTTTTTACACATTTTCTGCTTGATATACTTGATGTGATCTATGCTAGTTGATCAATGTTTCTATGTGAATGCAAGTCTCAATTAAATCTGTTCACCTCTTTAGAAGGCTTGGACTAAACTGATTAAAATTGTACAATGTCTTTATCCAGGTTTTGAAGCTTGAAGCTAAATGTTAATTTGTTTGTGAATGAAATATTCCTTAAACTAATGCATGGCAACACATGGATGTTGATCATTCCACATAGAGAAACAGCTTATTCTGCTGCATATTTAAAGCATAACATTTCTCATTTTTAAATATTTGCATATGCAACAACACAAGGCCTAATTTCATTGCGAGACTTTCAAATGAAATTAAATTCTTGATTGAGTCCTGCTGGTGGATTATATCACTTTTATCCAGGCTCATGCATTCTCTGTCATCAAATATATAAGCTGTGTTTTATTAACTATGCATGGGAGGAACTTTAAATTGCTCTGAAATATAATTTTCTGCTTCACTTACTGCCGGCCAGCCAAAATTTGGCCACATGAAGATTCACCATCAAGATTTCACAAAAGCTGCTAAGTTGATGGTAATTTTTCCATCAAGGTGGGCGGTAAAGTTGATGGATGAATTGAAGGACGGATGGATGAATAAACCAGAGAAAATGAATGAATTCAAGTGAAAGCTGTTCAAGTTCTATGTAAGTGAACCTACCAACAATTAATAAGATGACAGCGTGCGTCATGAAGGTGAATTGTGAATAAGCTAATTTATGTAAATGCGTTTATTGGTCTAAGTACCGGTGGAGCAGTGATTTATGCAATGTCTGCTGTGACTTTATAACATGTTGACAGAAGTAGAGCATGTCAGCACTTGGGGAGTTAATCCTGATTTTTTCAGCTTTATATCTCTCTGAGAATGCTAATGATTTGTGTTGCTTTCCCTCAACTAGTCCCCGAGGCTTCTCATACAGATAAATGAACACACGCACACACGTAAACACACACACTATTTGTTCGCATGAGACTTCAGTCTACACCCAACCACAGAAGCTCATATTGACAGCTGAAGATGTGTGTGTGGTGGCAGTCATCAAACATTAGCTGTTAGCTGTCTGCTAAGCAAATAGACACTCTTCAGAGAGTCCCATCAATCATGTCTTAAGGTGTTGCTTTCACGTTAAAGTTTCTCAATGTGTGTGTTCTGAGGCATCACAAATAACAGCTTGGACTGTGCAGATCACTTGCTTCACAGGCTCTCAGTAGGCATTCCGAGTTTAACACCAACTCAGCCATCACAACCGCATTTGCTCAATGACTTCTGCTGATTACTTCATGCATCCGTACACGCCTGATTTGGTTTGTTTTTCATCAAAATTCTTTTGTATTACCTGCAGGCTGCATGTGGTTATTAATACATCAGGATCACAGTGATCTACAGGTGTCTGTAAAACCCAATCAATCAGAATTTGGTAGTCCAGTGTATGTACTAGTATGAAGCTAACCTTTTAACTGTCTTTGATCTGGATGAACTGACTAAAATATTTAATTCGTGTTCCTCTACACAGATTTACATTAGTCATGGTTTATTGATGATTAAAGGAAAGGACAAAAGGTCCTTTGATATTCTTTTCTTGATTTTCCACCAAAAGATTCTGTATCAATAACAACATTTTCATAAGAAAGTTACTTTACCCAAAAATGGAAATTCTGTCATCAATTACTCACACGCATGTCTTTCCAAACCCATAAGACCTTCGTTCATATTCGGGACACCAATCAATGTTCACCAAGGTCAATATGTTTGATGATATCAGAGAGCCGACCCTCCATAGACAGCAATGCAACTGAAACTATCCAGATCCAGAAACATGGTAAAAACACAGGTAAAAAAAAGTCTATGTGACATCAATGGCTCAACTTCAGGTTTGCTAGGGGAATACTTTTTTTTGCGCAAAGACAACAAAAATAACATAATTTAACTTTACTATTCTTTCCTGACTGACATCTTCCACCATTTTAGAGAGCATCACAATGCATACGTAAGCTTTAACATATCTGATGTAATCAGCCTTGTTTACATCCGGGGGAATTAATGCAACAGGCTAATTGTGAGTTTCTTGATGCCTAAATCCACAATAAAACAAACTTAAACAGGAGAGGTAGAGATGATACACTGAGGCACTATGATCAGCCAGCATGTACATAAAGCCACAGAACAATATAAATATATCAACACAAAAAGATCAAACATTAGAACATTTCCTTTACTTACCACAATGAAGTAGACTAATGCATTTATTTAGTTAGTTATTTTTCAGTAAATCTTAACATACTTTGTGTTTGTAACATTAATGTCTGTTTAGTTCTGTTCTTAGTTACGTTTTCTTGTCTTCCTGTTTTGGTTTAAGTTTAGTTTAGTTTTCATGATTTCATGTTTCATGATTTCCTGTTTGCCCTTATTTGGTCCTTCCTGTGTCTGTATGTGATTATTGGTTTATTTGCATCCACCTGTGTTTCTCCAGCTGTGTCTTGTCTTGTGATTAGTCTTCAGTGTATAAAAACCATGTCTTTTGAGTTTGATTTTGTCCGTCAATGTAAATGTTGCCAGTGCTTGTGTTAATGTTACCTTGAAAGGGTTTTCCTGCATTTAAAAAGATTGTTGGATACTTCTCCATGTTTTGCTTTATTATTAAAAAGACTTTGTTTATTATATTCTACGACTCCTGAGCTCTCCATCACCCGCACCCAGTGTAACAGTGTTGTTAATTAAAAATAAATTGCTGCTTTTTTTTAGAACCAGTTCAGACGCAAACCTTGAGCATGACACTGCACTGATGCCTTGACCAAAGATCTTATCACAAAGATAAAATGCCTCGTTTTTATGTCCGTCTCATGAGAATGCATATTTTCCCCTTGTCACCATGGGTGACTGAGGTACAGATATTATTAATATGGTGAAGTTAACATTACACTGCAGTGTGGCTGCTCTGAAAGTGCGTACTTTAAGCCCTTAGCTTGATCAAGTGTTAAAGCTTTTTGTAAGAATGTAAAAAGGACAGTCAGATTTCATTAAGTTCTATGATGAATGGCTTTAAGACTTAAGTCCTCACCCTCCCTCCAAAGCCTGACACCGGTAACTAAAGATCTGCAGCTCTAATTTGTACAGAACTAGGCAAAAAGCTTGAGAGAGACCATAGACCATGTTTTGGAGGGGGCTGAACCAGTAGCCTAATGGAAAAAAAAGCAGAAGCAATCACCAGAACTGACAAACAAGTACTCTTAGCAGCACTTCTATATGTAATGTGCAGAGGAGACCAACTAAACCAAAGACAAAGTCTCTAAAAAGAAAGAGTGGGGTGTAAATGGAAAAAGTTTAAAGGTCGATAGCACAGCATAAAATCACTCCTTGTAAACGCTGGCAGCTGTGGACAGGATGGGTGATGATGTGCAGAGATATTTGTGACTGTGTGTGTGTTTGTTTGAGGCCATTGCTGGTCATAATAAAAGCCCCAACATGGACAGCATCCAGAATCACAAACACACTGCTGGGTACTGCTTCACTGAGATTGGCCATCAGGGCAGTGGGAGAGAGCCAACTCACTTACTGAGGACTCAAGAGAGAAGTGATTTTATCGACCACCGTTACTATGCCACTCTTTCTTTTCTTTCTCTTTTTCAGGTTGAATTGTGACTATTTTGTGTGTGTGTGTGTGTGTGTGTGTGAGTGAGAGAGAGAGAGAGAGAGAGATTAAGAGAGACTGAAATAAAGGAATAAGAGAGATAGAAAGAAATAAGCTCAGCCAAAGCTTTATTAAAATTTAAACAAAATATCCAGGAGTGTCGCTAAGACACAAGCTCCAGTAAAACATGGCTGTGCTCTTATTAAAATATTACTGATGAATCCTTATGTGTCAGTGGAACTGACATAAATTGTTCACAATTCACAATGACACAGTTTGTGTCATTCGGAGAGTTCACTCACACACAGGATCATCTGCAAACAAAAAAGAGCCCTGGATGAGAAGAATATCATTTTAAAAGTTTTTAAATTCCTAGTTTTTATTGCTGTAATTATTTTTTAGTAAACAATTTAGAATAGGTACAGTAATACTTATTCACTATTAACAACAACTTACTTAATAAATTCCTAATTTGCTTCTTATTAATAATGCAGTATTTGTTAAGTTTGTTAAGGCATTAGGGATGTATAATAAGGCATTAAAATGTACTTAATTACTACTAATAAATGGCTAATATTCTAGCAATATGCATGCTAATAAGCAAATAGTTAAGAGACTATTATAGTTAAAATAAAGTGTTACTTTTATTATACATTTTTTTAATTAATTTTATGCACAGCACATTGATTGAATATTTTGTTCAATATGTGCTATATAAACTTGCCTTGCCTTGTTGGGAACAAAATTACAAATGTCTATGCACATTTCATTGAATGTCAAAGATGAAGCAGCTCTTTATTGTGCATGGTGCTTGTGTGCAGAAGTTAAAGACCATCGACAGAACATATGTGAGGCTGCTGGCCACATACAGCTTGGAAATTAAGAAATATTCAGTTGCAAAATTACACTATCCTCAATATGGCTGTCACAACAAGTGAAAATGAATGGAATCACCTGTGCCCCCACCCCCGGTGGAGGGCCAGGAGCGGTATCTTCTAAGGAAGAGGGAGCAATCGTCCACACCTCTGGACCCAGTGCCCCGAGGTCCTCATCTAACCACTCCGTTTTCCCCTCAGATGCGGACCTGGAGCCCTGGATCGCCAGTGCGGGAACCAGTGGAGAAGGTAAGCGCTGCCCAGAGCAGTCAGACTCGCCCCCAGGATGTTCATACTTCTGGGGCCGGTCCCCTCCCTGGTTACCCACCAGGCTGCCCCACCGCTCTGGTGACCCGGTTGGATGCCTGGTTACGGCTTCCCAACCCGTTGTGGTGGTTGATACGGAGTGTATGCCTCGGCTATGCGATTCAGTTCGCCAGGTGCCCTCCCAGGTACAGAAGCATTCTCTATACCCATGTCCGGTCAGACACGGATGCCGCTGTCCTTCGTGCGGAGGTTGCCTTCTTACTGGTGAAGGACGCAATCGAGCCTGTCCCTCCAGCTGAGATGAGGTCTGGTTTTTACAGTCCTTACTTCATCGAGCCCAAAAAGAGCGGTGGGCTGAGATCTTCTGGATCTCAGAGCCCTAAACCGGTCCCTTCTCAGGCTGCCGTTCAAGATTCTCACGCTGACGCGCATACTAACATGCATCCGGCACCAGGATTGGAGCTTTCACGGCAATCCACCCACCCTGAAGAATGGCGGCTCCACCCCCAGGTAGTCCAGCTGATATGGAGCCACTTTGGCGAGGCAGAGATAGACCTCTTTGGCTCCCCCGAGTCTGCCCATTGTCGCCTGTTCTATTCCCTGTCCGAGGCGCCCCTCGGCATTGATGCACTGGCACACAGCTGGCCTCCGGGGCCCAAGTACGCCTTTCCCCCAGTGAGCCTCCTTGCACAGACCCTGTGCAAGATCAGGGAGGACGAGGAGCAGGTTCTGTTGGTAGCGCCGCACTGGCCCTCCCAGACCTGGTTTTCAGACCTAATGCTCCTCGCGGCAGCCCCTCCCTGGAAAATCCCCATGAGGAGAGACCTCCTCTCTCAGGGGATGGGCATGATCTGGCACCCGTGACCCGATCTCTGGAACCTGCACGTCTGGGTCCTGGACGGGACTCAGCAGACCTCTCCAGCTTGCCAGCAGCCGTGATCAACACCATCTCTCAGTCTAAAGCCCCCTCTACAAGGCAGGCCTACGCTCTGAGATGGGGTCTGTTCGTCGAATGGTGCTCCTCTCGCCACGAGGACCCACAGAGATGTTCGATTGCAGTCGTGCTTGCCTTCCTGCAGGAAAAGTTGGAGTGCAGGCTGTCCCCTTCGACTATTAAAGTGTATGTTGCTGCCATTGCAGCAAACCATGATGCAGTTGAGGGGCAATCCCTAGGTAAGCACCAACTCATCGTAAGGTTCCTCAGAGGTGCGTGTCGGGTTACCCCGAGACCACCCTCTTGGGACCTTGCATCGTTTTAACCAGCCTGCGGCTTGCTCCATTTGAGCCCTTAGCATCAGTCGAGCCGAAATACCTGTCACTAAAGACAGTGCTCCTAATTGCTCTGGCCTCCATCAGCCTCCATTGCTTTTCCCTCTACAACCCTTTTCTCATCTCTGGACTTTAACACAGCTACCGACACCCTATGCTCCACCTTAACCTCTTGCCTTGACGATATATGTCCTCTCTCGTTTAGGCCTGCACGGACCACCCCTCCCAACCCCTGATTCTCTGATGTTCTCCGGGAACATCGATCCAAACTCAGGGCAGCAGAGAGAAAATGGCAAAATTTAAGGATCCATCTGACTTGAGTATGTATGAGCTTTCATCCTTCTCTGCGCAAGTCCATACTGCAAAATCCACTTACTTCCACACCAAGATCAACAATGCTCCAGACACACGTAACCTCTTCAAAACATTCAACTCGCTCCTCTGCCCACCAGCACCACTTCTATAACTGCCAATGATTTCGCCACCTTCTTTTCTGAGAAAACTGCAACTTTCAGCAGACAGTTCTCAGCTCTACGCATATAGGAACTAACACAGACAACATCCACAGCTAACACTGCACTCTTCTCCTTCTGTCTTCTCTCGGAGGCAGAAGTATCCAAACCTTTCCTCTCCAGCCATCCTACATCATGCCCTCTAGATCTAGATTTCCCCACTGGATTTAAGCAGGCTCGTGTAACCCCGCTGCTCAAAAACCCCTCATTAAACAGTTCACTCATAGATAACTATAGACCGATCTCCCCGCTTCCATTCATAGCAAAAAACACTTGAACAAGTCGTTTTTAACCAAGTATCGCTATTTCTCACACATAACAGCTTACTGGATGCTAACCAATCAGGGTTCAGGAGTGGCCACTCAACTGAAACTGCATTATTGTCAGTCACCGAAGCATCGGTACTCGTTCTGCTAGATCTTTCTGCTGCTTTTGACACGGTAAATCATCAGATCCTCCTGTCCACACTCTCATCACTTGGTA
>JAUMHR010000042.1:4785174-4799764 GCA_032361145.1 Enteromius fasciolatus | reverse complement strand
ATTTTAGCTGTGTGCTTAGGGTCATTGTCTTGTTGGAAGGTAAACCTTCGGCCCAGTCTGAGGTCCTGAGCACTCTGTTATATGATTATATATATGATTTTTTTTAACTACTACAGTGTTCGGGTGCACTTAAAGCCAGCATTAGACCCAATGTACAGTTCAAAAAAGGCCTTGTGACCCAGTGCTTATTTTCCATTCTGCTGCGCTTCTCACATTCTATGCGAACAGCCCTTATTTTTCCTTTGATTCTGTTTTGTTCTCTTTGTTTAATGACTTTGGTATCTTCTCTGAGATGAAGATGGTCTCAGGAAATCCCATTTCGAATGTAAACACAGTTTTTATTAGGTGGGGTGGTTCTCTTTAAAGAAATCTGAAATGCTTTATGGGAAGAATGCTTTTAAGAGTAGATAACTTCCAGATTTCCTTTTTTTTTCTGTTTCATCTGATGTCACTTTTGGGAAATATACTCTGAGACAGCAAACTGTTAACTGGAAAAACAGCAGTAAAACAATTTGTACCAACAAAATGCTGCTTGACAACTTTGAAATAAATAAAAAAAAAATAGAGCTTCAATTTTTTTTGGCAAGCTCACGTTGGCCTGTGTTTTCAATATAATCATCGGACATATTTCTGTGGCATGATCATTTTGTTCTATTAAAATAAATTGCACAAGCAATGGCTTTCTGGCTCAAAGGGCTCTCGTGGGAAACAAGGATATTTGTTGTGTATGAGGTTTTGTCATTGGAAGACACAGTACTGGCTTATGTCCACTGCTGTCACCAGAAACAGACTTATAAGCGGTTTCACACTTTTTTAAATTCAAACAACAAATACAATATCAAAATGGTCTATTTACTTGATGAGAGAATGTATTTATTAATTCATTCATACTCAAGAACTGTCTCTAGTGGTTTAGAAACCACAAGAAAAGTTTTCATAGTTTTTGTAAAAAGGAGTGAAATGTAATCATCTTTTCTGCTCAGATTCAAAGGGAAAGCAAGCATAGACCATTAAAGGCAAATGACCCTTGGTTTATTGTAAGGAGGATCTTTTGAACCAGTCACAACCACTTAAAATCATGTAGACAGAAATTGTGAATGATTACCAGACAGACCACTTTGCCCAAGCAGTTTTTTGGATTATATGTAGCAAAGTACACTGGTATCAGACTTTGAATTCTGTGAGGAACTGTCACCAAATGTCAGATGTAAATTATAAACATAACATAGAAAGTTAGTTGAATTTTCTTCTATCTGCAGTTCTACTGTACAAAAAACAAGGTCGTGACAAGAACAGCCTTTCTCTCTCTATTAGACGTCATGTCATCACTTGTCGCTTCTTGTTTATTCTGCTTGGGCTGAGTTCTCCCTCCTGCTTTCTTTTCATCTCTTGTTGTTTTTCATTTTTTGTTCAGTTGATATTATTACCCCACTGTATCCCTTTGAGACCCGAATATGTATAAATATATTGCAAACTATAATTTATCATGTAGGTCTACAGTTGTAAAATGGTTTACATGAAGTGATGTGTCACCTTGAGACAATATTGTATGGCTTTACAATGAGTATAAAGTGGGTTTCAGCTGTCATTTTCTTTTTAACCCATTGTTGAGTTTCATATAACTTGATTCCAACCAACAGCATGAGGTTCATGCTTTAGTATGAACAGTGTAAGTACATTTAGTATAAATATACTATTATTTTAGCCATAACATTACCAGTTTCTGCCTATTTTGCATGGACAAATAGTTCCAAGTCAAGGCATAATTAACGGTTGCTGATGTCTGAGATACAGAGCTATGCACATGACAAGTGCAAAAAAGATATTATAAAAGTATACTTGTTTATTTGTGGCCTCATTTTATTACTTAATTACCTCATTTCATTTGAAGGAAAGAAATCTATTCACTCTCAGACCATCCAAGATGTAGATAAGCTTGATTCTTATTTAAACAGATTTAGAGAATTAGCAGTACTTGACTCGCTCACCAATGGATCCTCTTCAGTGAATGGGTGCCGTTGAACTGAAAAACCAAACAGATGATAAAAACATCACTGCAAGTGAACCACGTGATTCCCATCCATCAATTAATGTCTTGTGAAGATAAAGGTTTAAACCCGGCTAAGAAACAAATCAATCGTTAAAGTGTTTAACTTTAAATGGTTGTTTCTAGCCAATGAATCTATAATAATTTAAACATACAGTATAAACTAACATAATAAATGTCTGTCCTCTGTTGTCCTCTCACATCAAACATATTTGTTTAAAACTGCTTAACAGAATTTCATCTGAAAGCAACATTTTAAAGTTAAAACGTCAGAATGATGGATTTATTTTTTTCACAAACATGCTGCTTTTCACTTCACAAGATATTCATTTATGGTCTTTCTATTAAATGATAAATTTGTGTGTATTTCTTGTGATGTTTTTAGCTCATTTTCTGACGGCACCCATTCTCTGCAGAGTATCTGTTGGTGAGCAAAAAATGTAACGCTAAAATTTCTCCAAATCTGTTCTTATGAAGAAACAAATTCACCTACATCTTTGGAGGGTGAATTGGTGGATAACTAATATGAATTACTGTAGTCTCAATTATACGTTTACATACAATCCGCTTGCACAAGTTTTTCATTTCATGTGCAAGGCTCCATACTGAGCATCACATTTTGTTGAATCAGCAAATCAGTGTGTTTGAACAAATCTGAATTTGTTACAAATTCTCTCTCTCGTTTTTTTGTGCTCACACCTCCGTTTTAGTACAAGTCAATACAAACTCATACAAAATCGCCAACTCGTAATTCTTATGAATGTTCATAAGAATTACGAGCCTGTCTGGAACGCATGGACAATTGGAGCGATTCAAGCTGTCCCAGTCACTCTTGGAACACCAAATCGGCCAATTAAATTTAAAGACCTAAAAAAAAAACGTATTTGAAGGCTACATGTAAAGTTTAAACTTGAAATTGGAAACAAATGGATACTTTATATTAACAAGTCAAATTAGTCCAGGTTCAGTTTTAGTCCAGGTATAATAAACTAAATATCACTGTACCTTCTTGTGTGGTCTTGAGTAATTAGATCATCGTGGTATACAGCAGAATCCACAACCACCCCCCTCCCACAATTTTGTTTAGACACAACACAAAAGAGGTGGCCTTGAGCTATGTCTGCATGTGTGTGTTCTGTGAGTGTCAGTCCCCCACAGTCCAGTAATGCTCTAGAAATGTAACACGTGTCTGAAGGTCGATGCGGCCCCTTGTCCTGCACGCATCCAGCATCAACCAAAACGAACCACTTAACTTGAAGAGTCATTTCCTGGACATCCCTTTGAAAACAAGTGGTTTGATCCCTCAACACAGAGCCATGCCACAATCTCAGCACTGTTGTCTGGAGAAAACGGAGACCATTAACACAGCGGGCAGTGACAGTCTCTATTATTTCTTTTACTATAAGAAAAATGTGGCCTGTGGAAGCAATCACACTCCCTTCAAATGGTAGCGTATGGTTTTTTGTCATCAAGCTGGCCCACATTTTAATGCGTGAATAGAAGGCTTTTTCTGTCCAAAAAATATAAATATAGAGTAAAATGTTGTAAATAACATAGACTTAATATATATATATACACACACATATATAAAGCCTATTGGCAGCAGGGTAAAAATCAGCTGTGGCGGGTTGCTTTTTGTAAATTATGTTCATTAAGACTCTCATTAATATCTTTGGGAAGTTCATGCAAGCCAAATCTGCTAGGGCAAATGTTAGGGCAAATACTGAATTCATGAGATAGAATTACATTATCAAACAAAACACACAGAGTGCACATAAGCGACATGATGAAGTCTGCTGTTGGTGCATGAGTGCATTTAACGTTACAGTGCATTCTTTCACTGATTCAGTCTAGTAATATGCATGAAGAATGATCACATAATTCAAGATAAGGGGCCAAAAAAATTTATATAGCCTATTGCTATTCAATATATCACACGAAGAGAAATAATCAGCTTGATTACGATTTTTTTTTTTTTTTACAGCAGATTAATAAATAATAGATTAATATCAAGAAACTTGTGTTTTAGATACTATATTGGCTGCTCTTGTTCTATTTCTATTTCAGCGACAAAATTCATTTCGAACACAGCCACAGCACTTTTTTGCGTCACTAGCCAGGTTTTCATCCAATGAGATTTTGCATAAAAATATTTAGCGCTTCAATATAGCTGATGGAAATGCTAATTATCGATAGAATTTAAAAAATATCAACAGTATTTTTCCATTTAGCGCATAAAATACTTCAGATGTCGCAAAAAAACAGTTTGGAAACACCTTTTCTAGAGAAAATGGGCTTTAACGCAAATACTGTAAATGTAGTGTCACATGACAGACCCTATTGGCAGCGTCCATGTTCGTGATGTTGCTCGGGTGAAAGCACCATAGCCTAGTTCAATAGCACATTAAATCATAACACTATTGCATCTAAAATTTTAAATATGATAAAAAGATGAGTTATCTCTCAAACATAAATATCTTAATTTGATGTTTCTTTTTAATGCTTGAAAGTTAAAATTTATTAGGCCTAATTTTAGTTGTCGAGTTAGTAGTTTAACGCGTACCTGTGGCGCTGGCTCTCTTGATTTTTTCCCCTCATAAAAGTGGAAACAGCTTATGCCGAGTTCAGACTGCACGATTTTAGCCCAGATTTTGACTCGCCAACAGGTTTCGAGAAATCGCCGACAAACGCCCAAAATCACAGGCAAATCGCTGCTCTTTCATGCGAGTGACAGTCACACAGTGTGAACTATCAAAGATGCGATCTGAGAGAATCGCCGACACCCATGAGATATTTGGCATGCTAAATGTCTGGACCTGTTGGCAATTCAAAATCATGCTGTGTGAAATATGTTCTGACATCGGTGATTACCTACAGCCAATGAGACAGCAACATCCAGGGCAGCGGAGCGTTGGGGGAGGAGTTACGAAAGTATAGAAGGTAATTATCCTCGTCCATAATCTTCTTTTCATTGCCAATGAGTGCACATGCAATTTGCATGGCAAGCTTATTTTGCTTGCTATTATTTTTAATAATAATCCCAGTCTCACATGAGAACTCCGGTCTTGGACACGTGACCTTGCGTTGTTTCCGTGTCACTTCTCGCGAGGGATTGGCAAGAGAGACAAATTTGAGAAATTTGTCGGCGATTCCTCCTATTGTAAAGTCATTCAGTGTGAAACCCCCTGTCGCCGATCTACCATGCAGTGTGAACACAGCAGCGACTGAATACTACCCCGGATAAGATCTGTGACACGATTACTTTGAAAATCGTGCAGTCTGAACTTGGCATTAGTACTTTTGTCCCACTGTGGTGACTTTCTGTGTGTTGCAGCATTAAAAAAAAGAAAGAAAAAAATTTATATTGTTCATTCTTTACATATATATATATATACATATGAAAAATGTAAAATATATTTAACCTTCAAATGCTAAAATGTACTTTTCAAGGCAAGAAAATATATTTTCAATCACAAAAGGGCCAAAATATATGACTCACTCCAGCTCCACATCCATTTAAATTAAATTAAACATTTTAATATATTCCATTTGGATCCATGGATTTTATATATCGGAATATCTGGTCATCATCCATCTCTCTGAGAAGTGTTGCTATAGCAGTGACAGAGTCAAAGGTGATCAGAGGATCTCTGCACTGTACAGCTGTTACTGACAACTTAATCGTTTCTTAAAAACACATGTGAATTGATCCAAAGAAAACTGCCATCAAGGTCTGCGAAGCTCAATGGACTCTTTGTTAGTTTTACATAAATACTCTGTAATTGTCAGTATGCGTTGCTTGAGGTGTGAAACTTGTCAAGTATGTTATTTATTTATTTATTTATTTTGCAAGCAGAAAGAAAACTTAATTTCAGAAAAGTAGTGACATGCTGTCTGAGGGGATTAAGTGGCCAAAAATGATTTCACCCGAAATTACATGACTTTGAAGTCTGTAATGTATGGTTTGTGCAAAATTAACTCTGCTCTATAATGCCGTAATGTTGACAATACATTGTCTTATTTCATATCTCCCCCCTCGCGGTTCTACTTGAAGGTGTTTAAACCTCGCTTGGGATTCATTCCCTTAAGGTGGCTTGTCTAATCTCCTGAGAAGTAGTTGCTGAATACTCGGTTTTCATTTCGACCGCATTTTTGCCTTAAGCAATGCTAACTGGGACAGTATACAGAAAATGCCAGTTTTGAGGGATGACTGGCACTCGTTGATGTGCTAGCATTAAGTTTTCATCACCTCAAACCTCTGTCTCGCAGGTTTTGCAATTCTGTAAACAATCATACAGGTGTGGTGAGGACCAGGTGCCCTTCACCATCTAAACATCTTGCACATGTCATCAATTCTATCAGGTGTACTGTATATGCTTTGATGTCTTTGGAGAGCTCATCCTCTGTTGAAGCTGATGTGTTATTTGTTGTTAGGCTATCTTTGGCAGCAGCTTTGACTTGTTTTCATTTTAATGTTGATTTTGAGTAATCCCCGTACTATCATCACCGTCAGACTGTTGTTTTCTGAGGATTTTAAACAGAAACCACACCCTAGAGAAACATCTTACAGGCTTCCAAGTTTGACTGTTTCAGGGCAAGCGTTGTTTTCATGTCTCTTCTTCATATAAATGGGAAGAACGATCTTTCTGACCAAGTGCTAGTGCTATGCTGCTGACCTCTTACTGTTGTAAAAACAAGCTAGTCAAGGATGAACACTGATCCCGTAACTACAGTGAGATCTTAATTCATCAGACCTGATCAAAAGACGTGATAATGCTTGATCTGTAGGGGATAATTTGAGATTAAACAATGAGAAATTGTGTTCACAGTAAAAGATATAAAAAATATGTTCAAAAAAGGCTTAAATGAAGAAATGTCATGTTGATTTCATGTGGTTTTGAAAAACTGACCTTGCTTTGTCATAAAAAGCTTCAATACGTTGATATTTTAAGAGACTTTATGACCTTGACATGCAGTTACGAGGGTCTGCAGGGTCCTCTTTATGATATTTAATACTGGTTTATGTTTATTTTTCTTTTTGTGTTGGCAGCGCCACATGACTTTGATTTGGCAGGCAAAAGTTTTTCAAAATATTAATAAGAAGTGAGGCAGTTTTGTTTAAAAAGTGAAAAGGGAAGATTATCATATTTTTTTTTAAAAGATTATGAACACTATATGAAACATGCTTATCATATAATTTATTTATAAATACCTCAGCCTCCTAAGGCTGACAGCAAAATAAATAATTTGGCCTTGATCGATGTCAGTCAACCTTGCAAAAGTAAAAATCTTTAGCTCTTCTGAAATTGGCAATATTAGCCCGTTTAACCAGCACTTTCAGTTCAGGATAAAAGAAATCAGGTCAGCTTGGATGGATGTCAAGAAGAAAGTCTTTGAATAGAACTGGAACATTAAACCACATCATTAACATACAGGAAAGAGAAATAAAGAGCAGAATCATAGAATCATTAATCATAAAGAGTCTGACAGCGGCAGCAGTTCAGAATGATTGATGATGAGCCAAGATAAATTTGATCCCTTTTCACATCACCGTCTGGATATGTCACATAGTGAACTATGATTTGTTTAGTACACAACATCAATATTTTGACAGCCATATGCAGACTCAGAGGAGATAAATGATGCTATAGTCACCAGTGTGAAAATAAGCTTAAATGAAAATTAAGCTTGACTGACAAATGTTTAAATGTAATTTAGTTGTGTATGTATTGTTTTGATTTTCCTGTAGTTTTTAATGCTAAAACCCATTTTGCTAGAAATGTAGTGGCTTTTGACACTTACTGTATAAATCCTTCATTTAAGCTGGGTAGAAAGGAACATTTCGCACTTGTAATTTAAAAGCAGGGTTAGCACCTTGTGAGGAGACCTTTTTGAAATATTTAATGGCAAGTCACGATATTTTTCACACTATCTAAAAATAAATGCAAAACATAATGTCAGCCTTCCAATATTGTGTCAGATGTCAATTGCGGTTGTGAAATCGAGACTCACGCAAGCTGTCTCATAAGCTAGTGTTAGCGCTGTTCATTTTCCCGGGCTTTGGGGCAGATGTGCAGTGGGAGTATCTCTGTACAAAGTTTCTCTGAGTCTGGAGCTAAAGCTCCCCAGGAGTGTTTGCAGTGGGTTTGCCATGAAGTCTGGATGACTATCTAGACGATTGCCAAAGTCAGAGACTTATTTCAAAAAAGCCAGTGGTCTCCGATGATTTGAAGCACGCAATATTCATGAAATGTGTATGTATGCGCGTCAGTCTGCGCTTTAACACATATCACTCTGTTCTTGTTCGCAGCCCATCTGCTGCAGTGTTCCTGATAAAATCCAGAGCATCATGGGGGAGATGGATTGAGTGTCAGATGGTATAACTCTCTCTCTTTCTCTGTGTGTTTGTGTGTGTGTGTGTGTAAAAGCCCCAAACCAGTAGCATAGTTGAATAAGAGTCCAAATATTAAAAACTGAACTAATTTATAATGCACTCTACCTTTCAAAAGTCTGGAATCAGCCAACACAGTCTTACGACCAATTAGGTGACAAATTTGTGCTAATTCGTACAACTTCACTCATACAATTTTGTACGATTTGTCTCAACCATGGGTAGGTTTAGGGGTGGGGTTAGGTTTAGGTCATTCATACAAGTTCATATGAATTGGCAGCTCTTAAAACGATTTAGCAAAATCATATGAATCCGTACAAGAAAGATCCCTTGTAAAATATGTATGAATTGCTGTGAGATCGCACTCAATTAACTATTCGTGTGTTGTTGTTTTTTAATTAATGCTTTTTTAGCATGGACACATTAAACAAATTGACAAATTAGAAGATTATATTTCAAATAAATGACGAATAAGCAATTAATCGAATTTCAGGAGGAGCACGCACGAACGCAGCTGCCACCAATCTCCTTATTACTGATTACCCTGCGAATCTCCTTTCCTCCACTTTAAATATCTCTCACTTCCTATCCTCGGCATCTGCATTTTTTGTCTTCCTCCACCTCCCCTTCCGCCACCCGAGCCGAAGCCGACCCTCGCTAAGAGTCCCTTGTTTTGCCAAGTTCTCCACTTCCTCCAGGGGGCACACAGGGACCAGGCAGGGCTCTGAGCATCTTTTAACCCTAGCCTCCTAGAGGGTTAAACCTCCTAGGGCTCCGAGGCCGCCAGGCTCCCTGCCTGTCCCCCGGACAGTTCGCCAAACAAGCCATTTTTTCGCTGAGGAAGTGGGAACTAGTGAAATATGTTCTTATTAACTTTATTTGTTCTTTTTTTACATTTATCCCATACTACTGTATTAAGTAGCACAACTGTTTTCAACATAAGCAAGGATGTATTAAATTCAGCAAAAGCGTTTTTTTCTAAACGCATTTAGAATTTCAAAAAAAGATATCTATTTTACATTTCTAATTAGCTTTATATTCATCAAAAGTCCTAAACAATGTATGAAAGTTTCTACAAAAATATGACGCAGCACAAAATACAACACAAAAATAATTAGAAATGTTTCATTAGCATTTCCTTAGCACCAATCGGCATTTTAGAGTGCTTTCTGAAGGATAATGTGACGCTGAAAACTAGAGTAATGGCCGCTGAAAACTGTTTGCTGTGCTGGAAATGATTCCACAAATGTGGGACAGCTGTACTTTTTGACAGAGAAAAATAAAACTACAAATCATTTTCTCACAAAAAGGATCTTGAAAAGGTTAGATAGATTTAAACATGTATAAATATTTGCAATAGATGTGTCTTAAGGATAAATTACATCAAATATGACTTCATCAATAGCATTTTTTTTTATAATCTAAAGGCTGTAAACTCCACTGACAGAACTTCTGAAATCTGAAATACTTTAAAAACATTCATGTATGTTCATGACATCATAATTTAGCCATGAAACGTCAATGTCCCATTGGCAAAGACTTAATGATAACTGGCACCTGGGTTTATTTGTCAAGTTCTTCAGAGCAAAATAACTAATTCCAGCTCCACATATCCATCAGTTTTTCCATTACCATGGAAACACACACACACACAGTGTGCTGCCTCATACTATGCTTTGTGTCTGCCAACACCTCCACCGATCAATACTCATCTTCATATCATTTGGTTTGAAAATTGATTTGCAGCCTTGTTTGTTGGTTGTAAAATAAATTAGCCTATGGATCAATGCTTTGAAGGTTGGTCCAAATTCCATGTTCCAACAGCCGAGACCTCTCAAATTTCTCTCATTCATTCATACAGCACATCTATGCTTTCTAAGATACAATATACCTAATGCACTATTAAATATCAGGTCGATAAAATCAGATGACTGTATACTTACACACTTAAACAGTTAATGGTGGACACTATATTAAATGTTACATTAGAAGCGTGATTGACTGAGTTTCTTTATAAGACACATCAGATATGAGTCTGTGGTCTTCTGGAAAGAATCCTTGATTAAATATTGATTTTTTTTCAGCAGACTTCAAGCTCTTTTTAATGAGACTCATCTCGATTGTCAATCACAGTTGTGGTTCGTACCCGTCAATGGCCCTTCAAAGCCTGCGTAATTTTGTTTAGCTGCATTTGACAAAATGATCCTAAATCTGGGTTGTATTAAATGTTATTGGTATGATTTAAACACTACTTCAGCCTCTGAGTTCAGGAATGTGATCGCGCCTGTTCATACGGAGTGCAGATGTCTGTTTATTAAAACCAGTGTGCTGATCATTTGCATTATTATGTAAAATCTTGTGTGGGGTGTTGAAAATCTTGAACTATTGTACTGAATTTTGCTCTTGGCATATTTTAAGTAGCTTCGACAGCTTGCCAGCAAGGTATTAAACAGTTCACTTGAATGGCCTACTGATTTACAGTACATTATTTTGCCGCACTTATTAATTCCTTAAGTAGGAAGTGTTCTACAAAGTGCACTCCACACTTCAGTACTCATAGTGCTCTAAAGGTGTCGTAAGGGGCCCTTGGTTGTGCTTTCAGCGCCGTGAGTTGCATTATAAGCTGCACTCTGCGCTTCACTGTAAATTTATGACTCCCATCTCCGGAGTGTGATTCCACAGCCTCTGCTTTTGATTAAGCGCCGATGTGTGCCTCATCAGCACTATCAGAACAGCCATCTCTCCGGCTGTCAGCAACACCCACACACGCAAACAAGCATGTTCACTTTTACTCTCACACATACACAGATATGCCCACGGAGGAAATATATCTCCCTCTTGGCCGTGAACGAGGTCGGCAATCATTCGAGAGAGTCTGGATAAAGACTCGAGGCCGTACCGAAAGAGTTGATTGCTGCCGACATGGCTGTCTGGCACAGAACTGAATCTCCTCTAAGAACAGGGCCCTGTCATTTCGGTTTAAACGACTCAATAATACTTAACAATTGATTGCATTCTTTTGTCTTATTACTTATTTGATCATGAAAAATGTCCCTATATTTCTGTGAAATCACAAATATGTACCTATCCAGATAATTCAGTGCAGCTTTTAGCTGAAATAAACACTAGAGCCAGTAAAATGCTAACTTAATTATGATACCAGGTGCAGATTTTTATGTGGTTCCCTACACAAAACTATTCTATGAACTCGAAACACTTTTGCCACAGTGTAAAACTATTGTAAACTATTAGCAACATTGTTCTCATCACATACAGTATACAGCTCCATGTGTCTTTTCTTATTCAGTAAACTTGCTCTGTAGCTCACCTGGTACAGTATTGCACAAATGCAAGTTCCGTTAAAAACGTGAGTTCCGTGAAAAAAATGTAACGCTTGTAAATTATTAACCATGACCTTTCCCTCAATAAGTTCTTAATTTGCTGCTTGTTTATATTTAGTAAGGTAGTTAAGTTTAGGATTAGGAATTTAGAGTAAGGTCATGTAAAATAAGGCTCAATGTGCTTAATTAGCACTAATAAATATCTAATATTCTAGTAATATGCATGCTTATAAGCAACTAATGGGTGTAACCGCAAAATAAAGTGCTGCATATATTTGCAAATGCTAAATTAAACTTTTAAGTGGCACTCGACCAACTGCCACAATGCATACTACAACCATTATAATAAAACACTGAGCTGATCACACTCATCTGTTTCCAATCAAATTGAACATGCTTTTAGTGCCACTCTCTGGACATCTCACTTTAACAGTGTATCGAAATGCACAGAAAGCCAGGTAATATTATTTTGCTGAAATGTTGCCACAGGCACGTATTTCCAATGAGCCTGGGTTGGTGATTAATGTATCGCCAGTGGAATACAACAAGATGTTGCCATGGGAACTGTCTTGGGAACATAAATAATTCAAAATTTGAATGAAAACATTCCAGTTAATTTGCTGTGATGAGATAATCTTCGAAGAGATGTAGAAAAACACAAGCGCTAATCTGGTACTTTGTCATAGTGGATCTCTTAAATGAGTGTGCAAATTCACTCAGTCAGCTGAATTTTTGCTTCAGGCCTTTAAAAGGGTAGAACTGTATTGTTAAAAAGATTATGCAGTGCTGTGTTTTGCTGTCAGCTTTTCTAGCACTAGTCCAGTCAGCCACATTTTTAATATCACAAATCAGCTATTTAACTGACACAGACTTCATACAGTGCCTATAATGGAGGAGACCAAAATATCCTGTTTTGCTGTTATTTTCTTATGGAACTCATCTCCAGTAATCCCAATGCAGACGACATGCATAATCCATATTAAACAGGATTTGGATGGGAAAAAAGCCTCAAAGGAACCCGACAAACAAAAGCAGCCATGATGCAGCGTTGTGCTCCACAAAAACAAAGTTTTAAAACACTAATCTGCATGGAAAAAAGGGGAAATCAAGGCCTCCAGATGTCCATATGGGAGTATAATCTCTTTATCTCAGGAGGCTTCCCTTAAACATCGCCTGTAACGCTGCCACATTGCCGCCCTCTTTTTGTAGGATCTGATTTAATGGAGCGAACATTTCTTCATAATAAAATCCTCTGTGACTGATATGGGATAGTATCAAATATAAAGCAGCAAAGTAATGGCTCCCCTGTACTGGGTGCTGATGGGAGAAAACAGCATCAGCCAGGTGCCATAAAACTCAGAGTAATAACTGCACATCTGCTCACTATTCTCACAGACACAGAACACATGCACTTGCACACACACAAACAATGGAGGCTTACCATAGCAAACATATGCATACAATGTAGCAAATCCATGTAGGACTCAAAGACTATAAGATGTTTTTAATGGCCAAAAGGTCTCTCCCTGGAGTACAGCAAGACCCATTTTACTATCCAGAGGACATCCTATTAGATTAGACTGGACAATTGCATTACTTTAAATTTATTATCGTTCAAGCTGTTTTTTTTTTCATCTTATTTAAAGGTTCTATTAAAAGGTCCTGTTGTTGCAATAGTGTGCTACATGCAGAAAATACATTTTCATTTAAAATGCTGAGAATAGAAAGAATTATCCTTTAAACACTGTAATTTACTATAATAATGATTTATTCTGTCACCCCTCACCTAGACCTATAATCTTCTGAAAAAGTCTGGGATATGCAAAGACGATATTGTGATGTTTGGAAGAACACGTTGTACCTTTAAAAAACTGCTCTTTGAAATGTTTCCAAAATGAATCAAATAAACAGAAAAAAAACCATCAAGAGTTCAAACCCGAATGCAATTCTGTTTCATCTCTGGTGATGTGCAGCCACATTTCTCACACATTCGGGGTTTAAACACTTGTGAACGCCAAATTTTCAGTGCCCTTGAGGGAAGTCACTCCATTAATCCATGAGCTTTCTTTTCAGTGCAGCATGCGAAATTGCTTTTGCCCTGAGAAATGACTGTCATTCAACTTCATGAGCATTTCTTCTTCTTGTGGGTCCCCCAGATTTTTAGCTCAAAATGTAATAAATATTGAATAATCAAAGCAGTTCTTTGCAAACAAACAAGCTATAAAATATCTCCCTATGCGATTTGTAGAGCATGGTATCATTTGAGCATGGATTTCACACGAACTGATTATGAAACACATCTGAGGGATTTTAAATTCAATGTAGTGAGACTGGTTTGAATAAAACACCAAATAACTCTGTCACCCCTGAAAAGAAACGTCTCCAGGCTATGTATGTAACCATGGTTCCTTAAAGGAAAGAGACACTGCGTTCAGAAACGCTGGGGGAACACCTTCTGCATGACACGCTCTGAATCTGCTGTAGAATCTGTCCAATGGAAGGGTGCAACATCAAG
This sequence comes from Enteromius fasciolatus, assembly GCA_032361145.1. Taxonomy (NCBI): domain Eukaryota; kingdom Metazoa; phylum Chordata; class Actinopteri; order Cypriniformes; family Cyprinidae; genus Enteromius; species Enteromius fasciolatus. The sequence continues at coordinate 4,785,470 of JAUMHR010000042.1, read as the reverse complement.
TGATGTCAGACCAGGAAGTATATAAGGCACAGCGCCAGAGGTATGGCACCGAGACGAAGTGTCTCGTTCCCTCAAGGAACCATGGTTACATACGTAACCTAGAGACATTCCTTTTCGGGAATTTGAACTGCGTCTGGAATCGCTAGAGGAACAAGATACCTACGCCGCCAGACTCCAAGTCCCTGCCCTGTCAATTCAAGTCAAGTCACTTTTATTTTTTATAGCGCTTTTAACAATACAGATTGTAGCAAAGCACTGAACATTATCAAATAGAACAACAGAGTGATGGTAATGTA
>JAUMHR010000042.1:4746586-4758733 GCA_032361145.1 Enteromius fasciolatus | reverse complement strand
ATTGCTGTTCATTTGAACAACTTTCAAGGCGATTTTTGCATCCTCAGTTTCCAGATTTTCAAATAGTTGTATCTCAGCCAAATAGTGTCCTATCCTAACAAACCATACATCAGTAAAAAGCTTATTTATTTGTGGTCCAGGGCCACAAATGATAGCCTGCACGATTCATTTATTTGATCATTAATGAAAGATCATTTGCCCTTTACTTATTTTCTCACCCAAAGTACTAAGTTCATTTTTACCAGGGCTTCTACAATCTCAGCCAACATGCCATGCAGTGCACACATTTTCCACTCTGTCTCATCTGTGTTGTTGAAATGCAGCTGTGCACGTGTGTGTCCGACAGAAACCCCACAGCATCCTGGGCCAAACCCTGAGCCCATCTGGAGGGGAGCAGGAAGCATCCAGGGAACCCCACAACTATTAAAAGGTTTCACTGGTAGCTGAGAACAACAACAGTTTTATATGTGGAGCATTTAAAACAACCACTAACGTATACCACAAGGTATCTCTAAACATTCTGGCACTGGTCCCTCGCCCAAGGAATGGAGAAAATATGACGTGTTGGAAATATTGAACGAAACGAAGTGCCTTTTTTCACTCTGTCATGCGAGCTGCTGTAATGAATTGGGCTTCACAAGGGAGATCCCTGGGTGTTAACGAGACGCCCGTCCTCCTCCCCACTGGGTTTTATGAAGTAGTGAAGCTTCCTGGTGTTGTGGCAGCTGTGCTGTCAGCAGTTTGGAGGTGGGATTTTTTTATTTTCTATACAGGTGAATCACAATGTTTTCCTTTACCAGGTTGGGCCGACATCAAGTTACCGTTAATTATCAACAGCTGATTACAGCTCTCATGCTGTAAGACTGTGGCTGCATCTCAATCAGCTCTCTAGCTACCTATATAGCGAATCAGTGCACTGTGTACTGTACACACATTTGCACCCTACCGAATTTACACTGGCTCTGTCCCAATACCCACACCTGCAGTCTTTGACTACTTGTCAACTTAAATTACTTTTTTTTTCTGTACTTAGCTCAAGTGTTCAAGTGTGTGTAAAACTTTTTCTGTTGTAAAACACATTTGTGTGTTTACACATTTAGATTTTTCAAAGAGTAAACTTTTCCATATCTTTTTGGTAGTCCCTATTTAACAGATGGCTGCATTTAATAGTATCGCTACTAATCAAATGATCAAAAGCAGTTGTGCAACATTTTGTGTTTTACCACCAAATTATGTGTAATATATAATTAAGTGGAACATATTCACCGACTGTGTAAGTTCCTGAACATGATGAATGATGGGATTTTTTTTTAACTGTAGTGAACTTCCTATCACATGCACATGCTTTATAGGGGCCCAAATTGCATGCAACTCTGCAAATGCATACTATCCAGTACATCAATAATAGTAGTCCATATGAGCCAAGTATTTATAATATTCATAAAACAGTAGGCAATTCTGAAGTGTGCATCAAGTGGACACTTTTCTATCCCATAAGGCCATGGGACAGGATTTGAGAAATGCTGCAACTAACACCATATAGATTACATGACAGTGACAACATTGCGGATGTGGCAGTCCAATGTTTAATCATACTACACACATTTATTACAACTTAATTTTCAAACCAAATGTAGTACTTACTAGATAGTTTGCAATTCTGGATGAATGGGGGGTATTTGGACAGATTACTTAATTTCCAGCAACATCCGTACTTTAGTTGTAAAACGTCACCACTAATTTATGAACAACAGGTCTGACTACTATATTTTAGGTTTTGTGCTACTATTGATTCAGGTTTTGTGCTTCAGAATTTCCCTTAAAGTAACATAGTGAGCATTGATTCTCCCTTCAGTGATCCAAGGATTTCGCTTCAAAAAAGATAAAAGATTCAAGGATAGCCTTCAAAAAAGGTATAGCACTCTGACTGAGATGCACCCTGGTGTGGTGTCTGAATTCACATACTATTTACTTAAGGGGGATCATTTGATTTCGCTATACAATCTGTGTTGTGTATATATTTCCCCAATAAAAAAAGAAACCTACTTCACGACTGATAGTAAAATGATGTGCAACATGAATGTAAACATACTACATTCGTCAGCTGTGTCCGAAATCATATTTAATTACCTCTCTGATGTAATTATTTTAAAATTATGTTATGACTATATGTAAAATAAAATCTATATAGAATGCATGTAATCTGGACTACATTTGCCATGCTGTTGCATCACTTCATTGCCATTCAAAATCTGGGCATAGGTAATACGTCATCCAGAGACTTTTTGCCTACTGTTTTATAAAAGCTATGAATTCTTTCCTCATGTTTTTTGCCCACCAGTAGTATTCTCTGAATGAAGGAAAAACTAATTTGGCCAGGTTGGTGCTCCAGGTGGTCAAACCACACTTCATAACATTTAGGAGGTGAGGTGTCACTCCTAAAAATGTCTTTATGCTTCAGTCCATACACATAAAAATAGCCGCCTGTGACGTCTTTGCGGTTTCGTTACAGCTGTGAGTTTCTACATGTATACAAGCGTGTTTACCTCAGCAGGATAGTGTGTTTCTTTCACAGTTGTGCACCTGGTATTTATCACCTTATGGGGACCAATTGTCCCACAAAGATAGACATACCAGTAAATTTTGACCTTGTGGGGACATTTGTTAGGTCCCCACGAGGAAACAAGCTTGTAAATCACACAGAATCAAGTTTTTTGAAAATCTAAAAATGCACATAGTTTCCTATAAGGGGTTGGTTTAGGGGTAGGGCGATACCACATACTGTTTGTACAGTATGTTTACAGTGTTTAAACACCATTACGCCTATGGAATGTCCCCATAAGACATGTAAACCCAATGTGAGTGTGTGTGTGTGTGTGTGCACATACCTATGAAAAGCAGTGTTGGTGTGGGGTCCTCTTTTTTCCTGCAGCCCTACTGAATGGTATTTCCCATACCCCCCCCCCACTTCTGTTTCCAGGGAAATGTCTTGGCCGTTGGGGAGCCCAGCTCGTAAATATGCAGTGCAGGGAGATCCTCGCAGTTTTTTTAAGCTTAGTAGGGGAACATGAGGTAGGTTTATTTTGTCATTTCCCTTTTTTGTTTTCTTCAGCGTTACAAAACGACCTGCTAATACACCTTAAGAATGTTTTTATTGCATTATTTTGGGAAAACTGAACACATGTTGATGTCAGTCTACAAATGAGTCACATTTGCCAACGCAATCTGTGTAAAATTAACACTGATCCTTAGTTAATAATGACAATAAACGGCTTTTCTTCTTAAACTGACTAGAGTGATGAAACTAGTCACCATCTGGCAGGAGAAACCAAGTGAAAACTATAGATCAGATAAAAATGGAATAAATGAGGGAGGGATTTCATCATAGACACTTTCATTGATGTATTCTGTGATCAAGTATAAACTGAATATTGGCAGTGGCACAAGGAAACTCGTGTTTGTGGTAAATTGAGACATTTTGAGGTCTGTCAGCTCAGAAAGGGTAATTAAGCCTGACAGTGAATTTTGCAGTCTTTGTTTAATAACTCTGCTGACATCTGCTGGGCATTAAAGCCATTACAGAAGTATAGTTGGTCTTTTCTTGAGGACCAGTTACTGTCAGAGCAGTTAAATGAAAGTGAAATCCTAAATGCACTCTGATCTACACTCACGAATGGGTGTAATATTAACCATAATGTTTCCTTTACCCTTGTCATCTTAGATTATAGAGCCTGCAGATCATTGACACTTTATTTGAAAACATTGCTGTCAGAAACACACAACAAAGTATTAAAAAGATGGAGAGATCTTCATTTAGAATATGTGGAACTATATCTCCTTTGTGCAAACTTTTTTTAATTTGTGTTTTAAATTTAGATTATGGATGTCATGTTGTCCTTTGTTGTTTTCCAATAAGAGGTTGAAACATTTGGAAATTAGTAATTACAGACCATTTAAACAAAAATACACAAAAAGAAAATAACTTTATTACTTTTAATTAAATCAGTTACCATGGCAACATGATAAACAACAGGCTGTTGTTCTGTGACAATATCGTGAAAGAAAAAATAAATACATTTAACTGAATTGGTCTGTAATGTACATTTTCTAAACATATTAAAAAAAAAAACACAATGTCTTAAAGCAACCACCATAGACACCAATCTGTGATCAATATCAATACTGCATAAATCTGGATCTTCATGATTCAGTTCTGTGTCTCTCATATCTTTTGAAAAAAGCATTATCATCAAGTCAAGCATGAGCTCTTTTTATTTTAACTTTATCACATGCCCTGTTAATATATTTAGCTCTGTTAACCTCCTGATGATCTATTAATCAATTAATGGAAATGTTAACAGATTTGATCAGACTCTAGACACAGTTCTAAACAAAGAGCAGTTCACTGTCATTGTCACGAGATGACTTAAATGTTTCGCGCTCTCGCTTCCTTGATCCAGGCAAGACTTGGAGGCAAGATTAGAACGAAAAAAAGAATTTATTAACTGAAAAACCACAAAACAAAGAAAAACGCAGAGAGCAAAGCGGGAACACAAAAGCAGACATCATACGTTAACAACTGACCTTGAACACTAGACAGAGCTTGGTTTAAGTGCACAGACTAATCAAAGACTTAAGACAATACACCTGGGAAAGACAGCTGGCAGATAATCAAACACTAATGACAGGGACGGGGTTACAAACGATCAGAGCACATGGGGGAACAGAATGGAAACAAACACAAGAGCACATGGAACAGATATCGAAACAAACACAGAACACGCCTACAGCGTGACATAGCCCCCCCCCTTAAGGTGTGGCTTCCAGACACGCAAGGGCACAGACAACAAGGAGGGATGTGGCACAGAGGTGGAGCAAACTCCCAACAGGGGGTGGGATGAAGGGTGTCTTGGAAAAGTTCACCGGTAGCCATGGCGGATCTGGAGCTTAGGGCGGCCATGGTGGAGACACCCACCTGGGTGGATCAGATGACGGAAACACTCTCCAAGGCAGAGCAGACGGCGGAGACGCCCACTTGAGCGGAGCGGAGGAGGAGATGTCCACGAGGGCGGATTCGCCCACTTGAGCGGAGCGAGCAGCGGAGACACCCACCAGGGCAGACCAGACGGCGGAGACGCCCACCATGGCGGAGCAGATGGCGAGGATGCTCTCCAGGGCCGACCAGACCACGAGGATTCCCTCCTGATTCAAACAAACAGTTCATAGGCCTTCCAAGGTGGAGCAGCCCATCTGGGCCTACCAGATAGTGAAGATGCTCTGCTGAACCCAACAGTCAGTGATAGCGCCCTTCTAGACCGAACTGACTGTGGTAAGACCCTCTCAACCTGACCGGACAGCGGCTCGGAGACCTCCATAGGCTGTGCAGCCACCAACGGAATCTCTGGAGATTCTACGACCGGAACCGACATCTCCAGAGGTTGTGCAGCCACTGACGGACACACACGGGCACTGCCGGCTCGGGCCACCATGGATCGGGATTGCAGACTGGGTCTGGAGGATCCGGCCACCAAGGATCCAGATCACAGACCAGGTCTGGCGGATCCGGCCACCATGGTTCCGGATCACAGACCAGATCTGGCCGATCCGGCCACCAAGGATTCAGATCACAGACCGGGTCTGGCGGATCCGGCCACAATGGACCCCCATCGTCGAAAGATGTATCAGAACACCCCTCCTCGGACCATGACACGGGGATGGAACCCGTGACTTGCGGGTTAGAAACCGCGAGGATGGGTGACAGCACTCCTGGCTGTGAGACCGGGACAGACTGGACTAGACACAGTCCCCCGTACCGTGCTACGGGACTGAGACTCGATACTGATAGGCCAGACACCCTGAGGGCCTTCGACAGCTCTCCTGGCTGTGACGCTGACATCGACTGGACTGAACACGGTCCCTCAATAGTGTGCTATGGGGCTGAGACCCGTTAATGGTTGGCGGACCACTGTGAGGGCCTTCGACAGCTCTACTGGCTGTGTAACAGGAACCAACGGCCCCTCTCGCTGTGCCATGATGTTGGGGCCCATCACTAGCGTATTAGGAATCGCTAGGATGGGTGGAAGCAGCTCTCCGGGCTGTAAAACCGATACTGACTGGTTTGAACACGGTCCCTGTCGCCGTGAAACGGGACTGAAACCCAACTTTTGTGGTTCTGAGACCACAGGGAAAGAAGATATCAGCTCTCCTGATTCAAATGGTCTTGACCCTATTGGCTTTCCATATTCCTTACGAGTGTGGAGTTGTGACGGTGCTGGCAACCGTACTGGCGGGTTAGAATCTGCGAGGACTACACACGGCTCGTTTGGTCGTGAAAGCAAAACTGATGCTGACGCATGCGGATCAGTAGACCGTGGCGAGCTCGGGGGCGGATTAGACTCCGAGGAGATGAACGCAGTCCGCTGCTCAATCTTAAAGGATGATTCGTAATAAAAACGGTGCTCTGGTGGTGAAGTGACGGCTCGCGGTGCTTTCTCCTCCTGGGCTCAACGCTACCTCCCAACTTAACCTCATGGTATCGGAAGATCCAAGGTGTGGTGGTAGCAGGTACCAACGCGAAAAGCCGCTATGAGCACCTCGTCCGCGAAGCTTATTTCTTGAGCCAGTTCGTAGAATTTCCTGGCAAAGTCCCAGAAAGATAAGTTCTCCAGCACCAGGGCGCTGAATTTAGCGAACGCCAACTCCATGTCTGGTCAGTTGTTCTGTCATGAGACGACTTAAATGTTTCGCACTCTTGCTTCCTTGATCCAGGCAAGACTCTGAGGCAAGATTAGAACGAAACTAAGAATTTATTAACGGAAAAACCACAAAACAAAGGAAAACGCAGAGAGCAAAGCGGGAACACAAATGCAGACATCATACATTAACAGCTGACATTAAACACTAGACAGAGCTTGGTTTAAGTGCACAGACTAATCAAAGACTAAAGACAATACACCTGGGAAAGACAGCTGGAAGATAATCAAACACTAATGACAGGGGCGGGGTTACAAACGATCAGTGCACATGGGGGAACAGAATGGAAACAAACGTATAAGGTTATGAATATAACCATGGTTCTTTGAGGGAACGAACACTGCGTCCGAAGACGCTATGGAAACGCCTTCATGCGTGATGGCTCTGAATCTGCTGTATCAATGTCCAATGAGTGGGAGCGACGTCATGGGCGGTGACATCAGACCAGGAAGTATATAAGGCACATGGTGCCTGCTCGCGCTAGCTTTCGACTGCTGTGAAGAACTGCGCCGGCAGGGGGCGCAGGAGGTATGGCTTCGAGACGCAGTGTTCATTCCCTCATAGAACCGTGGTTATATTCATAACCTTATACGTTCTTTTCCGGGAACTCCCACTGCTTCCGAAGACGCTATGGGAACACTATACCATTGCTGCCATAAATCCAAGACCCTGCCCTGTGCCACTGTCTCATCGTTAATCGGTTATAAGGGGTCGATGATGCATTCATCCGCATGTCCAGACGGCAATACCAGACAGCGTGGAGGGGGTAGACCAACCCGCAGCATCACGAATGTCCTCGCCTGGGACACCTGTAGATAGGCTGTCAAGCCATACCTCTTGTGGAGTGAGCTCTGGTCCCCACCAGCGAGGGGAGATCAGAGGAAAGAACAGATCGTGATTGTCTCGACAATGCTACGACTGATAGACTGCTTAGTAGCAGGCTGACCCCTATTTGGCGGACCGACCCACGCCAGTAGCTGGTCAGACTTTTCCACAAGGCTTCCCCTTTTACACTTCTACTGGTCAAGATCCCCGAAGGGAGGAGGATGAAATGCCTGTAGCTCGATGGGGCGAGGTGCTGCAGTAGTGGGACCTTTAACATGAAACCCTGTCAAGGGTGAGACCAATTCGCCAGTCCGGGCGTAATTAAATCAGAAGGCGCTACTGAAAGGGCCTGAAGGTCTCCTACTCGCTTAAGAGAAGAGATTGCTGGCAAGAACGTATTCTTGAATCTATAGAGGGTAATCAGGATCTCCTCTATGGGCTCAAGGTGGTTCACACCGAGCCTCTAGCCCAGGAATCACGTAGGGACGTGAGAGCATACAGGAGGTTCAACCTCGATGCACCTTGGAGGAACTGTACTATCAGGGGGGAACTACCAACTGTATTGACCATCTGAAAAGTATGGAAAAATTGCAAAAGCTGCAGTATGCAATTTGAAAGTAGAGTGGGACACCCCGTGGAAATCTAGCCTGCAGATATTCAAGAACTGTACTAGCTGGACAGCTAGCAGGGTCATGCTGGCGACTTCTACACCACGAAGTGAGACTTCACTTGAGTAGCACTTTTTCCCCATGGAGGGAGCTCTGGATTGGAGGGCAGTCTCTATCACATTTTTCGGGAGACCGACTTCTAACCATCGTGCCCTTCAGGGCCACATTTTTAACCTCCACACCTGTGGGCATGGGCGAAATGTCATGACCCCCGCCTATGAGAGGAGAATCTACTCTTATGGGAACGTTTCCTTCAACCGCCTAGAGGATCTCTCAGGCCTATAACTCGGCCCGGCTAGCACGGGCTATATATAGTAAGCGGACACCGTTAGCATACTCTCATAAGAGCTCCCAGGAGCAGAATAATCGGGGGAAATTCGCACAGCCTCGGCTGAGTCACAGTTACCAGCTTCTACCTTGTCTGGGGAGCTGGGAAAGCTGGAGAGAACTAAAGGAGACATACACAATCTACCGACTCGTGAAGGTTCATTCAGCTCTATTTCAAAATTCACTTCATTGTTGAGGTGAAGAATATCGTCCCCGAGCCTCGGCCCTTGCCTCAGCAAGACATTCGCTAGTTCATTCACATGGTCGGGAATACACAGTGAAAGGATTCAACTCCGACTCTCAGGCGAATCTGACGTGCCAGTTCATACAGTGGCTAAATCCACAGAGCCTGCCGGGGAATGACTTATAAGACCACTTTAGTGTTGTCGGTGCAAACAAACAAATGATCTATTCGATCTGGGAAAAGGTGTTTTACTATTTGAAACACGGCCAGCATCTCCTGGCAGAAGCTGTGCCAAGTGAGATGGCGGCCAGTTCCCAGACCGTGGGCTGTTTTCAAACCGGTGAGCGCATCCGTCTGCCAAACTATCTGGCGACGGGAGCTCGAAAAACCGGGCCCATTTGCTATACTGAACCCTGGACGCTATAAATGAAGGCTTTCTCTTTCTCTCGCATCAGCGTTTAGTTTTGCATACACATAACCTGAAGCCACAATGGAGCTAAGGCTGTATTTACTACTTTCGTATGAGTGACACCAGTTTCCTTGGTGGCACGGAGGGCCAAATCAGCCGTCTTCCTCAACTCTGTAATTTCATCAGAAGTGATGTTTTTTCGCACACATCTAAATTGTGCAGCAGGTCCGCCTGATAGGCCTGAAGCACGGCCATGGTGTTGAGGCATGCTGCGGCCTGACCTGCTGCCGAGTACCCCTTGCCAGCGAGTGCTGATGTTGTTCTTGGCGACTTCGAAGGCAGGGACGGAGCCTTCAGGGACGACGCCACCTCGGGGGACAGATAACCCGCAAGTGTCTGTTCCACCCGGGGCATCGCCCTGTAACCGTGTTCATCCAAACCCGCTACATTTCCAATGTAATCGTTCGCGGGGATGTACACACGGGCCGAAAACGGGCTTGCCCACGATCTACACACTTCCTTGTGTAGATCGGGGAAAAGTGGTAAGCTCCGCTGTGGAGGTGGTGGCCGAGCGCGCAGCAGACGCTCATCGAGCATACTTTTATCTGCTGCGGACTTTGTTTTAGTGGGCCAGTCAATCTTTAGTTTTTGGACTGCATTTGTAACCACCTCCAACAGTTCCTCGAATTTTATAGTCTGGGGCGGCTCATCAACACTCTCACTTTCAACCTCCTCGGGCTTGTGATCTCAGCTGGGCTGGAGACAATTGATCGGTCTCCATAGCCTCAGCAAGATCACATTGGGAACCCCACGATCTCAGACCTGAGCCGCGGGGCTGGCCAGTGAAATCCCCCTCAGTAAAGAGGGCTTTCCGGGATCGGAGCAGCCTCAGCGACAGCAGCTCGCAGTGCGGGCAGCTTTTATCTGGTCCCGCCGAAGCGTTTGCTGCGTGCTCCGATCCCAGGCAGGCAACACAAAGTGTGTGTGTGTGTGTCGCCATCCGTGATGAATCTGTTGCACGGAGGCGCACACCGTTTAAAGCCCCGTTGCCTGACTTTAGCCTTGCTTGTCCTTTTCATTTTATCAGTAGAGAAAAGTGTGGATGAACTAAGAAAAACAAATACAGAGCTGGGCTCTTACTCCACTGGAGGAGCCTGCTCAATGTATTATTTCACTGTTTTACAAACACTAGTTTTGAAAAACACACTCTTTCACATACACACACACTTTTGGGGATGGGAAGAAGGGATTTTTTGACTCGTTCACTCAACACAGAATAGACAAATGGTACAGCAGAAAGCTAGCACGAGCAGGCACCATGTGCCTTATATACTTCCTGGTCTGACGTCACCGCCCATGACGTCGCGAAAAGAACGTATAAGGTTATGAATATAACCACGGTTCTATGAGGGAACGAACACTGCGTCTCGAAGCCATACCTCCTGCGCCCCCTGCCGGCGCAGTTCTTCACAGCAGTCGAAAGCTAGCGCGAGCAGGCACCATGTGCCTTATATTCTTCCTGGTCTGACGTCATTGGTACAGCAGATTCAGAGGCGCCAGGCATGAAGACGTTCCCATAGCGTCTTCAGACGCAGTGGGAGTTCCCGGAAAAGAACACAAGAGCACATGGAACAGATATCAAAACAAACACAGAACACGCCTACAGCGTGACAGTCATAATGATATTCAGAATAATAAAATTTTTTATTGGTGTTTTTCTTGATTTTTTTAAGATTAATAATACAGTTAGTTAGTTTATTTAGTCTATTTTGTTTGTGTGTGCTTCGGGAAACAATTTCAGTTCATTAAATTCAATTGTACAAGACAAATGAATTGATATGCATTACATCACAGACTTCATATTTGGTTTCTATATATCTATAAAATGCCATGATAGAGTTGAGCTTATTGTTATCAAGATTAGTTCAGTATACAGTATCCTGCCTGCCTCCAGTCCCTTGTGTTCAAAAGCATTCCTGTTTATTTATTCATTTGACTGTTCTTATCAAAGTCAAGCATTTGAATAGTACTTTTCACATGCCATGTTCATGTGCAGCTATACAGACAATGGACAATCATAAATAAATGTATAAAGCCTTAAAGCTAAAGAGCAAACCAAAGTCAGCTGTAAGGAAAAACTCTACAAGATGTTTAGGTAGTGGAAGGAAAAAACCTTGAAAGGAATCAGATTCAGCTGGGGGAGCTTTTCCTTCTCTGTCATGGCAATGGATGCACATATGCTAAGCATTATTTAGTGATGAGTCATCTGTTCATTGAATAAAATAAAGTGATCACAGAGGCGCAAACAGATAAAAATAAAAAGGCTTTATTCATTATGACTGACAAAGATTTTACTATTCTGCACCTGGCCATTTTAATTTTGTAGATATTTCTTTACTTTTACTTTTATGTTGCTCTGCGAGTAACCTTTTTAATCAGTTCAGGGCATATGTTTTGTTAACAAAACCCCCCCCCCAAAAAAATGAAAAACTGATGAATCCAAGCAGAACCCATAAACTCCAGTCATCTCAGTATTCCTCAATATCACATTAATCGCACCATATTTGTCGCAGTCTGACTGACAGTTCCTCATTCTCTCACAGCCATGCAGTTATAGATACCATGATTAAAAAAACGCCTCAATATTCACCAGACTAAATTGGCTTAGAACAGAAGCCTGCATTATCTCTTGGCAATTGACTCATTCTGTCCTTTTGTTTCATATAGAATTGATTTGAATGAATCCAGGCAGGTAAATGACTTGAGTTTCAATAATAAACTGTTATCTGTCCTCCACACCTAACCTGATTTTATCTACTAGGGCACAGTGATCTCAATAATAATTCACATTTGAGTATTCCAGTTTACTGCTGCACCTGATAGCTTGGCAAGATACACCAACCATTTGTTTTGTTTTGTTTTGTTTTGTTTTGTTTTGTTTTGTTTTGTTTTGTTTTGTTTTGTTTTGTTTTGTTTTGTTT
>JAUMHR010000042.1:4706583-4732180 GCA_032361145.1 Enteromius fasciolatus | reverse complement strand
ACCTTAAGGATCGAAACACGACGCAAAAGGGTCTTGACCAAGCGTCAAAATGTGACGAGTTGGAGTGAGACTGTGTTGATTTATCATAAAAAATGTTCCATGTGGCTCTGGGGGGTAAATAAAGGCCTTATGAAGCAAAGCAATACATTTGTGTAAAAGTAAACTGCATAATTAAAACTTTATAAACCAAAGCTTATGGTAACTGTCATGCGCGCGTTCACTACACATACTACAACATACATGGTCTATTCGGTCATGGTCTATTTCAGCCCGAAAAATAAGATTGATTAAGGTTTGGCTTATGGCTAGTTGGTCAAACTACTTCTTAGTAGCCTGTGTATGTAACAGGACCTGGTCAAAAATTACTGACCTACCAAATTAATGCTAATAAATTTCTTGTTATGCTTTTTTATTGGCAAATGTGGGATTCATTTTCTTTGGCAACTTGTCTTCTGTTAGTTATCACAAGTTTTGTCTATAACCAATCAGTTTCAAGAAGAAACTGAAAAAAGTTGACAAAAAGATTAAATCCAAGAATTGTTAGAGTGCATTATGGGTTATGAAATGTTCATATTTTGATTGACATGGTTGACATGAATGCAAAGATATCACTTTCATTTTCTTATAATATGCATTCATTTTTACCTTATTTGCTCAAGGACTCCCAAACGACTGATTCATCGATTCATTTTTCCAAACCCCGCCTTTGCGTGACACTGATTCTGATGGTGATTGGTTGATTTCATTTAAAGTTGAGCTTGTGAGCTTTTGACTCTCCAAAAGCAGCACCTAGTGGCAAAGAATGAATTTGCATTTTTATTCAGACCAATGTGAAAATCAAGTTTTCCAGGTCTGCACACAATTGAGCGAGCAATATGTTTCATGTTGATGTCATAACGAAACGGTTTGGGATTTGATTCAGAGTCTACTCTTTCATTTGATGGACAATAACTGTATACACGTTGTACTTTCAGATTCAAATGTTTTTAGTCTCTTATAGCTGTGCTACACCCTGCATGAAAGACAGTTTTGAAAATCTATAATAAGGGAGAATTTAATAATAAAGCACAGTGAAAGATTTATGAGCAGTCATTTTTTTATACCTGTCATTTTTGACCAGGAACACCAAATTAGAATTTTCAGCACAGAATAAGGTCTAAACTAACTGGATTCAGTCTGTTTTCTCCATTTGAAAATTGAAAAGATTGTTTAATGTACAATAATAGCAATAGTATCCACTCTGTGGTCTGCAGAGAATAGCTTGTAGCATGAAAACACGTCCATTTCTCTCATCCTATTTTTAAGATCCATTTCTAACCACATTTGAAACAGTTTTAGGGGTGACAGTTTTGGCACTTTAAGTGACTATGATGTAGTTACTGAGGACAATTGAAAGTCTTATTCTGAGCCGAACTTCAGGCTGTTCTTTCATCTGTCTCTTTATAAATTCATTTTCTATTGATTACTCAGTGTCTGTAGGGTGGGCTTGTGAAGTGTGCGTGCAGCTTCCCACAAGCATCTCTCACTGCTGCAAGGGCACAGTGGGTTGGGGCTTGGCAACAGTATCCACGGCAACAGCTGCTGCACCAGGCCGGTTAACACTTTACTGACAGGTAACTTCACTGACCTTCTGTTTTATCTTGACTTCATTTTGAGGGACATCAAATCGATTGGTTTATTGAGCCTGTGGGCATGACTTAGGCACTGATAAAGTCAGCTCTTTTTTAATGACTGATGTTTTAGATTGTGGCTTATCATAGTTATTCTTTTTTGATATACAGTATGTGGTGATTAGATTAGGTGGTATCAGCTAAATTGCTATCTGCAGGATTTTTCCTTAAGAACTTCTAGAACGAATTGTCATGTGCAAAATTGAATATTAAAATCTCTTTTGTTTGAGACAATTGTTCTGACCATGTGCAGGATGACCGCTCTCTGATAGGAGAAGGTCATGATCAGGACAACCCTGAGAGTTTCCCTCTGTTGCCTCATCCAGTCATTGTCCTTCCACCAGGAGAAAAACATGAATAATTCATCAGCGTCTGTGTGCATATGCATGCTTGATTTTGTTAAAGGGATAGTTCATCCAAAAAATGAAATTCCTGTCATTATATACTCACCATAAATGCCGTTCCATACCTGTACAATGTTCTTTCTTATGAGATATTTTGAAGGATGCTGATGTCCAAAGGATCTCAACATCTCAACAAAGTGATGGTTTACCATAAACAAGGCAAAAAGCACCATAAAAGGATGACTTCTACCCTTTGTGTGCCACAGTCCAGTTTTAGTTTAAAAAAAAGGTATCTAAAAAAGGTGATCATCTTCTCCACTGCTTGGACATCAATAACATCATGTATCTTTGGGGAGAAGCTTTGTTGTAGAGCATGGCAGGTATACAGATTCAACATTGTTTTTGAAGAATTTTTAATGGTGTTTCATCCCAGTTGTTCTTTTATGATTGTTGTTAGATTTATAAATGCATACATGCTAAATGCATAATTGTAAATATAAGCTGTTCTGTGTTTGCATGTAGATATATTTTGTGTAATAAAAATTTAGATAGCTAGTTTTTATAAATTCTTTCTTTATTTCAGTTGTATATTACATGCATCATAGTTAAAAATGAGTTCATTGTTGATTTGCAGTTGTTGCATTAATAAACATGTTGTCTTATCAAATTCACTTGAGTGGGAATTTGTTTTATAATTAAACACAGTACACTTAAGTGATATAAATAATTCCAAAAACTCTCATTCATTTTTGTCCTGTGTAATGCACCATACATGTCACAACCTTCCTGTGGATAGCTAAACATTTCAGACACCATCTGTTGCTGACTTAATATCAGAATAACCGAATTCCCTTTTTTATTAGAACTAACCATTTCCACTTGACAAATTAAGTGTAGGTAATCTAAGCATACCTGATCTAAATTTCTATTTTTAACACATACTCATGCATTCACACAATGTCTATCATTCTTACTTTAGGGCATGTCTCTTTTCTTGTCATGTCTGGCTGCTCATGGTCTCTACAGAACAGCTGAGGAGGTTGTTTGGAATTTATGTGCACTGAGGTGTGGATAACACATCCAAGTAACTTCAAGTAAATCCATTTCTACTTTATCTTTGTCACAGGAAGGAAAACTAAATAGAGATTTGGGTACAGGATAAACAACCTGAAATATGCTGACACTATACAATGTGAAGTCAGTCATCAATAGCATTGGAATTACAGTCTCTGATGATGTTAGTGAGGTGTACCAAATAACACAGATAATAGCAATGGAATATGGGCTAAATAAAGTCTCTGTTTAGGCTTGGGGTGTAAGAGGAGGCTCTCAGTGCACATTTGTCACAATAGGACATCCAGCCTGTTAGCAGCATTGCAGGGATATAAATCTTTGTATAACTGCAGTGTATGTTATTGCCCACACAGCACAGAGGTGCAGTCACGAGTGTTACCTACCACACACCATATGTGGGCTTGTTACAGGTAAAGGTTGAGTTTGTGTGTGTGGGGGGGGTGTGTGTGTGTGTGTTCACATACAACAGTAATGTCACTCATGTCTGTGTCCTTTGTACAAGCAAATTCTTTAGTTATTTTAGAATTCATTTTATTAGTTGCAAAATCTCCATTGCTTTTCACTGAAAAAGAAGAAAAAACACACACACACACACACACAATGTAATTGTCCTTGTCCTCTTGACTCCTGATCCCTGAAGACACACATAAACTAGAACATGATGAATTATGGGATAGCTGGCACAAAGCTGAGGGTGGGCTTGCTGCTGAGTTCTTATTGTATCCAAAAAGGTCACGTTGTTAAGATTAACTTTAAGACATTTGCTAATACATTTTTAGGATTGAAAGTTTGCTATCATTAGTTAATGCATTGTTAATTAACACGAACCTGAATATTTTTACTAACAATAACAAAGTTTGTTAAGAAACGCTGTAAAATCAATGTTAGTTAATGCATTGATTGGTGTTAACCAGAGCTTTTTAAAAAGTGTTACCATTTAGTTTAGCTTGTTATACTAAAACAACTAAAACTTAAGGAAAAATTAATATAATCTAGACAGTTTTGCGCTAAAATAACAGATATTAATAAAACTAACAAAAACACAAAACATAACAAACACTTTACAATTTAAATAAAATCAGAACATCTAAATATATATTATAAAACTGCTAAAACAACTCCGATATATAGCTCACTGAGCAAACAGGGTTTTTTTTTATTAAACCTTCTCATTAATAATTGAATTTGAGACTATTAGCATTCCTTCTCTGCTCTAATTGTTAGTTAAAAAGTGTAAGCTATAATTCATAAACAAAAAAGTTTAATACAGCTTGGAAATCAAGTTAAGTATCATGACATGTATTTGTTACTTTAACTATATATTTACTTGATTTAACCTGCATTAATTAACATATTTAAGTAGATTTAGTGATATTTACATTTTTACATAAATAAAACCAAACAATGTAGAAAGTAGGCTACATCATTTATTTTTTTTAGTGATCTTAAAAAAGTAAGGCAAAAAAAAAGTTGATAAAATTGATGTTTTCTCATATTTCTCGGCTGACCATAATGAAATAGAAATGCATTAGCTGTTCAGTTATGAATATTGACAGTAGATGTCTTATGTTCTGCTGTAAAAGCAAATAAATTGTTATAATCCTCGAAACGTGTCTGTCATCATTTCAGTTTCATTAGCCATTTCAGGTGAAGTTGCATTCAGTTTCACAAGGAAAGAAACATTAAGGTAGGCTTCATAATGTCAAGTCTTTATTGGTCACGTGCCATACAGCAGTAAGATAATGACTAAATAGAAATAACATCAACTACATTCAGCTCCAAACATTTCAGTCATCCAGTACACAGTGGCCCCTACACACTAGATAGCAAACAAAGTCACATTCTTAGCAGAAATAACAGGTTAATGCACACCCTGCCAGATTTAGAAAGCTGCTGGTGGCTTAAGGCATTTTTAATAACCGAGAGCATTCATACATAAACAGTCGCATGTTTTAGATGAATCGTTTTGTATCGGTGTAAAAGCAGGTTGCCTTTTTATGAAGGGATGTTGATTGCACATGCATTACAAAAGTTTGGCAGTGCAGGTTTGAAATCTTCCTTCTTCAAACTGCATTGTGTCACTATGTTTTCCGCAATCACATTTCGCAGAGCAATCCCGAAATGTTCAGGATACCAGGCCTAAGAAGCATCTGTGAGAATGTAAAGACAAAATTCCAGATTTGCCTGACATTCCCTTGCAGCTAAGCATGCCGATGTCACAGTGGTCATCGGAAGAATTAAATCCGAAACTCATTTAGTTCGGTTCCCATCATACAGCTCTTAAAGTGAATAAATCCCAACTTTATCAATATGTTCATACCTTCTAAAGAAAGAGTGCAGCAAGTCAGGCTGAACAAAGCCATGACATAGAGGCAAGTGGTATCAAAACCTGGCAGTGTAGCAGAAGTGTTATATGAAGATATTTCACTAGCATTACCTTTTAATATAAGTTTACCAAAGGGATTTATTGTTGACCCGTGGTTCACCATGACAGTGACTTCTTCGTATGAGAGTACACTAGATTCAAGTATGATGTTCAGGAGTTTGAGATGCATTGTGAATAGCTGTGCTGCATTTCCACACTGTAAATGTGCTTCAGGCATCCATGAATATACAGTTAAACGTTGAAATGTTAATGCAATTTCTAACTTCTAAGTATATACCGTTACTTTTATTAACAAAGTCATAATATTTGTATCAGCCGCCCAAACACATCCAATTCAAGACTCAGAAGCAGCAAGGTAAACTGAACTTAAAGCTGGCTCAAACAAGCCCTTTCTTTCTATTTCTTGTTTCTTACTCACAATATCTTCCCAATATTCCTTCATTGTGACAGTTGATATGGTTGAGATGCTGTTTACATACATTTAAGTGCCCTGGCTTTAATGTATTTGTCAGAAATTGTATTAATCACAAGCATTTAGCAGCATGTGAAAGGCTTCAGCAGTGCCGTGTAACATTTTCTCTCAGTCTTGCCCATTGGCTGGTGAACTAATGCAGCCTGAAGTACTGAGAGGAATGGCAGGCACACCGCTATGAAAGTACAGGTAAACATCTGTTGGACCCACACACAGTCATCATGCAAACAGCAGAAACACCTCATGCAGTGAGAACTTGCTATTAGGCTCACATCCTTGTTGCTTTTAAAGGGCAAGTGGGTAGAATATGTTTAATAATGGAATAAAAAGCAGTCTTGGAGAGGAATTTGGCTGGGTGGCATGTTTTCGAAACTATGCATGTCTAGTTCCGGATTTTTATTTAATTTGTTTTGGCAAGAATCCATTATGAGCATGCCGAACTGGAGATGCAATCCTGATGCAATGATACTCACAGATGCAATTGTGACTAGGGCTGGCATGATTTAAAGACTACACGCTTACAGCTTATATTGTATGACAGAAAATATTATTGCATGTCAAGTTTTGCACTGCAAGCTACCTTCACCAAATCTAAACACACAGACATTTTCTTAACGCAATGTGCTGAGAGAAGCCTGTTTTAGAGCAGTAACTGTAGAAGTGACGATAAGACGTATGCATTGAAGATTGTGTATTCTGTTGTAAGTGGTTCGCTACAGAAGAACTGTCGCCTGTGACTGAGTGGGAGGTGAATTAGTGGAGAATAAGTTGAAATATGCAAGATTCCTCTCTGAGACCCCCTTTAGTAAAGGGGTTGCTTTGGGAAAAGGGAAAAGAGGGTAATTGAGAAGACAGAGGGATGAGAGAAAGAGGGAAGAAAGAGGGTTTGAGACGTTTAGTTTTTCTGGTTGGTGGGGTTCATGTCTCCAGAGTCGATCTTGTCACTTGTCTTGGAGTCGTCAGACAGGGAGGAGCCTTTGTTGGGTTTGCTGCTCTGCTGATGCTTGTCGTCATCATCCTTGACCTCCTTCTTTCCGCTAGTGCTGGTGCTGCTGTACATACGGGACTGGTAGCTGTAGCTGGACATGGAGACAGGGGTGGGGTAGGGGATCCCGGTGCTGATACGTGTCTCCTCCCCTTCCAACAGTTTCCTGAGATGGATAATAAATGAGAGAGTGAACAAAGAGAAGGTGGTGAGGGAGGGTGTGGCGGATTTGTGGTGTTAAACTGAATAAATAGAGAACAATGGAATATATTTCTGTATAACATTTGCATTCTCTGGATTTTCATTTTAGGTCACTGGTATGTTGATAAAGAATGGACAGAATGCGCATTTCACTTGCATTCACCTTCACGTATATCATTAGCAAACATTGTTTATTACCTGTAGGCAGCAATCTCTATGTCTAGTGCCATCTTGACATTCAGCAGGTCTTGGTACTCCCTAAGGTGACGGGCCATCTCACTCTTAGTGCTCCTCAGCTCATTCTCCATCTGCCCAATTGTGTCCTGTGTGATGTTACATGATATAGTTAATTTACAAAGCTTCTGCATTTAGACTGAATTAGTTGTTTTGATGCTAGAAATGTTTCTACACACTTATAAAAACAAAGGATATTCGTAACAATGTCATGAACCATTTAAGTGAACCTTTAAGCGAACAGTTCTTACAAGAACCATTTTTCATAGTGTAAACTAAAAATCTAATAATCCTTAAAAACCTAAAGAACTCTTTTCCACTACTAAGAACCTTTGGAATGGAATGGAAAGCTTTCATGGAAGGTAAAGGTTCTTCATGAAACTGTTGATAACATAACATACTTTATTTTTGGATACCCTGCGCATGCATTGCATTGCATTGCATTGCATTGCATAAAGAAAGAAAGAAAGAAAGAAAGAAAGAAAAATGCAATGATGCTGGTGGACAAAAAGGGGCTAAAGCATTCATTCATTATTTAGTGGCACGCTGTCATCATTATTTGATGGTAGCTGATTTATTAAAAGGTTTGGAAAACCTTATGAATAAAATATTAAATATAGGCTGTTCATTTAACTTAGTCTGGATAGTAACTGTCTGAAGTAATTCTAGCACCATGGACAGAGAAGCAGTAGGCTAACGTTCACATTTACTTGCTGTGGTCACGCCCATTTCACGGGGCTCTTTTGTCTGCTGTCTGGTTAACAGAAGCACAAGTTTCAAACACTAGTTATTCTATTTTTACACTCAAACACAATATATAGCAATTAATTGTTTTAAGAAAACGCCAATATTCTAAATATATCTGTGATCATTTTAAAGAAGTGAAACTCGGTAACTCAGTTGAACACGTGTGATTAAACCAACCTGGTAGCCCATGGCCTCAGCGTTGTGCCTGTCCTCCATCTCATGAATCTGCCTTTCCAGCGATTCGTTGGTGCCCTTCAGGCTCTCGATTTCGATGGTCTTGGACTGCAGCTGCCTCCTGAACTCGTTGAGCTCTTCCCTGCTGGCGCGAATCACCTCATTGCTCTTGCTGGCCTGATCGCTGAGATCGGCGAACTTGGATTTGTACCACTCCTCAGCGGACTGCAAGTTCTTACTCGCCATGACCTCGTACTGACCGCGAATCTCCTTTAGGGCGGAGGTGAGGTCGGGTTTGGCCACTTCCATCTCCACGGACACCTGGGAAGCCTGGATCATGTTCATGAGCTCAGTCACCTCCTCCTCGTGCACCTTTCTCATAAAGTTGATCTCGTCTAGAAGGGCTTCCACCTTCTTCTCCAGGTCTAGACGCACCATGGTTGCGTTGTCCACGTCCTTCTTGAAAGCTCTAAGCGTTTGCTCAGCCTCCTCGCGCATTCTCATCTCCTCCTCGAACTTCTCCTGGAGTTTCTGGAGGTCCTCCTCAATGTTGTCGCGCTCGAACATCATCTGGTTCTTCTCCGCGTTAAGTTCCTCGAGTTGGGAGCGCAGCTCTCGGATCTCCTGCTGGTAGAGGTCGGCCAGGCGGGACGGTTCTGTCTGGCGCTGGCGCAGGGTCACGAGCTCGGTTTCCAGCACTTTGTTGTGCTGCTCCAAATTGCGAACTTTCTCGATAAACATAGCAAAACGGTCATTGAGCCCTTGCATCTGCTCCTTCTCGTTGGTGCGGATGATTTTGAACTCATTATTAAGCGCTGTGCTCTGGGTGAAGTCGAAGCTTTCCAGAGTCAAGGATGAAGATGGGAAGGCAGATCGGGTGGTGCGCTTGTAGGAGCTTGGGATGCTGGAGCGGGTCGTTGACTGGGACTTAAAGCCGCTCCGGGAGCTGCTCAGCCGTGATGGAGAGGCTGAGTAGCGGGTGGAGTCCCCGAAGATTTTCCGGTAGGAGGAGGCGGAGTAGATATCTGATCCGTAGCTCATCTTGGCGTTTTGAAGACAAGGAGCAGAACCCAGGCGGCGTCTGCTTTTATAGCAGGACTGTCCCAATCAATAATTTACCCGTGCTTCTCCTCGCATTCAACCTTACTGCAGATGTTTCAGATGGACAGACCCTGAAAAAATATGACAAACTAGCTGATCTATAGGTTATTTTAACTTTTAAAGCCGCAAAGAGTGCTTTTTGCCAGTGGAAGGTGTTGTGTTCTGTATTTCACTGTAAACTCAGATCGGCAGCAGCGAGCGGATGGAACTGTCCTTTTTGGCGCAGTGCTGATGTCAGCAAAATATCGTATCGTTTATTTACACAGCATCACGTCACATCTGTGCAAAAATAAGTACTACCACCCCGACTCTGAAAAAAAAAAAAAATAATAATAATAATGTCAAATACACATAGCCTACTATGTCATTGTGATAAACGTTGTATTATTACTATTATTATTATTACTTAGAGTAAAAGATAACGTAAAAGCTGGAAGCTTTGATAGTGTTACAATAAAATAAAAAGCAATATTACAATTATGGACATGAAGCACATTAAATTATGTTATACATTAAGATCTTTCATAAAAAATGGTTTGTTTGTGTGAACTGCCAAATAAGTCTAATGACGAGTTCATTGAGTTCAGCTGCGATGGTGCAGGGAATTCTGGCAGTGCCCCCTTTCTGTAGGCTCGGGCTAAAGCAATGAATTGTCTTTTATTAAAACCAAAAAATATCTAAGAAATCTTTTTTTTTTTCGTTTGGATTCTTTAATTTTTTTTTATTTTTTTTTACATTTTTAATATTTTTTTTTTTTTTTTTAAAGTTAATGTAAATCTTTCTCTGTATATTCGTACAGTAGGCAATTCATACTTTCCACGACTGTGGCATTATTATTTTTAATTAATAACATTTATACAGTACAGCATGTATTAAACAACATGTTTAATGTTACACGACTGTAAAAGCCCTCTAAGACAGGGCCACACAGAAGATAGTATGGGTCTATGAGAAGGAGAGAGTAGGCATACAGTGCTGCCATCTGTTGGGCGCTTCGAGATCTTAAAGAGATGGCTGGCAAACAAACAAGGCAAGATTTGACCAAATTTCCATGTCTTGTGTGGCCTTCAAGTTCAGATGGTATTTAATCTTTCTTTCTTTCTTTCTTTCTTTCTTTCTACTTATTTTATTCTTTGAGACTGGACATTTTGGTTGACATGCTTTTTGTTTAAATTCACCATGTGATCTAATAAACTAGTTATTGAGTAACAATATAAAAACAAAGGTACAAAACTGTCACTGTAGGAGTATTTTCAAAAGTTTTTAATATGCACTTACAAATATGAATGAAAATAATGTACCTTTAAAATGATGGGGTGAGTACACCCCATTTTTGTAAATATTTTATAATACTTTTCATGTGACAACACTGAAATGACATTTTGCTATAATGTAAAGTGCAATGTAAATATGCAGTCCCCTCAAAATAACACACAGCCATTAATGTCTAAACCGCTGGCCACAAAAGTAAAAATGACCAAATTGGGCCCAATTAGTCATTTTCTCTCCCCGATGTCATGTGACTCTTTGTGAAGTTTTTGCAAATAAACTAATTTCGAGTAGGAGCGCGGTCGATTAATCACAGCTGGCACCGCATCCCCTAATCAGTCTCCTCATTACACCTGCCCAATCAAATCCCCTTCTACCCACTATAAATAGCCCGTCCTCTTTCCTTCCATATCCCGCCTTTTACGCATCCCTCCTCCACCCCTTCTCCGCCTTCCTTTCCGGGGGGCATGAAAGGACCGAGCCGGACGCAGCTAATCAAACTCTTACTAGGCATGTTAGAAACTTCCATGTAGATGTGTTGAGGCAAGTTGGAGCTAAACTAAACTGCAGCAACAAGTGTGTCTTGTAGAGTCTAGCATGGTGGTGGGAGTGTCATGGTCTGGGGCTGCATGAGCGCTGCTGGCACTGGGGAGCTACACTTCATTCAGGGAACCATGAACATGACATAGTCTACTGAAGCAGATTGGGCTGCAGGGCAGTATTTCAACATGATAAGGACCCCAAACACATCTCAAAGGTGGCCACTGCTTTGCTAAAGAAGCTGAAGGCAAAGGAATGGACCGGCCAAGCACATCTCCAGACCTAAAATCTACTGAGCATGCGGGGCATCCTCAAACGGATGGTGGAGAAGCGTAAGGTCTCTAACATCCACCAGCTCTGTGATGTCGTCATGGTGGAGTGGAAGAGGCCACACAAAATAGACACTTTGGGCCCGATTTGGACATTTTCAGTTAGGGGTATACTCACTTTATTGGCCAGAAGTTTAGACCTCAATAGCTGCTTGTAAGTTATTTTGAGGGGACAGCAAATTTACACTGTTTTACAAGCTGTACACTCACTATACTTTACATTGAAGCAAATATTTGTTTCTTTAGTGTTGTCACATGAAAAGAACAATACATATTTAATAAATATTAAATAAAATATTTAAAGAAATGTAATGGGGGGGGATTTATATAATTGATTTATTTTGTCTTCTTATTTATTGACTGACAAGTCTCCTGACCCCATGTTGGGTGAAATTAGAGATACAGAGGCATTGTGTGCTGTGTGTGAATACAGTGACATTCTAGACTCAATTAGCAAAACTGACTTCAAAAACCTATTATTGTGCTTTATTGTTTTTTTCTTGCTGAAGAGTATTGAACTTTCTTTTCCTGTATTCTGCTTTACAGATTTTAATTTATTTTTTCTTTAGCCTGAGGTTTATTCGTGACACTTTTTGGTGTGCTTTTACGTTTGCTATTAATAGAACTTCTTATATTAAAAACAAACACTCAAGCTCTGCCAAGAGTAACGCAAAAGTAATTTAATGCACTACTTTCCATAAGTAACTAAGTAACATAGTTACTTTTTTAGGGAGTAACTCAATATTGTAATGCATTACTTTTACAAAGTAATAGTACAAATAATAATAGTACAAAGATTTAATATATCACCCCAGTTACAGCTTTGTACCTTTTTTCTTAAAATGGACATATATACATACTACATATAAATTAACTGGTTTTAATAAATCTAATTATCTGATTAAATTAGCTTCAAAATATCAATATTCAAAGAATTAATCAAATCAGATAAACATTATGCCTACAGTATAAACCTTTTTTCTCTCTTTTTAAAAAAAGGATATATAGTTATATTAATAAGATGTAGTGCTTAATTTATTTAAGAGACAATTTTAATAACAGTAATAAATGGAGACAAAATATAATTTAATGACAACACTAGAGCGTTTATAATACACATCTGCCAGGTGGTGTGTGAGGATAATGGTGAACTGGTATTCTGTAAATGTCTGTGTGTGTGTGCATATCTACAATTTTATTTTATTTATTTTATTTCACTTTCTAATACAGTTATACAGAATATTAGTCTATACAACTGTTGTTTCACAAAACAGAGTTATTGGAATATGTACTTAGAACATCTGATTTAATCATCGCAACACAATAGCATAATCTTCTTTCAGTTTAGTACTTTTAACAATCAGTTCATTCACTAGCAAACAATGCTTGATACGTTTCAAATCACCCTTGTTAGTGAATTAAAGATGTTTCAGTAATACAGACTACAGTTATTATGTTACAAAATACACTCACAATACCTAACTTACGTAACTGATATAAAAGCCATAATGTCTGTAAGAGTAGGTCTATCTATTCAGTGTGTTATCAATAGCAATGATGGATTTATGACACGGAAGACTAACAGAGTTTGCTACCAATACAGTGAATGTTCTCTAACTATCTTTCTACATTTGCTTTGAACGCTGTGGTTTTTATCTAAGAAAAATAGCTTATATCCTTTTCAGAAACTGATTAAAGGAAACGGAAAAAAACATAATACAAAACAGAAGCAAATCAAATAGAATCCGTATCTTTACATTTATAATTTTACCAAATATTTATTGGCTAACAAATAAGATCAGATGGGTTAAAATGTGGTATTTAATCAATGAGTTTTATATAGATGAAACACTTAAAGTATGTGCAGTGAAAATGAAATTAAAATGAGTTTGTGTTTTTGCACATTAGATAATAAAATTAAATAATAATTATATTGTACAGTATATACTGCTCATTAATAGGTCATATGAACTAATGCAGTGTTTAAAAGGAGACTGAAAGTTTAGTGTTTTATACATTAGTTGTTAAACTGGTCCCGAACAAACAAACAATATTTTTTTTCAATTGTTATTATTAATTTATAAATAATTCATTAGTTCATAATAGTTAATTCAGCATGCAGTGTTCAATGTTAAACAGCAGGTGTTTTCAGTCTTTTAGATCATGCATTATCCTGGTTCATAGGACTGTGGAAAATTATTTAAATGTGTAATTAAAATAGCCTACTTCATAATAAATATTGTAAACTTTTGTAACATTATTAGAAAAAACATTTCGTTTCTATTATTTTAATTAGAAAGCCTATGTGCTGTTACTGTAGTTGTACTATTTATTTTACATTTATTTTATTGATATTATTATAAGTTTCTAATGTTGTATTATTATTTTTTTGTTAGTGCAATCTTACTTTTATTATTTATTTGTTTGTAAACTGTAGGCTTCCACGGTTTTCTATAAACTTTCCTCGGATTTTTGTTAGTTCGTTTTAACTATTGCAATAACTGCAGTAACTATGTCAAGGAATACCTTACGGAGTACCTTAGTGTTACTGTGAACAATCCTGTAAACAATGAGCTGTCAGCTAGACCAACCATCTTCAAGAGGCTGAGGCGGTCCCGCCTTCACATTTCTCCGTCTCTGATGCGGAGATGGCAGGTTTTGCTCCACCTCCTGGATGTAGCCACATCGCAAGCACCGCCTCGTCCTGCCCCTCAACAACTGCTTACAGCACGGTTATGAAAAGACGAGCTTTCGGTTCACATTAACAGTAAGACTTGCAGCTTCACTTGAATACTGCAGTGCATTCTGTCTTATCCACAGGCTATTTAATATATCGATACTGTGTAAAGCGCTTATTCCTGTGCATTTGAGCTTTTGTGTACTGACAGAAGGAAGGTAAGTGAGCGAATATGGTTGAACTTACAGTTGTTGTTGTTGTTGTTAGTGTCAGTGGTTTGCTTGTCTCTTTGCCTGTGTTGAGCTTGAATAGATCGGTGATGTTTGATGCTTTGCGCGAAGCTCACAATGATGTTTATCAACGCGCCGTGCTTAGTGCGCACCAGTAAAAAATATATTGTACACAAGCGTAAATAAACAAGGTACCGGGATAGTGAACACCGCGGATGCTTGATGTTAATACATCCTTTACATATGAAAACTGTGTCAATATGCTGGATTGTCAAGCTCTGTTTCAGCCATTTTCGTGAAAATTCTGTAGCTGCTTACCAGCCAGCTCTTCAACCGTCTTCGGGGGCTTTGTCCTTGTTATTCAGCAGCTGAATGTAACTTTTTTTGTGGTCATGACCTGAAAAAAGGCATCTAAATAGTGCAAGTCTACAAATTAGTTCAGTTTTTTGGAGCAGGCTATTTTTTATGACCAGTGTATAGACTCTGCTGCTGTCATAAGTTATTGCGAGGAGGCAATGGCTTGTAAAATGTTGCTAAATGTGCTTCAAACCGTGTTTGGATATTTGTTAATATGTCATTTGCACTATTTGTGAAGTAGATAGTGATAAATGTATAGATACATGCTGAAATTTTACCAAAGCCCATCAACCTTCTCCTATGACAGCTGAATTTCCTGCCAATGTAAACAACTTGGACAAAAAAGAAAGGGTTTTCTTTTTGTTTGTGTCCATTTGGTTTTCATGGACCAAAAGCACTCAAAGGAAAGAAAAAAATCTTCTTTCTCTTTCTGGTTTTTCCCAAAAATGTAGGTGCAAATCAGCCTGACAGACCACAGTGAGCCATTATAGCTGCCTCCTTGGGGTAATTTTGTGTATTAAATGAAAGTTTTAAGTGTTTTCCCCTGCTGTTTGTCCTAGGGTGCATGTCTGAATATTTGAGAAAGAGTAACAGTGTTAATATATTACATATTTTTATATTATAGAAGAGAATACACCCCTTGAAGTTCTTTTCAAACTGTACTCTCACACATCCCCTTTTCCCTCAGCATACAATCATAAAATAGACGGCTGGTGGGAAAATCTCCTTCCTTTGCCCTTAAGGTCTCCAGCTTGTTTGTGCAAGTCAGCCTTTGTGAAGGCCACTGGCTCCAGTGTGCTGACTCAAGCTTCTATCCTGCATGTCATTCATCTTGCTTCAGTGCTTTGGATGATGCTTACATTTTTTGTAAGGTGTAATTTAACTTATTTTAAGAGAGAGAGGTTGTGTGTTTTCTGGTTGCTTGCTTTCATTTTGTTCACGTACTTGAACCATTTCCATACCAGAAAGCAAGTATTTCAAACAAAGAGGTTGTTTGTGTTGGCAAGCTCATTTGGAACACGTAGTATCTTTACCAGAAGTTGTGAAAATGTAATAGAGGACTTAATGTTTGTCAAACATTTCAGTTAGCAGTACAAAATTGGTTTCACAATGACTTTGTTTTTTTGTTCTTGAATGAGAAACAATCAGACAAAGTGTTTAAAGACTGTTTGATCTGTTTAAATGACAGATAATCAAATCAAGTCGTTATTCTTGTCTTTGATCCAATTAGATTAGAAATTGACACATAAACAGGCCGTCGTTGTGTATTGGCTTGTTTGGAAGGTGATAAAATCTAAGGAAAATTGCTAATCCAATCTAGGAAATCTGAGTGTATTCATACTGTAATGATGCCTAAAAAAACAGTAATCAAGTTTTTTTTGTTTTCTTAAAGTATTTCAGATATTTTTATATATTTTTACAGATTACTAACTGAAAGATTTAATGATGACGACATCATGGAGCGATCGACTTCAGGACTATGCAGATCTCCCAGCGAACATGGATGGCCTGGCGATGAAGAAATACAGGAGAGAGGCCTATCATAGGTATATCAACATAGACTGACTGTGTTTGGGTTGCTAGAGAGATATATTTGTGTGTTAGAATCCAGAGACTTCATCTCCTCAAAAGGCATTTTGTGCGTTATCTTTAATTCTTTCTATTTAGAAAAAGTGCCATTTGTTTGCAATCCACTTATTTTAGAAGGGCCAATTGAGTCTGAGTTTATACTAATTTTCTCTCAGCGTTCCATAGTCTGGGATTTTATATTTTATGTGTCACTTTATGTAAGCAACTCAGTCAAGAAAAGATACTTTTATTTAGACAGCAGCTCTTCTGGTAGATTGGGATTTTAAATTAAAATAAAGAGTGGAGTTACCCAATTATAGGCCAAACCCTGCAGCGATGTTTCAAACCACATAGAGAAAACGGGCACATGGAACACGTGACTAAGGAATATAGAGGAGCTTGTGCAACCCCACAAGTATGGAATTTGCCATGCAGTGGCATTATGCAATCTTCAGTAGATAAGAGGGGTGCCATTCGGTTCTTCGCAAAAATCTGCCCCTTTAAGCACACACCGTCACTTGTGGCATTAATCCAAAGGTCGCGTCTGAAATAGAGTGTAGTTTACTATTTCTACTATATGTGAACTTTGACTTTACCTTTCTCTGTGCTAAAGCCAAAAGTTCACTGCCTTGTTCCGTTACACAGATAACTGGGGTTAGATAAGGAAAAGTAAATGTGAGCGTCATGGCAGGGATTCCACTCTGTCTATTTCAGGTCCGAAGGCAGTGGTGTTATCTGGTGTGTAAGATGTTAAGTGAACAATTTGCTAACTCTGTCGAACATAGTGGTAAAACTGTAAGAAAAAAAAGAATATGGATGTACATTAATGACACAAAATCTGTGACCCTCATTGCTGTGAAGAAAAAGTCCATTGTCCATCTTAGTAGCACCCCCACTCACTGTTGATTAAACACTACCAGACTACCAGTCTGATAATCAAGAATTCAGGTGGAATTTATCCAATCTGTCAATATCTTCTGTATCTTTTGTATCAGTTATGAGCTACATTAATGGCACTGTGACCCTTATTGCTGCAGAAAACAAGCAAAGTCATTTTTTGTTGCAGCCATCTTGCAAGGCTACAAATGGACTAATAAACGGGTTTCACATCCAATTTGTTTATCAAGACTATACCCTAAAACTCTTATTTTCTTATTTATTCTTATTTATGTTTATTTAAACTAGTAATACACAATTTCTGCAAGCAAAAATAAAAAAAATAGTTTTCGAGGGTAATTATTGAGCAAAAATATGAACTTTATTCAGCAGAAATATCAAGAGAAAGCTCGTAGTTGAACTAGGTTTTCATCTAAAAACATGACACCCAATAAAGCAAAGCAAGTTCAATTACTTAAGTACCCAATTAACCGTATTGAACTACTCAAATGTATTATTTTTTGATTACTGTTTTGCTCAGTCCCTCTTCTCAACAAAACATTGCTAAACAAATAATTTTCACATCAGCTCTTCTAAGTAAACAAACTCAAACTTATGCATGTTTCTAAGTAAACAAAGAAGCAATTGGCTCTCCTAGCTTCCCATTTCTACAGTCACCGTATTTCTTCCATTTCATTTTTATATGAGCGGTTTGTCTCCTCCCCTTTATTAGTGTCTCTGGTACAGTATAAGTAGCCTATTACAGAATAGGACAACAATGAGGGTCCAATGTAGATAGAAGAGTAATCTGTTGACCAGCTGTCTCTTAACTAGTGATGCACACTCTGTTGTCTGAGCCACTGCACCCGCCTGGTTCTTCCTGCTGTTGTTGATTGTTCTAGATGTCTTTGAAGGGAAGCAAACAACCCCTAACTCAACAACTGCCACAACAACAGAGAATGCTATAGAACTGGCACAATCATTTTTGCAACAAGTCAGAAATTCAATAACAAGAAAGCAGAGAGAGGGGGCTATTGTTTGCCGTGGGGGTAACAGGGTGAACAGAGAAATGAGCTTGACAGAGCAGCTAGAGCAGTGACATCCACTCAGAATGCAGCGTGCAGGTTCTACTTGGAGAAGTGAATCATGGGATGTAGTCCAGTGTTATGCCACCACAAGGTAGGGTTGATCAAAGTAATATTGTTTTGGTAGTATTGTTTTCTTTTGTATGTTTTTATAGGATTACAAAAGCTTTTAATACTTGTCTGATGCCTCTGATGATCATTTCCACTTCTCTGTTTTATGTAATAAATATATACATTACATATTTTCATCTGCTTTAAGGATTAAAAATGCTATTTTATGGTGAAATTGTTTCCAGCTGCAACGTAAACTCCAAATCTCTTGTAAAGCTGTGACTACAATAGCAATGCAAATATCTGTTATCAGTTATTGTTTATGGTTTATATGTGTCAGTATCAGATTACATGCATACAGTACACAGAATGCTTCAGAATTTCTTTTGTCTTCGTATCCTGGCTTGTGGACTAATGCATAGAGCTGTCAGTGATCAAAATAAGATCACTCTTAGCTTGTTGGCCCAGGGGTGAGAGTTTATTTATTGCTGAGAATGCCATACTGTAGTAGTTTGTTGTTGTGTTTCATTTTGTTTTCTGAATGCGGGCCATTTTATTTGATATCATTTTACTTAATTTCTCAAAATTGTGAATCGCAGACTATTGTCACTAAACATTTCACTTTCTTCCCCAGAGTGTTTGTGAACAGAAGTTTGGCCATGGAGAAGATTAAGTGCTTCGGCTTTGACATGGACTACACTTTAGCAGGTAAGCTGTTTCCTAATCGCTGTGATGATTTTGCTAAAATGTTCACAGTCCAAATCCCCCTTTGCTTCTAAACCCCTAGGAATGGGCCACTTTCTAAAAAATCTAATATTTGTCCGTATGTCTCTTGGAGCCTGTAACACTCTCGCTTAGAATCTCAGGGTAAACATACAGTAGGATTCTTGGGTATATTTAGCCACTCTTCGTCTGGTTTTGGAATCTGGAAAATTGAGGTGATGTACACAAACTGCCTCATTTTATATGATCTAAACCCTAGAGTTTGTCTTTGGCTAAGGTCTTATTTTGTTGGAATGACCATCAACATAAACAAGCCACCTTATTTACAGCTTCAGCCAAGAGCCTGTAATAAGAGAGGGCATGATTCTTACGGTCCAACAGTTTAACATGGATCAGATGCATTGGGTTTCTAAAATCCCTTTGCTTTCTGTTATTGGTCCCAGGGACTCAGCTGCTAGTGGTGGATAAGGTCCTTACTAAATCCAGGCTGTGGGCCCTGAGAAAGCAGATCAGTTCTTTGACAGAATGGGTGACTCTTCAGATGCGGATGGCGTGCATCGTAGCCAGCAGCTAATATGGCTTAAGCTAAATTCTGAGGCAGCTCAGCTGTTGACATCCTCCACATTACAGCTGGCTATAACCAAGTGCAAATGTTTACTAGTATAGGCGATATTGTTTCTTTTCCTTAGATCAAGTTGCAACCACAGCTTAGAGGTCCTCAAAAATCCATAACAGTCAATAAGAGGAAACAGACATAAATGCTTTGGCAAACATTCTGTAGTCTTGCAATCTATCATTCAAAATGCAAAAAAGGAAAATTCTGTCATCATTTACTCCCCCTCATGAAAAGGTATAAGACAAATAAATACAAAGGTAAAATAAATTACACAAAATTATTTAATTCTAATTTTATTCCTTAAGTATGTCACACTTAATTTTACTCCTCACTCTTGGTGGAGACCAATTTTCTTTTTCTGTGTCTCTACAATAGAATATTAAAAGATGTTAGCAATGTATTGTTGATCTTAAATCTAGGCTTTGAGATCAAGAAGCATTAAACCAAACCATACAGGGTTTTAAGACCACTTTCCATTCCCTGATTAATATTTCCTGTTGCTTATTGAGTCCATTCCATAACCAAATCCCCTTTTGTGATTGGGACCAGCGTGCAAGATAATACCCTGCACGTGGACAGAGCTGTGGCACAAACTCTCCATCTAAGCTCTGTGTTGACAGCTCTTCAACCTGACACCCCATCAAATCACAGATGAAACCTGCCACCTCTGCATTCTTTGTGCAGACCAGATGGTTTTTCACAGGACGGGGAAATAAAATGCTGTTTAAATGAATGATTAAACTTCAAAAAGCTTGAGATGTTAATTTAGTAAATTAAAGACACAACCTTTAAGGGTGGATTCTGTTGTATAAAAACCTGACAGCATAATCCAAAATCAACCAGAGGCTTAATACAGCTCCGACATGTTCGTTAGGGGGAGCTTGATGAACGCATTGAGGGGTCGGGGGAGTTTGTTTACCTTGCAAGATGATACAAATTTTATTTTCTTGCCGAGTGTAACCTGAACTGTGAACTTCAGCCTGACATCATACCCTGGTTCTGAACACACATGCATATGTAATAATCTGTCCAGGAGTGTGTGGAGAAAGAAACACAAATCTTTATAGTCCTAGTAGCCCTAGGCTGACACCCAGGTCAATGCGAATACATTTGAAGCTGCAGGAAATTACAATTAAGTTTCACATAGTGGTAAAAAATAAGTTTATTCACAATTGACTAATAATCAGTTTTCCTCAATAGAATGGAAAAGTAGGACACTTGTTGTCATGTACACAGAAGACTAAGGCATAATGTAGCTGGTATCATCTTTCCACCTTCAGTAATACTGCAGATGAAAGCTCTCTGGCGTCAGTTTAAATTGGGGAGGATGAAGAATCGGTCTTGCTAATAAAAACTCATATCCCTGTCGAAAAGGGAGATTACTGGTCATAGCTGATCACCGGGCAAGGTTGTGGCCACGGACCAGATTAATCAGCTGAACAACAACTTTGCCAAGGTAGCAAATCACGTTTGGTTGGTTTAGGGAAGGGTTTCCAGTAGGGGTGTGCGATATCAACTAAAAATTATATGTCAATACTTACTGGGATTTTTTAAAGTCACCAGTAGTTTGCAGCTAGTCTGTCATAAATGAATATGAATAAAATCATTTATTCAAGTGATTTGTTCAAAATACTATTATTAGAACTATTGTTCTATGTGCTGGACGTGCTGTGTGTTGTTGTGAAAGTGAAACTATTTGATTGTGCTTCCAAAAGAGGACGTAACTAGAAATCAGTGGTCAAGTTGTATTCACAACACTGTTCCAGAACAGTTAAACCCAAATATTAGAGCGTGTTCAGTGCATTTACGGAGTACGGCCTCCTAAAACCTGTAGAGTAGCCTATGCTGGCTGTGCAGAGACTATAAAGTGGAGCATTTCTACCTCTGCAAGGACAATGTGGCGCTTCTGACTCACAACCTTTAAGTAAGTTACGTTTTCTTATTAAGAACCTGCTACTTACTATTCAAACATGAGTTTTGTGCAGTGAACAGTAGTGCTGTTGTCATTTCTCCAATCATGAATGCAGACATGTTGTTTATGAAGCTGTTATGTTATGTACAAATCGACCCGTTTCAGGAGGCGGGGCGTAGAGGAGAAACAATAATATACAGTATGTGGAAAATAATGTGTTATTTAAACTCATTGCATTGTTCCAAATGTCATATGACCCCTTTATTAATAAAAGAGTGTAATGTAATTAAATAACTATGTATTCTGTTGCACTGCATGTTTCAGAGTGAAGAGCGGCACTGTGTTCATTTAGACTTGTTGCCATTTTTGCTCAATAAATGCTGCTTCTCACAAATAGTCTAATGTGCGTTTGGGAGTGTAATGTGCTATAGGTTCACTTAATTAAAATTAATATTTAAATAATTTTTCACATGTTTGTGCAAACAAGTTTGCATCGTTTAACCTATTTTCTATTGAAATAATAAGTTGAGGATTTGAATGTTTGAAGACATAAATTTAAGACATACATATTTGAATTTTGACTTGAAGTGTTGGATGGTGGATGGTTCCCAAATGTGAACACCATTAAAAGTAACTATTTACATTTGTTGTAAAATGATAAAAATTTCTTAGGCTACTTCAACTAGATATTTTAGATATTGTATGTACTGTATACGGGGTATTTTCACAGCTTATTTATTTAAGCTTATTTTTAGTTGTTGGCTAATGGTTGATCAAACTTAACTGAGGCTCCTTAACTTCACATGAACTGTAAATACATTAATGGTCATGTTAATTGATGTTTGACCTGTATTTCACAGCAATGCATGCCGTTTCTGACTTTTCTGTCAATATAATCGGGAACTAATTTCACCCCTCAAACCTTTACCTCTACTTAATGTAGGCCACATATAATGGGGTATAGATTTTCTGTCTGCAGCCCTCAGTGCCAAAAAATATTTTCTTTTCATCCTAGCAGGAGTATGCAAGCTCAAAGCCAACATTGTCCAAGGTCAACACTGATGTATGCAGTTCAGCAAAGAGTGATGATGGGAATAGTGACTGAGAGGGAAAAAGAGGCTCAAAATAGGTTTCGCTGTAGCTTCGTGGAACATCATGGAGAGGAGAGAGAGACAGAAAGGGAAGGGGCAGTTGAGTTTGCGTACAGCTGCTATCTGGGTGGAAGAATCTGGCCTGAGTTAGTGACTCTGTTGGGGTTTGCTTGCCTGTATGTGCCTGTACTTCTGGCCATGGTTCTGTGGGGAATTCATTTCTATCCGCCTCCCCCTCCACAGCCAATATATCATGCATCTGTAGAGATACAAGCCTAGAAAATCACGTGAAATAGGCTAGAGGCAATCTTACAAACAAGTCTCCTGTAACTCAAAGACTGGTAAAATGTGAAGTCATTTACTGGAAAAACTAGGCTTTGATAGGCTGTATGGATTAGTAAAATACCAAAGAAATTAGTAGCTGTGGAAAAAACAGGAAAACTTTTACAGCTTGTACAAAATAACACAGCATTTTGGTCAAAGGTCAACAAAGGTCTTTGACAGTTTATGGAACCACTGTTATAAAAAAAATTGTCACACCTGTCCGTGACGATCAAAGAATTTATTTATATGTTCATTGGGAGTAATGACTTTGTAAGAGAGAAAATAGAACAATTGCAGATATTTTTAAGTACCATGACAAAATAAAGCTAGTCCTTTTAGTGAACTTATCTTGACAAAAAAAAAACAGACAAATCTACTTTAGAAAAACAACATCCGCGAAAGCAGGTTGTTGTGGTCAAACATGTCTCAGCCTTCATTAGCAATGGACCCATGAGTTCACCCTGAGGCACTCCTCTCCTTCTCATTCCATGCTCTTAAGAGATCCTTCTGGGCTTCTGCCCTTTGACCTGCCACTTCATCAACAACAAGCATAACACATTTCCAGCTCTTCCACAACGACATGTGACATGAGCTTAAGCATGTCTGTGTACAGTTTAATAACCCCCAACTTTGCTGAAGCCGTTTTCTTATACACGTCTTATATTTATTTCTTCTTCAGTTGGGTGTGTGGTTGGAACAACAGAATTTGTGGTTAGGGTCTTGCGAAATGCCTTTTTTTGTTGCTGAAATACCACCCAAATCCCTCTGCAGAGGCTTGGGATCTAATTGGGTTTAAATCTTTTAGGGCAAGTGGGTCTGGTTTCATACTGGATTAGATCACAGGGCATACATGGCCCTGCTAAGCCTTTGTAATGTGAATGTTCTGGTACCCTTTGCTTGCTCTGTGAAAGGACAAGGTTAGGGTCAACACGTATCACAGGTGCTGTTTTACAGAGTGCTCCCAGGGAGTGTCTTTAAATACAACACTTACACTGCCGTGCATGCATCTTTATGTTTTATTTTGGATTAGTTGATATTGAGATCCCTTCCAAAATAAACTTAGCTTGGAGGGATTTTACTGTAATTTTTAGTCAAAAATATTAATGGGAGAATTGTTTGGGCAACTAATATTTTACCCTACACACTTTGAGGAAAATAAGCTACAAACCTGTCTCTAGCAGGGTACTCTTTGAAAAGGTACTAATGTGCACCTTTAAAGTACTAATATGTACCATTTAATGGTAAACCAAAATGTACTTTTTAAGTTTTGCGCTTTAGGGGGAACATGACATGCAGGGAAACATGGGGGATCACAAAGAGGATTCTTGTTTTAGTTAAACAATGGCCAAGGTGTGATAATTTATTCCCTTTTGTACTAATTCAAGAGCCACAAATTGAAGTAAACTAAACCTAAGCAGCTACTTATTAAAAAGGGGCCACGGTGAAACTAAAACGAGGGAATTAATTCGAACAATATGGCCACAACTAAAATGGGGAACAAAATCTTAATTTTACAAGACTCTAGCTGGTCTAACAGATGGAATTTTATAGTAGTCTGTTTATTTTAATTGTTCTGTTTAATATATCTTACTGAATATCTCTTTATCAACAGTATACAAATCACCTGAATATGAATCTTTGGGCTTTGATCTTACTGTGGAGCGGCTGGTCTCCATTGGCTACCCGCAGGAACTGCTCGGATTCGTTTATGACCCCACTTTCCCTACAAGGTAATGAACTCTTATTGGCATAACATATTTGAGACAGTTGTCCGTACCAAGACTATCACTTTATATTATGTTTATAGGATAAACAACACATTTAACCCTTTCTTTTCTTTTTGTATTTACAGAGGTCTGGTGTTTGACACAATGTATGGTAACCTCCTGAAGGTAGATGCTTATGGAAACATCCTGGTCTGTGTGCATGGCT
The DNA here is from genome assembly GCA_032361145.1 of Enteromius fasciolatus. Taxonomy (NCBI): domain Eukaryota; kingdom Metazoa; phylum Chordata; class Actinopteri; order Cypriniformes; family Cyprinidae; genus Enteromius; species Enteromius fasciolatus. The sequence continues at coordinate 4,707,211 of JAUMHR010000042.1, read as the reverse complement.
TTAACTTCCTGCGAGGGTGAGTAATCCCGGCCCCCATCAAGCCCTGCGTGGATGGTCTTGGTCACTAAACTCACTAAACTGATGAAACCTATGGAGTATGTGCTCATAATGTTCCTGTGTTCCCTGCCAGCCCTGACACCCGAGAGCTCTATCCCAACAAGTTTATCCAGCGTGATGACACAGAACGCTTCTACATCCTCAACACACTCTTTAACCTTCCAGGTAGGCACTTTACCACTGTCCTACGTAGCCCTCCAGAGTAGCTGCCGTTCAGAGACACATTAACAGTGGCTTTTTTAACTAGTAATACTTATGGGTGTATGAGGAGTATTTAGCTCTTGGGAATCTTTGTTTTAACTGGCATAATCCAACTGTATTTGTGTGCAATTCCCAGTTTTTTCCAGCTTAATCATTACGCATTATGAGAATATATATATAAAAAAGCAGGATTGCCATTTTTTTTTGGAGAAAAGGTCATGTGTTTGGAATGACATTAGGTGAGTAGAAATTACCAGAATTTTTAATTTCAAGAGTTCCTGCTTTCCTCATTTGTAGTTTTAGCGGGTTTGGCATGCTGTCAGGGGAGCGAGCCTGGGAGAACGGCGAACCGCGAACCCTAGTGGTATGA
>JAUMHR010000042.1:4689031-4703201 GCA_032361145.1 Enteromius fasciolatus | reverse complement strand
ATTAGCTACCAGCTGTGTTTGATTAATTCGTATCGCGTTCCTCTCGAAATGCGTTATTTGCAAAACGTTCACTTAAAGCAAATTATCACTTGTAATGATCAAATGCCATGAGAGTTTTAGAAAAATATCTTCTTATCTGCATTGTTTAAAATAAATATATAAAATTTTGTCATCAAAAATGCTTGATTACCGCCAGCTACATGCATATACAATACTGTTCTGGATCAGTAAGATTTTTTAATGTTTCTAAAATTTCTTACGCTCATCAAGGCTGCATGTATTTAAACAAAAACACAGTAAAAACAGTAATGTTTTTGTGAAATATTATTGCAAATGAAAAGAGCTGTTCTCCTTTTGGATGTATTCCTGCAAAATAAACTGGAGCTTTCACCATTACTCTAGTCTTCAATGTAACATGATCCTCCAGGAATCATTACTTGTTTGTTATGTTGAAAATATATTTTGCTGATTAACGTTGTTGTTGAAATTTTAATACGTAAAGGATCTGAAAACACACCCTTTTTTTATTTCTATATCTGTTTCTCTCTCTCTCTGCACAGAAACATACCTTTTAGCCTGCTTGGTTGACTTCTTCTCAAACTGTGACCGATATTCAAGGTAGGAGTTCCAGTCACTATGATTCAATTACTCTGTTGCCTTGGACACTGCATACAGCCATACCACTGATTCAGTATCAGTAAATCAGTATAATTTACTGTGGGTGAGGACTATTTGAAGCTCTCTATCAATTCACCAGCAAACATGTTATGTCTTGATAGGAAGATCCTAATACAGCATAAAAAGGATTTACAACTATGCTATAAAACAGGATGACTCAAGCAGATTGTAGTCTGTGGATTCATGTTCCTGCATGACATAATTTATCATCCGTTTACTGTAACTTGCTAATGACTAATCATAATGCATGTAAAATAAAAAGTTACATTTATAACTTTTAAATAGCATGGAAATCATTTTACTCTTGCTTTGAAAAAAACAAAACATAAAAACAGCCAGACCAGTCTAGATAAAATCTATTAAAACGTAATAGTCTGTGATTTGTGTTTTGGTATGGATGCATGTCCTCTGAAACACCTGTTGGTCCTTTTAGGGGGAGAGAGCTTTCCTGTTTGGCTCGGACAACCTCAAACAAGGGAAGACTGTCCCATTTAAACATGTCTGACTAAAATGTGTCAGAGCTGGAGCTCGGCATCTTACTCTGCTGTCCCTTTGTTCTTTTTAAACCTTTAGCTGTGAAACGGGCTTTAAGGATGGAGATCTCTTCATGTCCTTCAAGAGCATGTTCCAAGATGTACGAGACGCTGTAGACTGGGTACATTTCAAGGTAAAAAGGTTCTCTGTTTCTCTTTCTGTCAGAGTAATCTGCCAAAGTAACATTACTGTGTACATTAATAGCAGGCAGCTATGATTAACTGTGAAATGGATGTAAATGGCACAGGTAGGTACTGGATTCCTGATTTAAACATTTTAGAAGTGTTATTGTAAACTTGCTAAATCTTTGTTGTTAAATCTTTCATTTTTTTTCTTAGGGAACGTTGAAGGAGAAAACAGTGGAAAACCTGGAGAAGTATGTTGTGAAAGATGTACGTTTGCCTTTTAATATGTGAAGTGACTGACTTGCTTTGTTGTTGTTTCATTTCTGAGAATAACAGATTTTTGTTCATTTTTTATTTATTTAAAGGGCAAGTTGCCATTGCTGCTGAGCCGCATGAATGAAGTTGCTAAAGTTTTCCTAGCCACCAACAGTGACTATAAATACACTGACGTGAGTTTACTGATGCACATACACACATATGATTTGTTTCAGAACTAGCTCTATATTGAGAACATGCTAACATGGTAACCTCTCAAAAGAGAGATTTGGATGTGTGTAAGTGAACAGTCTATTTTAATTGACCTTAAACACAGTAGATAGCATATTGAATTCAGATTGTGTAATTCTCGCAACAACAGGTTTTTTGGTCTAATGAAAGGTTTTTCAGAAAGATTTCATTAGCTGAATACTCAGTCTGTTGTTAAATAATCCATTAAATGCCTTGTACTTCCGTTGCTGCACTTTTCTAGTTTATTTACATAAATATATGCATTTTATGGCTTTGTATAATTTTCTTTTTCTAGAAAACACTTTTAAAATGTTCTTATACAGTAATTATATATATATATATATATCTTATATTGTCACATCTACTGTCCAGTGAGAAAAACAATGTTCACTAACGTGTTCACTAAACCATCATCTTTTTGTTATGATTTATTTAACAGAAAATTATGACGTACTTGTTTGACTTCCCCCATGGCCCAAAGGTATTGACATTGTTTTTTCAGCCTGTCATTAATCCTTTCTGAAGAGTTTCCTGTCATATATGCTTGTTCATTATAATGTTTTATATCATAGCATGGTACTCCACACCGTCCTTGGCAGTCATACTTCGACCTCATCCTAGTGGATGCTCGAAAGCCATTATTTTTTGGAGAGGGAACTGTTCTAAGGCAGGTGGATACGGTGAGTACATCAAACAAAAAGCTCTACTATTACAAAAACAGAATCAGACACTTGAAGTCAGCAGGTGCAGTATTGCACATTCTGGAACATTTTATCCTGCTGAACGCGATCATACAGAAGGTTAGTCAGCGCTTAGTATTGAGTGTTTATACTGAAGTCTGCTGAGCACAATGGAACTAATTTCCTGTCATCCTTTTGCAGTGTAAACCAGATAAACAGTTCACTGAACAGTTATGTCACTTATAAGAAAGATATTTTTCAAGCAGGAACTTGTCTGTAACCTCCACAATCCAGTTTAACCACCATCTTACCAACAAAATGCAAAACGAGCAGTGCAAAATACACTGAGTTCTTGTTTTGTAAATATATTTGAACCATTTCCTGATTTGCATAATTTGCATTTAGTGAGTCAGACAGAAAACGGGGAATATAACACAGGTTTAACCCTGGAAACATAAAAAACTGTGTTTACCTGACCAAGTGAGGATGAAGCTTGAGCCATACCGCCACTGAACTCAGAACCTTGGTGATCCGGTATGGACCAATTAACCTGGGTGCCAACTTATGTCAGGCTACCCTGAGAGGCAAGTCCTTGGTGGAGAGCCATACCCTTTGACCACACACATAACTTGGAGCAGAAGTCCTGTGACGATTGACCGCTGCTTTAGTCCATCTATTAGCCCAAGCCAACCCTAGCTCTTATCCAGGTGCATCGACACCAAGGCCTCAAAGACAGCTGGGGCATTAGTCAGCCCAAACGGTAGGACTCGGTACTCAAACTGTCCCGTGGGGGTGTTGAAGGTTTCCACATAGTAAAATATTTGAGAGCTTTGCATAACTACAGAAACATGTTTATAACTTTTTATTATTATTATTATTATTTTAAATTGCACAACATTTCATGATTTCATTTATTTTAAAGTTTGGTTTTGCTATTTCAACTTGTGGAAGTTATTAAGTGGGCCCTGGACCCCTGGTTTAGAACCATTGAAGTACATGGTATGAATATTCAGACAGTATGATTATTAATAAATATATTGTCTATCACAGACTACAGGGCGGCTGAAAATAGGAACATACACTGGACCTTTACAACATGGCATTGTTTACTCTGGAGGTACTGGAAATTCTTGGATCAAGATACAAATGACACACTTGTATGGACAAACACACACACACACACACACACATACACACAGATGTATATACTCAAGGCCATGACACATATATCACAAGGACATCTGGTGTACTACACTTTATCACATGATTTTTCACTGCATGTGTAGTCATTCAGTCCAGTAATACTCACATTAGGTAACATGAAAAATATTTCTAAAGCACTGAATAATCTTAGTTAATGTTCATTTTAACATTTGCTGATATATTACAAAAAAATACTTTTTATATATATTTTTTAATACTATCAATCAATACTATCAAAAACTATCAATAAAAAGTAGTATTTTTTAAACTAACTTTAACAGAGATTAAAGTTACTGTAGTGACTGTAAAGTGCTACCAATATTTAAACCGAATTGTTCCTTTGTAGTTAATATTAGGTAATCCATCAGTCTATATAAATAATTGTTGTTTGTTTTTTTGTTTTTTTTAAATATAATAATTAAAATTGTGCTATGGTAAACATTTAGAACAAAAGCATAAACAAAAAAATTGGAAGAACAAATACTGTAATAAAAGGAGTTAATTATACAGACTTTTCTGTGTATTGAGCATGTCTTATATAAATGTGAAAATCAGTCATATCTCTGCAAATGTGTTTTCATTTCCACCCAGGTTCTTCTGACATTGTGTGTGACCTGCTTGGAGCAAAAGGGAAGGATATTTTGTATATCGGGGATCACATTTTTGGAGATATTCTTAAGTCCAAGAAGCGTCAAGGTTGGCGGACGTTCCTGGTGATTCCTGAATTAGCTCAGGAGCTGCATGTGTGGACAGACAAAAGCTGTGAGTGTTGCTATATATCAGTAAAATCAGCCATTGGCCTGTTTCACACTGCACATAAGCAGCACATATTTATTTTGGGTGCCCATAATAACAGGTTACAGCATTGTTGCTGTAAGCACACTTGTGATGCATAACTGCAAGTAGGATCAGTCTTTTGAAAAACAGGCTTTTATTGCAGTTTATGGTGTTCCATGTAGATTCATTACCATTTGGATGTAAATGTAATCCCCTTTTGCATGTAAATAATATTTTATTACCATATAAAGTATGGCCATTACTACAGGAAATATTGCTGTTGTAACCTATAACTTTGTATTCTGAATAGTTCTGTCAGTGTGAGAGCACAATATGGGCTGTCAGTTACGCTTGTGTGCAGTGAGAAAAAGACCTTCTTGTGAGAATCTCAGTAAAGAAAAGAATGCTCACACAGAGAAAGAAAAAGAGTGAAATGAGATGTCACACTTGAAAGGCTAAGAAAAAGAGAAGTGAAACCCAATCATGACAGGGTTTTGCCCTCTCTTTCACAGCTCTGTTCGAGGAACTGCAGGGCTTGGACATTTTCTTGGCAGAACTATACAAGTGAGTAAAGCTCCCTCTGTTTCTTCCTCGCACAGGTGTGTGTGTGTGTGTACAGTATGTGTGTGTACATTCAAAATTTAGAAATGGTCTCCCTTTTATTTCATTGGTCATGCCCTGCTAATTGTTGACAGGAAGTGGATTATACAAAGACAAACCTTTATTTTGTATGCAAATAACCATTTGACAGCACTCAACACAGATTTACTATTCACAAAATGTCCATCATGTTGTTGTCAATTCTGATGTTTTAATAATGCAAAAAGAATCTGAAAATAAAACGCATACAATGCAATAGCTAGCACAGAGCTGGATAAATAATGCATAATCTCCCAAATATAAAATTTCCATTTTCCAATTTCCACTGTTACGTGTTGTACTGTGGTCACACCAATTCATATTAAGTGTTGACATAGAAATGCACAATTCTAAGTCAGAACAAGCTACTTGAACAGCTCTGAGTAGAACCTTTGACTCATCTAGCAATTACAGCAAGTATACACCATAATAGTACTCAGTAAATTAGAGGATTCTGGGAAATGAAGTTTCCTTCTGTCATAATGAACAACTAAATGTTTCAATTAAAAAGAAGTATACCAGATGCTTCCTAGAAGCTTGTACAGATGTGATATTTTTTAATACTGATTATTAATATAACCTAATGTTTTAAGAAGTAATAAATATGTTGTGTGTGATAATGTATATGAGAAATTTCTGACAAGTTACAATACATTTATTATTAAAAGAACACATGGAGCTGCATTCACTTTATTCCATTTTCATGCTCCTTTTAACCAGATTTTTTTTTATTGTGTTTTACTCCTCAGTTCAAATTAAATTTAAATTTAAGAATTAAATTGGAATGTAAAAGTTTCACAGTTTGCTCAATACTGATTGGAGTTCACCTGTCAATAAGCAAAAACTCTTCACTTCTTTTTCAATTTAAATAAATTAAATCCGCATTTCTCTCACTCACATTCATCTTCCTTTAGGCATCTGGACAGCAGCAGCAATGAGAGGCCAGATATCAGCGCCATCCAGAGAAGAATGAAGGTACACACACTAAATCACGCACTCCTAACATATCAGTTATCTGATTTTACTAGACGTAAAATATATAATACTGTATTATAATATTCTAAAATACTATATGTTGATTTTGTGATTTTCTTTCTGTCATCAGAAAGTGACTCATGACATGGACATGTGCTATGGGATGATGGGAAGTCTGTTCCGCAGCGGCTCTCGGCAGACTCTGTTTGCGTCTCAGGTTATGCGTTACGCTGACCTGTATGCTGCCTCATTCATTAACCTACTCTACTACCCCTTCAGCTACCTGTTCAGAGCCGCCCATGTGCTGGTGAGGGCACACACCCTTGAACACACACACGCACACACACACCCATAAACACACATACCCATGAACATGTACATCCATAAACTCAGGGTTGGATTGATACAAATACCATTAGAATTCACAATAGCTGATACAAAACTTCAAACAACCAATTGATGTACTAAAAACTTAAATATAAAGGAAAAAATTAATTACTGTATGTAGCCTAAACGTTATATTTCTCAATGAATTAAATATGACTAGATATTACATTGGAGGATGCATCAAACAATGACATTAATTACTTTAACAGAACTTTTACATTATTACAATTCTGTTCATCAAAAAAAGGAAAAATAACCTGTTTTAAAATGTACAAAAAAATCTGCCATTTTCTACATTGATAGTAATAAGAAGTATTTTTTTGAACAGGAAATCAGCAGGACTGACTGATAAAAATTTTACTGAATTACAGAATTAAATTATATTTTTAATATATATTCTAGTGCTGTCAAACAATTAATCGTGATTAATTGTGCTGTGTATGTTTATTATGTATGTGTGTATGTATATATATATATATATATATATATATACACATAATGAATATACACATAACAAACACATATATTATGCAAACAAAAACTTTCCTTTTGGAATTCGATTCATCAGGGGGCACCTGATTTCTAGTGATTATCGTCGTCTTGACTTCAGAGACGGTCTCTGCATTTGCTAAATAAATATTTTAATCTCGTCATTATACATTACCATCACTCTATTCTCCTATTTGATCATGTTCAGTGCTTTGCTACAATCTGTATTGTTAAAAGCTCTATATAAATAAAAGTGACGTGACTTGATTAATCATTTGACACCACTAATATATTCACATAGAAAACTGTTATTTTAAATTGTTACGATTTTCCACATAAGTACTGATCTTACAGTGATTAGATCACATAAATGCAGCTCTGGTGAGCATTAGTGGCTTCTTTTTAAAAAACAAATTACCTCACTGAACTCATGCATTAGGCGTAATTGCAAGTGCCAAATCGAGTACTCAGTACTAACAGAAGACTACTGTTGTTCCATTCTTCTAAAACGAGCACCAAAACACTCTATACAGGAAACACACCCATACACACCCACATTTGTCCTGTTCACTCTGTTCTCTCTTCTGTGCCAAGCGCCCTTTTTAACATACCTGTTTGCATGTTTGTTTCTCTTTCTCTCTTCTCTCTGTCCCAGATGCCCCATGAGTCCACAGTAGAGCACACTCACGTAGACACACAAACCGAGTCTCCTCTGGCCACACGCAACCGCCACTGCGTGGACTGCAAGGACATCGACTGTAAAAGAAACCAGCTCACACGCTCCATCAGCGAAATCAAACCACCCCACCTGTTCGCCCAGCCGCCACAGGAAATCACGCACTGCCACGACGAGGACGACGACGAAGAGGAGGAGGAAGAGTAGATGGCATCGACCTATTTTAGGGCAAAGATCTTTGGTGATAGAGTGGATGTGAAGTGGATGTATGAAGTAGACTATAATTGCCCAAACCAAGCTCAAAAAGCTTCAGTTCACCCAAACTGACAGTTTCCTCCTAATACTAATACATAAATTATTATTATTTTTTTTTAATCTGGATCTGGAATTGTTTAACAGTCACTATAAAAGCACATAATACCATCCAATGGAAACACAGTTGAAGGGATACTTACTTTACTCTGAACTGAAGGTAAAACTCACGAGTTTGCATGCATCGTACAGCAGAGACTCCGAAAAAGCAAAGGCTGTTAGGAACAAGTGTTAAAGTCGGTCATTGGATCCTTACAGATGCAAGTTATAGTCATATTTTACTATTGCTTTATATAGTTTTTAACAGTAACTTTTTAAGTAGCCAGTTTATTCACTCTGATTAGCTTGGTTACTACCTCCTGCAAAGACTGTTCCTTTAAAAACAACTGTGTGTGTGTGTGTGTTAAAGCTGTGTATGTTGGCAGGGTGTTTGTGTTGAAGTCCTGCGTGTGTTGAGAATCTGAATGAAGCACAGAAAACCGAAGCACGGTTCATTGTGACGTGTGTATGGAAGTGCAGCCAACACAAAAATCCAGTTACTTGGCAACAGCATGCAGCTGCTTTTTTTTTTTTAGTTAGGGGTTTGTTGTTAACCTCTTGGTTTTCATCTTTTTTAATGCAGACGTTTTGGTTAGCGCTGATGCTACAGAGTAGCAAACAGATGCCTTGTGTATTAGGACGCAAAATGAGTCCGAACACACGCAGACATCATATCAGTACCTGCTCTAATTTTGGCAATGATGTCACGTTGAACAATGACATACTGTATTTTTATATTCTTATATAAGCTAAACAGAAGGCTCTAGTTTTGTCTCAAACATTGCGTGCCATTATTATCTGCCTCACATAAGAAAACTATTCAAATATCATACAGTAAGTGACCTTGAAATGCAAAAAAAATATTTATAAAACTGTGTTTTATGGCTCAAAAAGTCACAATGAAGTAAAGGCTGGACATTGTTATAGATGATAGCTTGAGAAAGAAAGTGCTGTTGCTTTGGTGAATGTTTATGGAAATTAGTCCTGGATAATGTTTGAACTCTGCTGATGGTTTACTCTCATGTGGACCAAACGGTGTTGAGAAGTTGTGTTTGATTTAGCTTCAAGGGTCCCATTAGAGACTTTTAGGTGTCTCCACAGCAAGCATGTGGAGTTTTTTAAAGAAAAAAACCCATTTTTGAGTATAATGGTGGTTCGCGGTTTTAAGAGGAAGCGGTTTTAGCTGTGGGAAGTGTTTCAAATGCATGAAACATGTAGATTAGAATGGTTAGTGTGATTTTTATATGCAGTACTCAAAGATAGCATGTAGGATATGATTGAACGAAGCTAGCCAATCCATAGCGCAACGTCTAATACTCATATGCATATTGTACCTGTTGTTGTTTTTTTTCATGGGTCTGACTGACACATTTTTTTAAAGGGAAGACCAAGTAGGTCTAAAGTAGAAGGTTTCTGGTGAGGCCCATACATGCTTTTCTAGGTTTTTAAAAGTCTGTTTCCAAGGAATCGATTAGAGATATTCTAAACATAAAGTGCATACTTTGTCAGTTTTAGGTTTAAAAGCAACTGGACATCCTAAAACAGGGCAGCTCTAAAAATTTACTCGTTCTTGGTTCTTAAAAGACCACAGTATAGAGTTTTTTTATGTCCTAAAAAAAGATCCAGTATCTTTCAATCTTCTGTTTTCATTTGCTTTTTATATAAAAACTCAGTGTTGTGTGTGTGTTTATATATAAATATATGTATATATATAAAACAGCCAGCTCCCTGGACACGGACTAAAACTAGTCCTGGGCTAATTTGCACTAGTGTTGGCAGTTGTCCTTTTTAGTTGTCTATGCAAGGGAAACTGGCTTAGATTATATTTAAAAAAAATAATATAATAGCAAGTACATTGAGTTTAAACAGTATTCGTCCCATTTTCCCAGTAGTGTATCCTAGATACATCTTTAACTTGTGACGGCGTCATCCGAACAGTCATAGGTAGCATTGCATAAATCTCTGTTTGAACCAGTGTTTTAATATTATATTTTGGCATAGTTTACAGTATGCAGTAGTAGCGTGTTAAATGTGCCAATAACTAATATACTGAGTATGTGTTCCGTTTTGTTCCTGTTTTCCTTTTTTTTTTACCTTTTTCCTAATTTTAGATTTTTTTTTTTTTTAATACAAACTATATATTTTTGTGACTTTATTAGTTTTCAGTTTAGCAAAAGGAAAAAGTGCAAAACTTTTCTGTCTGTAAAAGACGTCTTGCAAAATAGACATGGCATTTATTAATCCAATTTTTTGTTTTGTTTGTTTAGTTTCATGTTTTCAATTTCATTGTTCCCGGAATTATGATAGTTTCTGATTTATAGAATTCCAAACTTATACTTATAGGAAATTGCATTGCAATGTCAAATAAAAATAATTTTCCAGAATAACTTTTGGTCTTGTTATCTTCTGTGTTGGCTTTTAAATGCATTCATATGCCATAGTAGGCTTTCTTGTTAAGAATAACGAAGAACACCATGCAACAAGGCAAACCATTCCTAACCAGGATGGTTTTTGGGAACAGTAACTGGACAATTCACTAGCCATTTGGATTCTATTACTTATTTCCGCAGTCTACCACTTCACTTATGTCAGCCCAGTCTCACGGCAATTCGTACATAATTTACGAGGTGGCTAATTCGTACAAATTTGTACGGCCTTACACTGAAAACAAAAATGTTTTGATGCAACAGTCGCAGTCAGATAAAATATATTAAATGTTTAATATTAAATAAAAGTTACCAGTGTGATGTGATGTGATGACCGCAATATCCCGTTGTCCATCTGTTGTTGGGACTTATGCAGTTATGGGATTTATTTAAAAACAGCACAAAGAACACAGCACCACAGTGAAACCGATGAATGTTTAATAGCACTTTCTAGAACCGTTGTTCTCCCTAAGGTTTACATTTTAGTTACAAAGTAGCTACAATTCATTAACAAAGCAAATTAGAAAAAAGTAAAAAGCCAGAACCTGTATTTAACCCCAAATCTGTCTAGGAAAAAAATAATCAAAGTTGGCTTTAATTTACTAAATAAAGTCCAACGATCTCTGATCTCACAAAATCTTTGGTATAAAGAGCATCAGTTTTAAGATTACAACCGGTTAAGGCTAAATTGTTAGACCTTAGTGCCAAGCAGTGGCTGCCTGTGGTACTGACCCATGTATAAATAATGCAAGTAATGCATTACTGTTGTTAATCTACTGTGGATCAAATAAGCATTTGAACACATGAATACATCTAGGGTTTTTTTGAAAAGCTGCCTGAATCAGATTTACCACAAAGTCTGACATTGTAGAAACAGGGTCACGCAGCTGCCACCTATAACAACATAAAGGAATGGTTATAGAAATACGTTGTGTGCTGTTTGATGATCTTGGCGGTTGGGTCAAAAAAAAAAAAAAAAGGAAGTGGTTTATCATTAAAGGAATAGTTCACACTAAAATTACAATTTACTGAAAGAGTATCTTCCCACTTAATCAGATCCAAGATGCAAATGAATTTGTTTCTTCATGAGAACCGATTTGGAAAAATTTAGCTTTACATCGCTTGCTCACCAATGGATCTTCTGCAGTGAATGGGTGCCGTCAGAATCAGAATCAAACAGCTGATAAAATACAATAATCCACAATTATCCATATGTCTTGTAAGGTGCAAAGCTGCATGTTTGTAAGAAACACATTTTGTAGTTTTTTTTTACTTTCTGGCCAAAATATTTGATTATAATCCATGTCTCCGGTATTTTACTTTATTTTAGAAGTGTTTTTGCATGTAAAGAGTGCTTGATCTGTGCATATTTCTCTCTTGATTCAAACAACAATCTTGCTAAATAATATTATTATACTAAACGAGTACTATTTTGGACTCCCATTCACTGCAGAGTATCCATTGGAAAATTTCTTCAAATCTGTTTCCATAAAAAAACAAACTCAAGCACATTCTTAGATGGATCCTAGGGTGAGTACATTTTCCAAATGTTCATTTTGAGCGTATAAATGTGTAGAATTCTAAACACATATGCATTGCATGAGTTTCCAACATTCATATAAATAAAAATCAAAGTCAACATTATATACATAAAGGTAATACACACAAGTACAGCCATTTCAACACTATGGCACCTTTCTTACAGATGCATGATGGGTGGAACAATTTAATATAGTAGTTGTTTTAATGATGTGGTAAAGACTCGTTTTGTTACAGCCTGGATTCAGTTAGGAATCACATATTGATTCTCCCTTGCATAAAGTCCTGACATGTCTGTCGTTTCATTTAAATAAGACTGCCTTCAGCTTTAAATGTAAAGTTATTGTGCCTTTGATAGAATTTCAATTTTAAAGCAGACAAATAGGACCTGTTCATTCTTGGAAGTGAATCCAAAATATCTCAGAACAAATATACAAATGTGATACAATACATGCACACAAACAGAACTATAATTTACAATACAGTAATCATGATAAATCATCTTTTAAATAAAATGTGTTTCATTGCACTTGTTAAAAAAATTAATATGATTTTTAAAGGCAATATAGTGATTCATTTTTTTAAAAAGGTGTAAAAGGTACTATGGGATATACCAGATTTAGAGCAATAAAAATAACCATTTCTGAAATATACATGTAAAAGACCCTCACCGGTACATATACAATGTATGTATTTGTAACTATGTATTTATATATATGTATATATATAGCATGTGCATGATATCAGTGACACTCATAGAGGCACACACATACACATGCACAATTTACAGACTGGTGTTTGCATATGCCGACAATTATATCCTCAGACATGCATGTATGTACAAATGCATACAAAATAAATAAATATGTGAGTAGAATGCTCTTGGTTCACGGTTTCCTTCATAGCAGTATTTGGAACAGTCTTTGATTTGCCTGGAGCATCTGCCTGGAGTACTTCTTTTGTGTTTGTGAACATCGCGGGGCAGTTCGAGTGTAGCTGGAGGGGCTCTTCAGAGCACAAACATGTCCATCCTCCAAACTCTTTGGTTTGGGGGACATAAACGCTGTGGTTTGTCTTAATGAATGGGACCGGACCGGGTCGCTGGAGTATCCTATTTTTTGCTTGGGTCAGCCCAAGCTCGGGTCCCGGTGGTAGTACCGCACTACCGGATTGGAGTAGTTTGGGGTGGTGAGCAGCTCCAGGGTTCCGCTTTGCTCCACCACCCCACTGAGGGCTAGATGGCCCCCTCGCTGTGGCCCGTGTGGTTCGTCTTGTTGTGGGCCACGCAGTTCTGTGTCTGGTTGAACAGAGTGGTGGTTTCGTCGGGCACTCCGTCGTGGAGGTCTGTCAAAGTCATTTCGATTTTGGTGTACTCGCTCTCCGAGGACTGTGGCGTCTTGTCCATGCGTGACGCCATGATGGCGTTCTGATACTGCTGGCGCGTTACCTGTCAATGACCCACAGAAAAGGGGGTTATGAAAAAACAAAACAGATTCAAATGAACTGAAATGTTAGTGTGAATTTAGATTCTACAATGTAGCCATTCTCGTAATCCATGTTTCCCTTTTTTGAAAAACAGAGAAATACTATTATGGATACTTTCATTTTCTTTAAGTTCCATTGGAAATTGTTTCTTTTGTCTTTTATTTGGGAATTTCAAAATGATATGTTCATCATCCACTCTTCTCTTTTACCCTAGTTTTTAACTCCCTCATAAACACATAAAGGGGCAGTATCCCGAACAGGGTTTAAGGCTAGTCCAAGATTAAAATAAATGTTAGAGCTGTCTAAAATTGAAAAAGCTTGCACTGACGTACCTTAAAATACATCACTGCCATTGTTTGGTCTTAAAATGCTCCTAGGTAATGCTTTTTTGTAAGACATGTTTCTAAAAACTATTTAAATGTCCTAAATTAACAAAAACCTAGTCCTGGCTTAATCTAATTCCTGTCTAGGAAACCGCCCCAAAGTGTTTATCAGACTGAAATTATAAAGTACCTTATTAAAAATAAACTACATCCTGCCTCTGTAAAGCCACTTTACCATGACTTATTATGCCATGCTTCTGATCGTCTTACTAAGATATTATTTTGAGATATAGGCCCGATTTCACAAACGGGGCTTAGCTTAAGCCAGGACTAGGCATTAGTTAAATTAAGATATTTAAGCAACTTTTACAAAAAT
>JAUMHR010000042.1:4647528-4678937 GCA_032361145.1 Enteromius fasciolatus | reverse complement strand
ATTTAGAATCATGAGTGTAGCTGGACTATTTAAAAGCAAAATAACAGGTCTTTGAGGGTCAGAAATCTGGCTGATAAACAAGTGATCAAATACTTATTTGACTCAGTAATTCCCAAATAAATTGTTAAAAAATCATTCAATGTGATTTCCAGTCTCACAGTGGAAATGCACCTATACTGAAAATTGTAGACCCCTCCATGATTTCTAAGTAAGAGAGCTTGCAAAATCACAGGGCGATCAAATACTTATATATATCACTGTATCAATATACTATATAAATCACTGTATAAAAAATAAAAATAACGTTTCTCGTATCATGACTTAAGTCTTAAGAAGTAAATCAGTATATTAGAATGATTTCTGAAAACTCATGTGACACTGAAGACTGAAGTAATGATGCTGAAAATTGAGCTATGCATTAATAAGTGACATTTAACAATATATTACAAAAGAAAACACTTTGCAATAATATTTTTCAGGTATCACTGTTTTTACTGTATTTCTACTGTATAAATGCAGCCTTGGTGAGCAGAAGAGAGTTCTTTCTAAAACACAACAAAATCTTACCAACTCTAAACTTGAACTGTAGCACACGTTATTTATCTGATATGATATTTCATGCTTAATCAAATTGTTTCCACAGCCTGTTTTTTTTAATTATATCAGTCAAAGCAGTACAGCAACATAACCTTTGACAACAGAAAACCATAACAGCAGTCCTACTGTGGCTATACACAAAAACTTGTCCTTTCTTAGAGAAAAACACATTATGAAACCGAAAAGTGAAAGAGAAAGCTCTCTGGCCAGAGTCAAAGATGTTTTTAATTCTTTCTCTTAGCTGTTTGCTCAAAGGCATTCTTTTATATGCTCACCCAAACAAGCTGTCCCTCTCTAAATGCAAAACCTTAGAATGCAAACCAAACCAAACATCGACATCATGGCACAACTTTCACCAAAGCCCAGAGGCCAAACTCCTCCTCTTTGTGAGCAGTCTAAGCATACTACAGTCACAGGACACACTGGGGTAAATCAAGCAGCAATGCAGTACACTTGCCTGTTGCTAGGAAACGTAGAGTAGCCAGTAGAAGCTGAGGTGATATTTTAACCTTCATTTCATTGTCCATGTGCTTGAAAGCCGAGAAATCCTGCTTCCTCTCTCGATGGGTGATTTTCTTTTTTGTTTTGTTGTCGGCTGTTGGAAAAGTGGGATGATGGGAAGAAAGTTCAGTGCTGTGTAAAACGCCTTTCCCTGTATGTTTGCGAATGTATATTTACAATGTTACCTAAAAAAAGTTTCTGTATTAAAAATGAAAGCTGAAAAAGGTTCCAATAGGTAAAAATCACACCATAGCAAGAGACTGGGGAAATTGTGAGGTCATCATTGTATAACTCATACGACAGCACACGCTTTGTTTTACAACAGCTATTTAAATGCTTTGTAAAGAAAACACAAGACTTTTATGGCACATACTATATAAGTCTGTCTCATCCAGGATTTCAGACTTGATGATTTCTTCAATGACGTCCTCTAGGGTGACAATGCCAAGCACTTCATAGAACGGGTCGCCTTCTCCTTCGTTGTTAACCCGCTGGACTATTGCCAGGTGAGATTTACCTAGAAAGCAATAGAGTTTTTAAGATGTAGGTTTAGACGCAAATCATTCTTGTTTTAAAGATGTAAACGGTTTACAGTTCACATATAACACATTGTGATGGTGTTTCTAATTCACTATAAATTGCAAACTTAAAAGAAATGTAATAATACACAACATATATAGCTCTACAATAAAAGTGATATTGCCTTATATGTTACTAAGGCAATGTATAATTTTCTTTTATAATATCAAATATTATAATTTTCTGTGAAGATGAAGATTTACGTTTATAACATATTCAAATCCTCCGATTAAAATATGTATATGAACATATGCACATATGTTAATATTTGTATAATACTTTTTGTATGGTATTTTATGAGGCAGCCACATATATAAACAATATATATGGTATTTAAATATGCAACTTTGTTTAAACAGCTTATATACACAATTCTCTCTGTGTGTGTGTGTGTGTGTGTGTGTATATATATATATATATATATATATACACATCTATATTTTATATTTCCTTATATAACATTTAGGGTGGATATGCATATACATCACATTTATGTCCAAAGTGCAGAGTAAAAAGCACTATTTACACACGTTTTCTAACTGGATTAAAATGCAATCAAGCTTAAAAGTATGGTTAAACGGTAGTCAAAAATAAAAATAGTCATAATTAGCATGACTTTATCTTGTGTCCAGAACACAAAATAACACGGGATTTTAATTTACTCTCAAAACGCTGAGGTATTTTATTGTGTTCCACAGGAGAAGGTCAATCAAACAGGTCTGGAACAACATGAGTGGGAGTAAATGATGACACACTTCTCATTTTTGGCCACACGCACAGATCCTACAGTGTTTAACGGCTGTTGGCAGTCTGACAACAGCATTAGCATCAAAACGTTTGACAATGGCTACAATCTTACTGTGTTTTCTAAATCAAATCTTAACAAATCCTACACTTACTAGTTATTTCATTACACACTGTACCTGTACAAATGAACACTGTACTGTGTCTCAGAGCGTCTCTGGCATGAAGCGATTCTCTCTTTACTAAGTTCAAAAGTCTGCCCCTGTTTGCCAAAACACTGAAGTGTTTTGTCTTTGACATTGAAGGTCTAGAGGTCTAGAATAACTGGGTTCAGACTCAAAACATTGTCTATTGTGTCTCTGAACAAACGTAGTCCAGTCTCGGTGAGAAATCTCCAGTGGAGTGCACAAACGTGTCATAAGCCTTGCATTTTCTAAAAAGGCTTTGGAAGAAAAATCGAACAAGCTCCCGTTTCTGATAACTGGTGTCTATTACAACTTAATACACACTGAAAGCCGGTAAAAGGACAAGGGTGAAGCTTTAATACATATCCCAAAGACAAAAGTCTTTGTGTGTATACCGTCAAGCAAAACACCAAACAAATTCTTCGCCTTTTCTAAGCTTGTGAACTTTTAGAAGGAATTTTCCAGAGAGCCAGGCTAATATTAGCCCTGAAATGAAGTTTCCATTCCACTTGGGCAATATTCTCACCAAAGCGACTGCTGGGTGATCTGATCTGTCTCAGAGCTGGTCGTTTACATGCAGATGGCCATTTGCTGAAATGCTAGGGAGCCTGGGACGCACTTGTGGCAAACCCCATGACAACACACAAACAATGATTGGGTATAAATCTCTGCTTAAGGAGTGTGGCATTAACTTGAGTGTGTGTATCTTCTTTTCCTTATTTTTCATCTGCAAAGACTTCAGTGAACATAAAGCTTTTAGCATGAGAAAGGTGTACTTTATGTTTCCAATCTTATATATATATGGTATTATTACAAATAAATGCAGTGTCTTACAATAAGGAAATTTACCGAACTGTATAAGTTCATATCTGGGTACATGAAGATGTAATATATAACATACATGAATTCTCCTTAGTAAATGAAATTTGTATATGTACATGTGCAGTGTGGTATTATATTATATATGTGTGTGTGTATATATATATATACAGAGAGAGAGAGAGAGAGAGAGAGAGAGAGAGAGAGATCAACAAATAAGTCCAAAAATGCAAAAAATAAATTAACTAGATATATGTTAATATTTGAAACAGCTCCAATTTCTAATTGGTTTGTTATATGTTTTTACTTTTCCATAATATATTTCCTTTATGTTAAATTTAATACACATATATTACATCTGATTAAGCCAATAACTAGGGATGCACTGAAATTAAAATTACTGGCCAAAGCTGAACCAAATGGGTCAAAAAACTGGGCCGACGACAGAACACCACTCATATTTCCCCTGACATTTGCACATTTTGTTTGCACCATTGCATACATTAAATACTTTTTGCTGTTTTCTCTTTTTGTCCAAACAAAGTACAAAACAAATATTTACTTAACACAATGTTTTGTGTATTGTACAACAAAATACAATTAAACTTATAACGAGCAAGTCCGTAAAATATTTTTTGGTCATTTTTGAGACCCCCTTTTAAATCAGGCAAGGATTTTTCCTATACAAAGAAATGTAGCCTTACTCAGGAGACAAACATTCTTTTAAATTATTAGAAAATATTTCAGATCCCACAGATACAAATCTATTACAGGTTTGAACACTATGTGTGAATGTTATAATAAATGTGTTAATAAAGGCCTAGCTGTTGTAATGACTATTATCATTATTATCGTCTTACTTTTTTTATTTTATTTCACAGAACAATAAAATTAAATTAACAACATTCATGAATGTTGATAGAGCTTTTGTTTCGGCGGAAACCCCCAGGAATATTTCAGTGCTTCTTTGGTTTATTTAAATAACAAATTTATAAAACAGATTTATAAGCGATTCTCATGAAGAATTTGGGAAGATGTTTGTTGCACATATCACATTGTGCACTTTTTTTAGCTTATGCAGTGCTGTTTGAATATTATTATGCAATTGTAACTTTATTATTTTAAAAACTTTATTAAGTGTAAGCTTCTATGTACGTCTACGTTTTTGTTTCGTTTAGAAAATTTGGCATGTACTACACCTGATATATCACAAAATTGTGATTGACTATCAAATCGAATCGTAAAATTTGTGTCTAAACTCAGCCCTACCATCTGCACAACACTATAATCTAAATCTGCAAACCTCACTTCGAGTCAAACAAAATTAAACAGCTAAATCTCAAAAGGAACCTGAGTTTCAATAGTTATTAAGGCTGATTGTGTGATAATGAAGTAACTTGAACTTACCAGTTTTACCACAGAAAACAACTCCACAAGACAGTGTTTTAATAACATCAGTCAACCCTTTGTATGCAAGTGGAAATGAATCACCCTTGAAAAGAGGACGTAAGGGCAAGGGGTAGTAGAAGCCACAAGACTAAATAAATAAGTGCTCAAGCATTAAATCTCTGCACAAAAAGAGGGGTTTATTCAGGCCACAGTGGAAAAAAAACATGTTTACTTTATGTATTTTCCTTTGTAGGTTCCCTTGAGTACACCATATCTCACCCCTTCAAGGAAACAAGGATATTGGCTTGTCCTCGGTTCTCTGCGGGGATTATTTCCATCCCAAGGTAGAGAAAAAAAAGAAGAAAAGATTACAATTTGTTTTCATTATTTGTGAAGTCACAGCTTGATTTAAAAAAAAACTCACTGATTTGAAACTACTACCATTTTTAGCAACATGAATCGTTTTACAATCCAAAGTATTAAAATGATTTGCCCGAAAATCACTGTAGAGGGTTTCTAATGAATATTTGTCTAAATAATCGAAAACAGGAAAACATACTGTAGGCACAGTTAAAGTTGCACGATTTGGGAAAAATGATTGCGATATGATATATAAGTGGTTTGACTCAACTTGCTTGTTATAAACAAAAATGCACACACAGATTACTAATAATGCTAAAATCTGTATTTCTCAACTGAGATACAGTATACAGTGCAATCTAGCAACAACAAATTAAAACTAAATTGTACAAAATTAAATAAAAGTAACATCTTTACATTACTGAATTAAATTACATTAAAATAAAATTAAAAAGTCAAAAGTACAGATAAATAAAACAAATAGCCATTTTTATATTTTTACATGTTGTCCCAAAACACTTTAGCAGGATGTAACATATACTTAGTGCATCTCTTGTCCAGTGTGCCGATCATTTTCTCAAATCCCTCTTTGCTAAAAGTGCGTTCACACCTGAGGTGACTTGGGCGAATATATCTAGCTATTCGCGTATAGTTGTATGCTTCAACATGTCGCGTTTACGCTGGTTTCACACTGCACGCGTCAGCAGGGCGTAAGCAGTGCATATTATTTTTGGCGCCCATGTTAATGGATGAGAGCACACAGGAGCAGTGCAGAAGCGCGTAGCAGGTGCAGAGAAATGACATAAATCAAAGCACATGGCACACAGTGTTCGGAGAAGAACGCTGGAAAATACGATAGAAAGCTTGTCTATAGCTTGCTGCAGTACAAGCTGCCAGTGTGAAAGCACAATTGGCGCGCGTTGATCCTGCTCTGCATGCACGCGCTTCCGCGCTGCTTATGCGTGCAGTAAAAACTGGTTTGTTTAACGCGCCACTTTATTCGCGCAAATCGCGCTGCAGGATGTCTAATTGCGTCTTTGCATTGACTTAACATGTAAATCAGTCGCGCTTAACACTTCATTCGCGTCTGGTGTGAACACAAGAATTAATGTCTTGTTATGTCCACGAATGCATTTGTTTATTTAATATAATCGCAACATTTGCTGTAATGTAATCGCATAAGTTAAAATCGCGATTGCGATATGATTAATCGTGCAGCACTAGACACAGTCATTGTATATAAAATTCCGTCAGATGCCAATTTTTGATCATTTCTGCTGCTGAAATTATACACAGCAGATTTAATGTTGCTTTAACACTTAGTACATAGTATATTCTGAAGGTGTGTCACATTTACAACATTTTATTTGCAAAAGGTTGCCTGTTAATAATGTAGCGTAGCGATGTGTGAAGCACTTCTCACACAGAAGTCACTTTCAAATCTATTTTACACCTGAAAATTACAAAACAATAATAAGTGTGATCGTACTTCTAAAGTCACATATTCAAAATTGAGTTACAACAGACATACACAGAATATCATGTGTGCTTTTAATACAGCGGTGGTATTTTTTACATATTACTGAACTTAAATACATTTTCAAGTATTGTATATACTTCAAAGGCTATTTTTATTACTACAGGTTAGTTTTACTTCACTATATTCCATATAGCATAATATTGTACGTACTTACATAATATTGTTACTCCACTACAAAATCATTTTGTTTGCCAATTTGATTTGTGATGGCCAGTTCGTACACAACCGGACTCTTTTAAATGAACCTGATGGCTCACGAATAACACGGACTGATCTGATATCAGCTGTTCTTAAGTCAACAACTCACTAATTTACAGATCTGCTTAAAATCAGACAAAAAAATTATATAATGAATATGCATGCCACCAATACCACAAAAAGCACTGATTACTGTAAACGAACACCATATGTAGTTCACGACCATCGGTTATTTGTTAACTAAATCTAAAAAAAAGAACAAGCTGTTTAAACCCATTGAAATGCTTAAATGTGGGCATGCCTGCATTTGTATCAGTATACAGAGCTAGTTTATTCAAAACAATGCATCTTCCTTGTAATACTAACAAGGTACGTATTACATTTAGTATTTTATTACGGTCTTCATGCATGTTTACATTCATCGTTATGTTCAACACTATCATCGTCAAGGTCATCCATCCTCAATTACACATATATTGTGTAAAATGTGGTACAGATTACAGCTCAGAAATAATGAGTGGATGCGAGATGGCCCCACAACCCTTCATGAGAACGTCTACTCCTCCCCCTCAGCTCTTCTGAGACTCGCTGTGTGCTCTTTTCCACCATTTCCAGTTTAAGTCTTGGAATGCAGTTTGTCATAATTTTCCATAGCGTAATTCCCACCATAAATAGTCACGTTAGGCAACAGGGACACTGTCTCAGACAGACAGCGATCAGCCTTCTCAGAAAATATTTTAGTTCTGACAGCTACAGGGACCATGGAAATGAGAGGTGGGACATCACAGAATAAGTGACATGTTTTGTAAGACTTCCTGTATTGCTATCCAAATGTTTGACCCCAAGTTGACTCAGCCTATAAATAGCTCTAATCTCTAGATGAAATTTAAATGAAAATAAAAATAAATGTACATTTAAAAAAACATTCTTGATGACTTCAAATCATCTGGAACTTTAAGTATTTATATTTTTTGTATATTATATTTTTTGGTTGGTATAAATTTTAGAGTTTGGCCTAATCCTTTTTATTTTGTAGAAACACGCAAATTAGCTAAACTTTTTTTTGCTACATGTGTTGCTACAAATATGCAGAAAAATAGAACTATCATGTCATTTAGTGTGTGTCAAGGTCAGTAATGATATTAGATTAATAATAATCTTAAAATTTCAAGCAATTTGACTGTTTTATGACAAGGCAAGGTTAGTTTAGATTGTAAAATAATAGCATGTGGTTCAACACACATTTATGCATTAACAATCATGATTTTTCTTTTTAAATACTTCAATCTTAAAATAATAAAATATATGATACAGATGTGTACGCACACTAGAGTAGTTAATAACTAAATAAATACGTGTGCAAATATGTGTGCATGTGTTTTAAACTTGATTTTATAAAGATTAGCTATTTCTATATCATCTACACTTTACTTGCCCACAAGATGCTGTATAACTCACACACAGTGGTGGAAAGAGTACTTAAAATTACAACTACTCTTACATTGCTGAAATAATACTCAATTACAAGTAAAAAAACAGTACTTAAGTAAAAGTACAAATTACTCTTCTCAAAAAGTACTCCGAGTACTAGTTACTAGTTACTTTTCAAAAAAAAAAAAGGTTGTCATATATAAAGCTCTAAACACCTTACTTATGTTTTAGTGCACGGTTGGGTAGTAGTGGTTAAGAATGTCTGAACACTAAACTGTGCTAATATATACATCCACAATGTCATAAATACTGAAAAATTGTCATTTTTATACTGAAATACCAGATGGCCAGACAGCGATTCAGACAGCAACGCTTTGTTTGTTTGATTTTTCCAGTGTATTGACTTGCACAGTTTAACTGTTCATCACAATAATTAAAAATTTGCATTAATGTGCACTAAAAAGTAAATAGGTCATTTTTGATTTCATGACAAGCTTAATCATTTTCAGTACCACTGAAAAAACTACTACATAATGTATACTGCCATAAAGGTATTTTAATATCTCAATCTTTGTCGTCCATGTGGTTTAAGGCAATCATTAAAATAATTACAATAGAGTAACTTTGTCACAAAAGTTTACAGAACAAGGAATAAGGATTTCAAATTGAATTGAATTTACAAAAAAAAAAAAAAAACAGTAATAAAATTATAAAACAAATGGCCTTAATTTAGTTGAGGTATTCAAAACATGACAGCAGCTGTGACTCAACTTAAGAGCCATTTTTATTGTTTTAGAAAAATGAGATATCAGACGCCTTTGACCTAATGTCTGTACAATGTAGTGATGCAGTTAGACAGATTAGGATATTTATATGTAAAAATCATACAAATATCACATTCAAACATGGAGAAGTAGCTCTGGTTAGAATGCTCTTCATCAGCTTTTCCTGGTATAGAGATCACTGCTTTTATTGGTCCGTTTATGATTGGATATCTTTATTGGTTACTGAAATGCATCAAAGGGTTGAATTCAAAATTAAAATTAAAAATTAAAAATGTGCGCGTACTCGGTGACGGACTATGATTTAAAAGTAACAAAGTAGATTATTTTGCTAAATTTGTACTTAAGTACAAGTAAAAGTACAGCTTTAAAAATATACTCAAAAAAGTACGTGAAAAAACTACTTAATTACAGTAACGTGAGTAGTTGTAATTTGTTACCTCCACCACTGCTCACACACCAAATGCTTTAGATTTCCAGAATTAGATTAATTTACAATAAGGGATCACAGGCCACAATAAACGCTGATTCAACAGAAAGTTCACAAGAACACAAGAGAAATCTTTAAGCATCTGCACATTCATAAAAACCACAGCTAGAAGGAACTCAAGTTACTCTGTTATTAAAGCACCCTGGAGCAAGACTCCTAACCTCTGGCTATTCCAATGGGGACTGTCCTGCAACTGGTACACTGCTGTTCTGAATGAAAAAAGCAGCTGCTAACTAACTAAAAAACACTTAAGCTAATGTGCATTTGATTACTAATCAAAGATCAACTCTAAGTTAAGTAATATACTAGTAAACCAAATCCAACTTAGACTATAAAAAATAGAAAGAAAAACAAACTCTTTAACCCCTAGAAATGCTAAAGAAATCAGGTCAAGTCTAGCATAAATTCTTTTTTCAAATAATTTTAAAGTCCCAGTACAAACCCCCACAGTGACTATGAACTCCAGCCAAAACAACCTCCAGATAACACTGCTGCAAATCAGAGCCTTTTCTAAATATAAGCTCCTCAGAGCACGTCACTGAACTTGTTCCTTTCTTCCTGACAAATACAAATGGACTTCAAATAAGACTGATTTCATCTGAAGAAAACAAATTTAGCAATTTCATCTCAAGGTTTTATTAAATTAACCGAACTACAACAGAGTGCAACAGTTAGTTTACTTGCTACACTGACCTCCACGGACCTTCGTTAAAAATGACTAATTTCTTCTCTCTGTAACAAAACCAACCAACATCTGTGTCTCAGTTCACAATGAAGAACAGTGATCTGTCTGTGAGCATTGTGTTCCTGGAGCCTGAGCTCAGGGTTAATGCTGCTTACAGATTCAGCATCATTAAGGGGCCATTTGAGCACAGACGGACACAGTCACAAGACCTCTCTACTATTTTAAACACCAACCTACTACTAGTACTGTTAACCAGCAAGTAGGCCACTACACAATAAGTGAGTTTCTTTCAGTAAATATTTTAGATAATACTGGATCACGTACATTTCTACTCAACGTTTTTCAGATTGATCAACAAAATGAACAATGGAGCACTAGTATACTACTGAAACAGATGAGATAACACTAACAAAGCAACATTTTCAAACACTGGATGAATTTATCAGGTGCATTTCCCTACACAGAAAAAAATACTACTACTCCCTTAACTTTTTATCACCATGGGTTTGACTCCCTCATTCCATTCCCAGGATTTGCAGGACTTTGGATAGGCTAATTCAGGAAGCAACATCCTAATAGGTGTCCTTGGAGCACTTATCTAATGGCAGTCTGTCGGAATGATGCACTAAAAGGAGTTACAGATAAAACTGGCTATGTGGATGAAGACAATGCGAAGTTGTTACAAATGATATTTACAAACTCTATTATGCTGGGTTGGTTAATGAACTTGAAAAGTGAGTTATTTTTATAAATTCTAAATTAGGTACAAGGTACAAAAGGTACAACTACTCGTACAGTATTTTAGCATACTGTGTGTTTGAAACCCTTGAAATTAGTTTTCTTAACATAGACACTACAGCAGAAAAGAAAATTGTGGCATCCACTGTCATTTCAGATCTGCGGACTTCTGCCGCACCGCGTAGTCCTGTGGTTGTCCAGGAGCGGCGTTGTCCAGGAGCGACGAAAGTCACAGTGCGTGCCCTTGGTCAGGTGATGTCCATCACGGTGGTCCAGGAGCGACATCTATGGCTGAACCTGGCGAGTGCACAGCCTTCGCCTGTTCGTCGCCTAGGGCGTCCCCCCCGAGGCATCAAGTACTTCTGCAAAAACACCCGGAGGGGCGGGAAGCATTCCTGACACAGGCAGCCTGGAGTTGAGAGCACTGCTCTTCGGGCGACGACGATGACATCTCCGTCCCCACTTCCGGAGGAGTTTTGTACCGTGGCATCCACTACACCACTGTCTGCTCGGACAGCGATGCTGCTGTCCTGTGTGCGGAGGTTGCTGTCCTACTGGTGAAGGAAGCAATTGAGCCTGTCCCTCCAGCCGAGATGAGGTCTGGGTTTTACAGTCCTTACATCATCGTGCCCAAAAAGAGCAGTGGGCTGAGACCCATCCTTGATCTGAGAGCTTTGAATCGGTCCCTTCTCAGGCTGCCATTCAAAATGCTCACTCCGAAGAGCATACTAACATGCATTCAGAGCCAGGATTGGTTCGCAGCCATCAACCTGAAGGAAGCGTTCTTTCATGTTTCGATTCTGCCTTGACACAGACCCCTTCTCCGGTTCGAGCATATCAGTACAGAGTATTAACCTTTGGCCAGTCCCTCTATCCCTGCGTTTTCAAGAAAGTGGCTGATGGGCATCCGCATCCTCAACTATCTCGACGACTGGCTGATAATAGCTCACTCGGGGGATCTGTTGTGCATGCACAGGGACATAGTGCTACAGCACCTCAGCCATCTGGGTCTTCAGGTTGAGAGAAGAGCAAACTCTCCCCAGTGCAGAGGTTCTTATCTCGGTATGGAGCTGGACTCGGTCGAAATGACTGCCCGCCTCACCAGCAAGCACACACAGGCCACGCTGAACTGCCTAGATACGTTCAGGCACAAAACAACGGTCCCTCTCAAAACTTTTCAGAGGCTCCTGGGGCATATGGCAGCTGCAACCACGGTCAAGCCGCTGGGCTTGCTTCATATGAGAACGCTTCAGCGCTGGTTACACGATCGGGTCCTGAGATGGGCATTAGAGGATGGACACCCAGCCCGAGTCCGGGTTCGGACAGATATTTAGAAAGGATACTCGGGTTCGGTCACATCAGCACGAATGTGCGCCTGTGTTATAACGGCACTTTTTGCCCCAACCTTTTTTTTTTCTCCGACCTTCCAAGCGCTGTCGTAAATACCATCTCCCAAGCTAGAGCTCCCTCTATGAGGCAGGCTTAAGCTCTGAGATGGGGTCTATTCGTTGACTGGTGCTCTTCTCGCGGAGAGGACCCACAGAGATGCACGATCGTAGTTGTGCTTTCTTGAAGTAGGAAGAAGTTGGAGCGCAGACTGCCGCCTTCGACTCTTAAAGTGTATGTATCTGCCATAGCCGCATATCACGATGCAGTGGAGGGCGCGTCCCTCGGAAAAGCACCAAATCATCATCTGGTTCCTGAGTTAATCCCCCGAGACCAATCACAGATATGCTGTTCCGAAAAAACAACGGGAACACTATATTGTTAGACATCCCGCTCCCATTCAAATTACACCAGAGTTACCGACCTCTTTCACGTTTTATTCGGAAATTTGAAATCTGGTCGGGTCCTGCGGTACAGCCGCGGGAACGCAGACCTCTACTACAAGCCTGTCTCTGTCGACGAAGAGTGCCTAGAGTTCGGCCCGGCGGATTATCACATCATCCTGAGACCCCGGCCTGGCTACGTGTCCAAGATTCCTACCACGCCTTTCTGCGATCAGTTAGTGAACCTGCAAGCTCTGCCCCAGGAGGAGGCAGACCCAGTTGCTGTGTCCTGTACGCGCTCTGTGCCTCTACACTGACCGCATCAGACGCTCTTAGCAGCTCTTTATTTGCTATGGTGGACAGCAGAAAGGGAATCAAACAGAGGTTGGCTCATTGGGTGGTTGAAGCCATCTCCCTGGCTTATTTATACTAGGGAGAGCCTTACCCCTTAGCACTGAGAGCTCACTCAACAAGGAGTTGACTGAGCGCTGGCTCATGGCGCCTCTCTAGCAGATATCTGTAGGGTTGCGGGCTGGGCGACACCCCAACACCTTCCAGGTTTTACGACCTGAGCGTAGAGGCCGTGTCTTCTCGCATCTTCAATGAGGACAGCAGGTGAACGAGGAGATCGGCAGTGATTCGACTGAAAAGGGTAACGTCTAAGTTACGAACATAACCCACATTCCCTGAAGGAGGGAACAGAGACGATACACTTTCATCTGCCACATCTCTGAAGTCGCGCTGACGCCGGCTCGGCTCTTCAGCGAAAACTTGTATGTGCACTCCGCTCATGCCCTCTTATACTCAGACAGTGATGAGGTGCACCTGAGCGCAATCAAGTGCACGCCAATTTTCATTGGCCTTTTGTATAAAGCTCAAAGGCAATTATTCTCTCTGGCGAGTTCCCATATATAAGGTCTCCGTTCCCTCCTTCAGGGAACGTGGGTTACGTTCATAACCTAGACGTTTACATTTTCAAACATTATTTTTTGTCATTAATTGTAATAATGCAGTGCAATTATTGTCTGACAACAGCCAGTGCTCCACACAGAGATCTGATCTGATCGTCATCCAGTCTGTCTGGAATGACATGAAATAACAGAACAAACTGAGACAGACTAAATCCAGAAGCTGGAAAGCTACCTGACAAACTATGGGCAAGTGTACCTCGGCTGTTGTCAGACGATAATCTCACTGCATTATTATAATTAATGACAAAAATAATGTTTGGAAATGTAAACTGATATTTCGCTACAGTAACTTCATGTAACTTCAATACACAAACTGATATCTCATGTGTTAGAAATAAAGCATTTTTGAGTGACTGACAAAAACTATGAGAGTGACAGACATGACAATGTTAATGTATTTGGTCTTGGCGAAATAGATCTGCTACGCTGCTCCTGCTGCAGAGCAAGTAAAGAGACTCACTACTGCCAGTACATCCTTCTGTTAGCATGTAAGAAATCCTGCATCTGCAAATATAACATACATCCAATAACCCCATATAGCATACATGAATTACACCATAGAAAATCTATACAGGTGGAGCTGGGGAAGGTGGATGGTTTCTGAAGAATGCTGTAAACTGCTACAGCAAGCACTAGTCATATATGTGAATGTTGAGCAGAGAGCTTGGTTAACGATACAGGAGAGAACCAATCAGCTGTGATAATGATGTCATTAGATTGAATTAGACCTATCAGACTTTTGTTCATTTTCAGAAAACAATTTAAGATATTTTGGATGAAAACCAGGAGGCTTGTGACTCTCCCAATGACTGCCAAACAACTGCCACTGTCAAGGTGCAGAAAATTATGAAAGCTGAGTGCTCCATCTGCCATCAGTGGTTCAACTTTAATATTATGAAGCTATGAGAATAGCTTTTGTACAGAAAGAATAATGACTTTATTCAATGATTCGGCACATACCACCAAATAGAGCATTTAGACAACGTTTTTTCGGGTTTAGAACAGCATGAGTAACCCTAACATTTCAGCATTTATTTATTTTTAAATGTCACACATCGCAACCTTAGTTCTCACATCAACATATTCTTTTTTTGGGTCATACTTTACAGTTTTATCTTAAGAATATAAAGATAATGCAAAAGAATAAAATTATTTCACTATAACAGAAAGCAAGCCACAGAAAAGCAGCAGAGTGGGGAAGACATCGGAAGGTATCTGTGTTGGACAGAACATTGCTGCTCTCTCTTTATATCATCTACATGTACAGATAAGACAAAGTCCAGCACTGATACACCATTCATCCACACAAACAAAATGACAACTGCTCAACAAATGTCTGCTCTGCATTAGATACATCCTTGTCGCAAGACAAACTCAGCTATGGGAAGAAGTATAAATGTGAGTAAGTGTAACGGTTACCGGCGCCTGTGATAAAATACACAGAATAATTCCTTACACCTTAACTAGAGGTGGGCAATGTATCAATTTATTAAATAGTAGAGATTTTACTGTTACACGTGATGTTGCTGTGCTATATGGTCATGAAAACATATTGTTTGCACACGTTGCTGTTTAAAAAAAAAAAGTGATTTTAAGCCACTGAAACATTGACAGCAAAAAGTACTCAGTGCACTATATGTGCACATCAAGACAGTGCTCAGCTTTATAGGCCTTGAATGGTTAAATACACACACTTGTATGTGTCAAAATAGCCTTCTTTGCAAGTATCCTTGTAAACACAGTAATAGAAATATTGAAAGCAAACATCTGAGAAAGAAAACACATGTAACAATAGATTGGAACCAGGGAGCTCTTAAAGTGACAGCAGTCTAGACAGAAATAGACATTTAATTGTACAGCATTTCTTATCTATTTGTTCTACTGTAATTTTTTTGTCCTATTGCTAGTAAACAGGGTTTTTTTATCTTATTTAATAGCTGACTGTTTACTTGTCTTCAGTGAGCTTGAGTCTGTTTTTTGATTATTTTTCTAATTTAGGCTAGTGACATTTTTGTCATACTGAAACTGATCAAAAGAATTATGAAATAATTATATGGTGACATCTGCACTGTCTTCACTGTAAAATAAAATTACTCATTGTGATATAAGGTCCTTTCAAAAAATGTGAATGTGTATCAGCTATAATACCAAGCTGTAAATAATAACTGATATAACAATTGTGACTTGAAAACCACTAAGCTTACAACTGTGTGTATGTGTGTTCAGGTATACCTTATGTTATATCTAAATAGCCAAAATCCTTGTCCTTGTGGGAACACTTTGGTTATAAATCATATAAAATTGTGTTTTGTGTGAGGGGTAGGTTTAGGTGTATGGCAAGGTGATAGAAAATACCTAGTCGTAACATTGTTGATAATATAGGGGGCCATTTTCATTATTTTTACTCTGCCTTTAGAACTACAGGCAAAAACTGACTGTAAATATAATTAATGCAAAAGTCAACTTACCACAACCATGCATGTTTGGGCCTCACATGATAAATAACTCACATTAAGCAGTTTAAGTTTAGTCATGTCTTTAGCTGACACCAGCGCTGTATTTTATAAACCTCCCCGTTTTGGCATGGCTGTTTTTCCTCTCACTAAGAGAGTGAACTGCTTACTGCAATCAATGATGCCAGCCCAGAGCTCCTCTGGTTGGAAGACTTCCATGCCAGAGCATTAGGCAAGGGTTTGTGTCGCTTGTAATTTACGACATTGAGGGAAACGGGCAAAAGGACAATATGGGGGGAGGGGGCATGGCACGGAAGGCTTGGGAATGCCAGGGGGCAGTTTTGAAACCCAAGTGGGTTCTGCGGCTCTGAATGTGTTGTGAAGTAGATGGCAGAGAGAAAGAGGGAGAAAGGCAGAGGAACGAGAGTTAATACTTGAAAAAGAAGTGTTATGCTGAATTCGCTTGATCTTTAATTACAGTAAAGAAGGTGAGCTGGATTCAAATTTTTAT
Organism: Enteromius fasciolatus; assembly: GCA_032361145.1. Taxonomy (NCBI): domain Eukaryota; kingdom Metazoa; phylum Chordata; class Actinopteri; order Cypriniformes; family Cyprinidae; genus Enteromius; species Enteromius fasciolatus. Next base: position 4,662,195 of record JAUMHR010000042.1, on the reverse strand, counting down.
TTCCAAGAATTGAAGTACAGTGGCAGACCTGAAGCAGAATTTAGGCAGAAGCTTGACATAATGACATAATATTTATTTGGTCTTCACAAAGAAAATGAATAAAATCTCAAAATAACTATTGCTTTGAACAATTTGTCTCCCAAAAACTGACTGTTTACAAATTCTAGCATCCAAAGCGTATTTCTGGAAAGCACATGTTTCCATTTTTGCATTTGTTTGTTTGATTCTGAAGGGTTTCCAGTTTCCAAGCAGAGACAGATTAACGAGTGAGGATATGAGCAGATGTCTGAATCAGAGAACACTTTGATTGCATAATAGTCGGGAAACATTAAAAGATCATTACTCAGCACTCAGCTTTTGATCTGACAAAGACTCAACCTAACTCCATTAGTAATGATTTTGCTAACAAACTAATTTTTTTTCGAAACATTCATCCACTGAGTAGAACATCAATATAAGCTTTATCATCTTTGCTTAAATGAGCAAGCCACAGCAGAGGCTAGAAACATTAGATCAGACGGACTTTGTGGACGTACTCTGGCTGCACTGGCACTACTCAATTGTTTTACTAATCGGTTTTAAGGCCATTTCATGTTCATGTATTAGAATTTGAGGAATGTAGGCCATTTGAAAAGCCACGTCTTAGCATGCGCTTTGCGCTGCACACATGGAATGACAATGGAGTGAATGCTCACTAACATTTAACCCTGACAGAACTTACTACTCCTGCCGACAGCCTGACACAAATGTTAAATAATGCATCACAACAGCACTTCAGTTCTTTCTTGTTTAATTCTACCAAAAAGAACGAACTAACACAATAAAAACATGATAAAATCATAAAAATATATATGATTATATGAAAAACTTAGTTACCCGTTTTTGCAAATAAACTCTTCATCTATTGGTATTATACTACATTATACACACACACCTACAATGTGATACAAGTGTGGTTAATTGACTTCTTTTGACAAATATGAATCAAATTTTATATAGTATCATTTCACATTTATGTTAAAAACTAAAAAAGCAATTACAAATAATGGTGCACTTTACATCAATCAAAGTCACAAATGACATTTGGTTAGTTCACCCAAACACTCTCATGTCATTCCAAACCTGTAAAACCTTTGTTCATCTTCAGAACACAAATGAAGATATTTTTGATCTTTCTGAAACTGCATAAACAGTAGGGATGCCACGATACCATTTTTTCAAAACCGATCCAGTACGGTAAAACAGATTCTGACTATCTGCCAATACGGATCCAATCCGATACCTGCATTTTCTTCTCTGTGTTGACCTGATCAACACTCTTGTATGTTACTACACAGACAACTACATGAGAAAATATATAATCATGATCTATGACAGAAATACTATTATAAACTAGGTTAGTGGATGATTCAGCAGCAATAGATTCTCTAGACAAATCGCGGATGCACACTAATTTCATAAAATCTAGTGAAACATTTTTATTTACAAACAAAAGGGAGTATGTGTTAGACTAAATCTGGTAAAATGTTACACATTACTCTTAGTATTGTTGTAAAATACATTAATCAAACAACAAGTAAATACATTTTTATATAAATATATACTATACAAATAAAATCCATTAATTTTAAATGACTTATTTTAAATTTAGGAATGAAGGCAGCAACATATGATAATTAAGACACTTATAAAGCATTATAATACGAAAGGCTCCAATACAGAGCGGCATAAAGCGGTTATGCGCATCCTGTGCGATTGATGCATCCCTCCCTAATAGTCAGCAACTCAACTAGTCCATGTGACATCAGTGGTTCGGCTGTCATTTTACAAAGCTACAAGAATATTTTGTGCACAAAGAATACAAAAATAACTTCAACCATTTCTTCTCCTCCCTGTCAACTTCCAGTGTCTTCACTACCTATTTGGGCCTTGAATGTGTCGGTTGCATTGCTGTCTATGGGAGGCTCAGAAAGCTCCTGGATTTCAGCAAAAATATATTTGTGTTCTAAAGGTCTTACCGGTTAAAATATGAGATGAGTTATAAATGCTGATAACCTTTTAATGTAACAGTAGAAATGACGGGCCCTATATTATTTGTCATTTAAAAAACGCTTGCAAATACATTTTGCTTATTACACACACACAGGGACGCACAGCAGCAACATGCCAAATGCTAAAAATTAAAGAATTACAATGTAAAAGATAAACACTGTATAGGCTACAGAAATATAAAAATGCCTGCATGTCATAATGGATGTATCAGAATTAGGCTAACTATGTGCTCACACTCGAGTAGCTCCGTTTCCTCTCTTTCCTCATGTGTTCAGTGTTTGCTCTTGCAAATTCCACCATCTAAACACAGCCACTACTCATTAAAAGAATAGGGACAACTTTTAGACCAGGCGCCGATCGCACAGACCACATCCAAAATACATCCAAAACAGCGCTGCAAGAATCCTACTGAGAGAAAGGAAATTTAAACACATCACTCCCATCCTCAAATCACTTCATTGGCTCCCTGTTTCTTCCCGGATCGAGTACAAAATTCTTCTGTTAACCAATAAATGTATTTTTGGCCAGGCACCTTCATATCTTCAATATCTAATTAGTTTAGAAAACTCCAATCGTATCCTCAGATCATCAGGCAGCATGCTTCTTCAAGTTCCCTCTACAAAGCTCCCTACTACGGGGGTTTAGCTTTTTGCTTTGTTCCCCCACAGCTCTGGAACCATCTTCCTGTCCAACTGCAAGTTACACAGAAACTGTGTAACTTACAATAAAAAGCACTATGAACTGAGGGAGTGCTCAGACTCTTTTTCAAGCAAATTTGGAGACTTTTTTTAGGAAAGCATACAATTGCTGAGATATTATATCTACAAAGTGTGATATTTTAGATTTTATGTTGTTTTTTTTGTTTCGTTTTTTACTTTTTGTTTTTTACATTTTTAAAATTTTAACTTTTTTTAATGTAGCACTTTTGAGCTTTTGCTAATGAAAAGTGCGATACAAATAAAATGTATTATTGTTATTATTATTATTATTATTATTAAAAGTGGATTCAGAAATACCCTAACGGTGTGTTCACACGGGCGTCAGCATCAACGCTTCCCATTGACTTTGAATGAGTGACGTCAAGCGTTGCGAAAAGAATTGTGGATCCGTCAACGGCATTTCACTGGCTTTGTTCGCGGCAAGCAACGCCAGTGAAGCGCCGCCGGCGAAAGGGTCAGCCAATCAGGATCGCTCTATGCAAATACAGCAGCCAATCATGTTCATCCTGTTCAAGAACTGCAAACTGAGGATAAATTTTAAAATGGAGGAGAAACTCATTATTGCATTGAACATTCACTGTAACCACACCAGCTATCACTAATGCAACCAAATTGGCGTCTATGTTGAATGACAATGAAGCTGTATCCGAGTTTTTGTTGTTGAATTCCTGTTTAATTTCATTGGCTGACGCTGCTTTGACCATGGCGTCACTGCCAAACTTCAGCCACGCCTTCCGTCAAGCATTGACGCTGACGCTCTGCATCAGGCCCTTCAGACCATGCACTTCAGACAGTCATGATTTGGTTTAATGCATGATCCCGATGTCAAAGATACTGTTAACAAAGCAAAAATATAATTGAATGTTTTTATATATACACACACACACACACACACACAACACATATCGCCACCTTGGAATCATAAGGTTCTATCTGCATTCTGAGCAGTATTGAGATATTGAGCATCAGCGGGGGGGGGGTTTGTTCCATAAACTTCTGTAGATAGACCCTTTTTTTGTTTTCAAAAGACCTGTACACAGCTTACAAAAAAAACATCACCCAATGTTAATAAGAATGTGAATAACTTCATATTGACAAAAATGTAAAATAGAAGCTAATAATTCCAATGCTATGATATAGTAAACAGTGAACAAAAATGACTGTTCATTAAATGCTAAATTTATTAGTACCGATTAATATAGTATTATCAAAGTGAAGCTGAATATGCTTGGTCTTGATCCTGTTCTTTAAATGACACCTAAACAGAAATATTTGTAAATCTGCTTATTTCAAAATGTTATTTCATTTAATTATTAGAATTAATACACATGAAAGCTTTGTTTTCATATTTAATGCACCACTAGCATATCTGATACAGAATTAAAATGGCCTTTCATTCCTGGTTAACTGTACACACTATATTTTGAGCTATCCATGATACATATTGTTGCATCTCTGTATGCGATATATCAATACAGTGTTTAGTTAGTATGTCTGTAAGAGTCTAAGTGTGAGATTATAGTGTGTTCAAAGGAGAATCCCACACACTGCATCCAGCACAGTTCCTGCCAATATGACGCCACATAATCCTCACAAGCAGAAGCAAGTCTTACCAAGAATATGCTCCAGCATCTCAGCAGACGTTGACTGCTTATCAGATGCTTATCAAACTTGAAGATGCAGGATGATTTTAATTCGATTTGGTTCAGGACGATGTTGTTTGGATTAAGTATAACAGTAAAAGACGCAGGGATGTCCTCTATTATGATATATAATGCAGCCTTAACTAGGCCAAGTGAAGTGTAAAAGAATTCCCACGTTAAAACAAGAAGGAAAGGAGGTTGCTGAATCTGAATTAAGCATAGATTGGCCTACATTAGCGGGTGGATTGGTTCAATACGTGCAAGAACTCATGTTAAGGCCAACCACCTTCAGTAGCCCTGCGCTACAAAAATACAGCAATTGCTCTACTGTAAATGAGTTACAGTGAATTGTGACATCTTAGATTTCACTACAGATAAAGTGCCTTGTGATAAGTGATACGCAGGCTGATTTTTATCTTTTTATGGAGTACTGGAGATTTGTGATATATTTTGAATATGTAGCAGCATAAATATGGGATAAGATGAAGTCAGCCTTTATTATAGACAGCCATAATGATAGAAATGCTGATGCAGATGAGCATGGAGTCTCTCGCTAAGAAAGACCTGAAGGCCAAGAGTTTATCTGCATGATTTCAGAAGATAACAGATTTGCCTATTGCGCATAAATTTGATTTGATCGCATCAAGCGGCTGATAGCGATGCTGATACTGAACTACGTTGCACTGAAGGGTTAGCGGGTTCAGGACAATTAGGCTCTAATTCCATGACCTTCGTCTTTATGTACTTTGTTCTGTCTGTTTGCAGTGAAAATGGTTTCTACATGCTTCTGCACCTGAATGAGTCTGAAAACGGTATGAAAACCAATGGGAGTCAGTTGTGGTCATTAGTACAAAAATAAATCTCATTAAATATGTATGATTTTTCACAAAACGTACTAATTCGTATGAATGTAGCTGTACAAATTAGCCACCTCATCAAATATGAATGAACTGACAGGAGCTTGGGCTTTTTTATGTTGTCTAAGTTGAGTTGAGTTTTAAAATTGGTAGAAATATTAATATTTTAACGCAGCACTGACCCAAAAGGGAAAGTAAACTGTTGACTGTCTGACATTGATCCTGAGCCAGCAGATCATCCTCTTATAGACTTTATTTATTGAAATATTTTATCCCAATTTCATGCAAATATGAAAATCACTTCTGTTTATCATAGGAAATATTTCAACATGCATTAGCATACTTGGAGGGGGAAAAAAAGCACACTCAACATGTAAGAATCTTTGCAGCAACAAATGCCTCATGAACTACACCGCTTTGGGTTAAGCCCAGATGATGAACAATGCCATTCTCATTAAACACAAAACTGCTGCTTGGCAGGGGTCCTTCATGACACACTAATTATTTCAATCATAAAGGAACTAGTCTGCAGCTCCAGGAATTTTAAGGCTGACCTTCGAGGTTAAAATTACAGTCGGGAGCCCTTCTCGTTTGGACCCCCATTTAGTTGACCATTATCAGACACCTGAGTCCATTTTCTTCTGTCAGAACTGAGTATCATCTACCTCATGTTTCAAAGTTATCATGTAAGTCAGCAGAAGAAATAATAAAAAAAAGCTACTTTTGCCACACAAAAAGCAACATCAAAGAGAAACAAATTACAGTGTGAAGGTGTGCTTGGCGGGAGTGATGTATTTTGTTCCTACTTTGGATGGCTGTGCAGCTCCACAAGAGGCATTAGATTAATTAACACTGACTTACAATACAAAGCACTATGAACTGAGAGAGTGCTCAAACCACAACCAGACGGACGTGAAACTTTGTGCTACTTAGTCATTAGAATACCGACAGCCAATGGTGAGTTTCCTCTGGAGACCAGCCAAGAACAAAAGAGTCACAATCATAGCCAAGGTTGCTAAAATTCTCTAAAATGTCCAAGTATTCTTGTAGCAATCATGAATGACTTACACTAATATAGCTCATTTTGATATTAAGTGTAAGCTGGTTTAACTTTAAATAAAACGTCAGACTCGCAGAGGTGGGCACGCAGTCATAAAACCTACTTCTAATGCAAAACGATAATGTACAGTAAGTGTCTGTACATTAGAGTCTGATTCACACCATAAACTGCAAATCTACTCTTATAAACTACTTTTGGGGAGAACTTTTTTGTTGAATGCAGTTAACCTTATTTTCTTAACACCAGAACAATGACCTTTTAAAACTTTTCCAAATTCTTTTTTTGAAGTGGCATGTGATTTCATGCATTATGAAGTATTACACCTAATAACCCCCCTGAGTCATCCTTTAGCAACTGTGAGTACACCTGCAGTGTATTTCCATTGCATCACTACATTCTCACCTCTGCCGCAAGCATTAACCCTTAGCTATGTGAGGGCACATCAAGATACCGCACTTAGTGCAAGCACTTCCCTGCACTCAGGCATATTATAATGTGTTTGCAGAGTCCTGGGGGCAGCAAGTGAGGGTCGAACAAAGCTCCAAATAGTTTTAAATAGTGTAGGAACACTCAAGATAGAGCAAACAATAGGTTTGGAGAGGAAGTGTTATTTCCATCAGTTTGAATCACTTGAAATTTCATTCAAAAAGTGCAATGTATGTGTAACTTTTAAGTTGTAGGTTACTGTATGTTTGGCACCAACATACAGTAGATAAGGTAAGTTACGTTTCATTTCAATTTGAAATCATGATAGGTGATAAAAAAAAAGTGGAAAGACAAGTTTTCAATTGATAGCAATGGATGCACGTAACTATGGGGATGCACTCACGATATTGCATTATTATTTTGACCAATAAACCTAAATATAAGAGTACTTTACTTACTGAACTTAAAGAATAAACTACATAAGATGCCTGCCATATTAATATTTAGATATCTGAATAGACATAAATTGCTCAAAAACATCGCACATTCACTTTTTCTGAAGAATATGCAATGTTTCGTCTGCACATCTGAATGAACCCGGACTCTTCCAGTCGTGCGTAATGGCCGGTGCGTAAATAAGTCAAGGTGCTCGTTTTCAAACAACAATACAATCTTTATGCAACGTTGCCTAATACAGCCTAGTAAGAAATCATTCAAAGACTTCCTCACCTTTCTTGAACTCCTCCAGCATAGCGTCGAGCTTAGTGTCGTTGAAGACGAAATGTAAGGCATGGCTGTAGAACTTGGTTATCGTCTTCAGCGGGGTGCAGTCGTCGGGATCCACAAACGCAAGGTCCTTGACGAACAGCAGATCCACGATGTTGGACCTGTCGCCCTCGAACACGGGAATGCGCGTGTAGCCGCTCTCCATGATCTCGCTCATGGTGTTGAAATCGAGCGTGGCATCGCCGGCGATCATGAAACAATCGCGCAACGGGGTCATGACATCTTCCACGGTCTTAGTCCTGAGCTCCAGCGCGCCCTGAATGATGTTCAACTCCTCTTTCACCAAGTCATTATAGGGATCCGTGACTCTCAACATCTCCAAGAGCTTCTCTCGGTTGTACACCGTGCCGATCTCCTGTCCGAGGAGATAGTCGAGCAGTTTACTTACCGGATAGGACGCGGGGAAAGTGAGCAGCATAAAGAATTTGGTCAAGAAGATTGTATTCGCCCCCACAGCAAGACCGTGTCGTGAACATATCGCTTGAGGCACAATCTCTCCAAATATGACGATGCCGATGGTGGACATCACTACAGCTATCAATCCAGAACCGGCGATATCATCCAACAGGATGGTCAGGGTGGTGTTGACCAAAACGTTCCCCAGAAGAAGCGAGCAAAGCAGGTAGTTTCCTTGGCTCCTGACAGGCTCGATCTTCCTGGCGTAGTTCTTCTCCTTCTCCGTCCCGCAGTTCTGCACGATCTGCAGCTCCATGGGATCCAGCGCCATCAGACCCAAGTTCAAGCCGCTGAACATGCCCGAGAGGCAGAGCAACATGGAAATGAAGATGACCTGGAGCCAGAAAGGGAGCAGGAACTTCTTCTCCTCCACCACGATGACTTTAGTGTCCTCTCCATCGTGATAGATCCACGTGTTCTCCGTCCACGGGTCGTGCGCGCCCGCCGTAGCAGGTGTGGAGGTGGCGATGCACAGGTAGTACGCTTTGCTCCTCTCCGTCTTTCGCAGAGGCTTCACCTCGATCTCCACGATGCCAGACGTCTTGCGGTTTAGAATGATGTTGGGCAGGATGAGGATATCCGAGGTCCTGATGCCACAGGGGTGCAAGCCCGACGTGTCCTCCTGACTCTTGTTGTCCCCCGAGGAGCTGTCGATGGTGCCAATCACTCGGCTCCTCTCGTGCTCCGTGAAGGCGATTTTGGACCACGTCTCGTTGTTGATGTTTTGCCCGTACACCCTCAATCTCACCCGAGACCTCTCGCTGACCCGCAGATAGCCCCTGTCCATGAAGTAAATGTCGTCCGTGTCCTCCAGTCTCAGCCCGATGATGACCGTCTCCTCTCCCCCTCCTTCCTTGCCACTTGTGGGAGTAATTAAATAACTGCTTGCAGTTAAGAAAATCAGAGTAAAGGCTCGGACCCGGCTAAGTGACGCCATTTTTTGAGGGGGTACTGGACCCGACGGTTCTGCCATGTTGATAATGGACAGCCTCTTAAATGAAAGGGCTTTTAAAAATCAGAGCCAATCCGGCTTCATCTCCGCTGCGCGTCGCCTTGACTTGTGCATCAGGTCTCGCTGAGTTCCACTACGCGGCTGAAACTGATCACACTCCAGCGAGAGCAGCTCGAACTCGTGCCTCCGCTGATGTCTCGGTGACAGGCGAGCGGCGTGGCCAATCAAGAGGCGCAGCTGGGCGGGAGGCGGGGCTTGCGCCGAGGGAAAAGCCAATGAGCTCCGTAAATAGTCGCACTTAATGCAAATGAGCGCAAACAGAAGTTTCCTCGTGACTGTTTTTGGTGTTTTCAGAGGGGTCTTTGCTGACAGCATCTTTGAATAGTGCCAAGATACACTCACGAAATGTAGCAAATAACTAACAAGATTATAGAGTGTTTCTTCAAAGTTTGTTTAATTACATCTCAGGAGAATTATTGCGTCTGAGTGTGTCCAGTAGCACTCTATGCTGCTAATGACACTGCTAGAAGCAAAAAAAAAAAAGGCATATCATAATTACATCACCTGAAGAGTTTTGATCCCAATAGTTTCTCAAGATTATACGTAATATAATATAAAATCACATTTGGCCACACTAACTAACTAACTAAATATATATATATATATATATGTGTGTGTGTGTGTGTGTGTGTGTGTGTGTTGTGTGTCAACCCGAGACGTAAAAGTGCTCACAGTTGAAGAAAACTCATGCAGTCATCCTTAAGAAATTAACAAAGCTATAAATTTATTGTGACTACACAAAAACCTATAATAGGTAACTACATAGATAAGGCAGGGATTAGAGGGATCTAACGAAATGCAAGACGTGCAAAACCTGTGAAAGGATGTAAAAATAATCATGGAATTAGATCTCCATGTAGTTAACATTTTATCATTATCAGGGATCAGAGATCAGTCCAGGCCAACAAAAAGTTGATTGATCATAATCATATTTCACAATCCATCTTCACAGGCAGGGAAAATTCACGTTCAGTACATTAGAAAGAATAAATAACTCTATCTTAAAAAAGTTGTCTTAAAGTACTGATACTTTAAGAAACTTCCATAAGTTCATGCAACCTCAAATGCTTTCCATATTTCATTATATTTTCAAAGAACACAGAATGGGTAGAGCAGTACCCCTTCCTAACTGTAGGTCCTGTTGTGAAAATTTGTTGGGGCTAGATTACATTTTATAAAATGTGATTAGCATGTTTAAAAGTACATCACAGCTGAATATCCTATAGCTGATAGTAATAACCAGGCAGTCAGCTCAAATATATTTTTATTACAGCAATAGAAAAAGTGTTTTTATTACAAAAGTTCAATAAACCATTTGCCTTTTCAGTTAACTTGGCAATACAATAAAGATTTCAACAAAGATTAAACCTGGCAGGTGAATGCTTTAGATTATGCAACTATATAGACCTGGTGTGAGGTACTGGTCAGTGCTATACAGGTATCGGTATGATTACAGATGCATTTAAAACATTTCCAGATAGACAGATTCTTTTGATTTTGACTGAGTCAAAAGAAAAAAATTAAACAATACTGCTTTTTTTTTTTTTTTTGCTGGGATTTACTGGCAGCATGATTGCTGGTCTCCACAGCACCCCCGAGTGGAAGGAGTTACACTTGCACTGCCCAACTGCTGGACCAGCTCAAAGGGATTCTCTGACACTACCTGGAGAGAAAGGAAGATTCAAAGTACACTATATTCATTATTTACATATTTTTTATTTATTATGCAGGTGCATCCTATTACATAAGTATGATAAAATCCATTGCATCCAAGAACTAAATTAAATTGCACAATAAATTCTGAATCAAAACTTAAAAGGCAGATTTGTTTTATCAACACAACCAGAGCTGTCTACAAGGGGTTTTAAACAATACTGTGTATGTGTACATTGTCTGACCAAAACAAAAAAAGAAGATGCCATCTGGATTTAAATGAGCAAATATGTAAGATTTTAATATTTAATCATTATTGCAGTGATTTGTTGTTGTTGTTGGATGTAGTATGTTTAACACTAACTGATGCAGGGTGTAACTTTTTATTTCTCAAAAAGCATATGGGTAGATGTACTCATGTACATATACCAGGATAACAAAGTCAAGAGTCAACAGGCACAATTTGTGAAATTTAAAAGTCCTCACCCAAACACTCAAATATTTTGTTGTCGTTAACTTTGTGCTTTTATTGTGAATTCATTGTGGCATAGTTTCAACAATGTCATGTAACATCACAGACACACATATCACGAGTTTGGGGTGCTGTCCGGGGAGAGATCGGCAGAACTACCGAGCCCGGGGTTCTACTCCCCTGTCCAAGGCGAGGGGTCCGAGCTCGGCGTCCAGCACAATCCCCAACCGCTCCCCCTGTAGTAGAGTAAGAGATTTGTTAACCGTGAGGAGTCGGGGTGATGGCGGAGGGATGCTGAATCGAGAGGTACCAAGGTAGGATGTATGGGATATTTCTTCACTTATTTCCAGCAAGAGTTGCATTCATTTTTGGCTGAGATCTTGTATTGACAATGGGAGAGTCAAACCACTGCCTAAACTCCCGCACATCCTCAAGACTTCCGATTGGGTTAAACTGAGAACTCTATAGTGGACGAATTTTTCAGAAAAACAATTCCTCAAGCTCATCAAATCACTATTTCATGAATGAAGCCTGTTAATTTTTGGCACTGTTGTGCTGGAATATGTGCTGGAATTCCAGTATGGTTGTTTACCATCTATGCACTGTATTAGTTAGGGTTAGAAGAATTGTTGCTAAAAATCACGTAAATTTATGTCACGCAATTCTGACTGTGAACTCTGAGCTGTGAGGTAGAAACTTGCAATTGCAAGAAAAAAAAAAAGTCAGAATTAGGAGATAAAAAGTTGCAATTACCTATTTTATTTAGTGGCAGCAGGCTTCCATATGCATGTGTCTGATATATAGCTATGAGACTATATTTATAGGCTTTTTGTGTAAAGGTAAAAATCAGCTGAAACATTTCAAAATTCCTTTTAGATGTAAAAGTGTTATTAATAAAACCAAAACAATGATTAAAATTATACGTCAGCATTTCACAAAATTATGCTTCAGTGTTAGTAATTCTAAAGCAATCCTTTCTTGTGTTTGAAGGGACCGAGTCACCACTAGCACTGATAAGATAGCATTCATTGTCTGAAAGGGAGGGCAATAATCTATGGCCAAGGCTTTTTGGTCTAAAATTGCAACAAAAACTTTTTACCACGAAAACTCAATTTGACTCAAAACGCATTACTGAATATAGAGAAAATGAAAATCTCAAAAAAAAAAATAGAGAAATGTTAACACACTGGTAGGAAATGAGTCTCTTGCCTTGGGTTTGGCCCAGCATTCTCCAGAGCTGGGGGTTTTCAGTCCCTGATGCCGAAATGTGAATTCTCCAGAAAATCTGGAGTTGCTCAAGATGCTGGCCACATCATCGTCCACCTCTGTCTCTTTATCTACCTAGACAAGCACATTCAAGTGTCATAGTCATGCTTGTGCACAATATACACAACAGTTTAAAAGTCTGGGTTCTGTAAAAGCATTAAACTCTTCATCTCTTCTGATTACCAAGTCTTCATTTATTGGTCAGAGAAAGCATTTTAAAATGGAATTTATTCTTATAATGCAGCTGAATTTTCAACAGCTATTACTCCAGTCTTACATGATCCTTCAGAAATCTTTCTAATATGCTGATTTGCTGTTCCAAGAAATATTGAATATTATTAGGGTTAAAATATGTTGTGTTGCTTCTTTTTCAGGAGTTCAAAATATTTTCTTTTGTCTATTTGAAATAGAAATGTTTTATAACATTAAAAATGGATTTACAATTTCTTTTGATCAATTTAATGCATTCTTTTTTTCTTTTTAGAAAACAGCAGTAGTACGTGTTAAGGCTTTTATGTAACACATTTAACTTAATTCCATGTACAGCATGCATTACATTGGCAGATAATTTTAGTATATATGACCATGTGACCAACATACAAAAACAATAAATAAATAAAAAAATAAAAAACAGTGCAGTTAGTCATGATTTAAATACACTTAAGCCATTTAGATGCAATTCTAACATTACCGTTCATTTGTTTAAAAAAAAATTGTTGTTATTGTTAAAAAAAAAAAAAAAATTCTAACTACTGGGACAAATTAAGGGAAATGTGCTAGACCGTATATGCATTAAGAGCTCTGTTGAAGGAGTAATGCAGATCTGGATGTAGTTTATACACACCTTAAAAGTATACTGGGCATCAAACTCAAAGCCTTCCTCTAGAGCTGTAATTTCTCCATTGTACATGACCAGACAGGACTTCTTCTCTGAACCTTTTGGTAACTTGAAGAGCCGGTATGTTGCTGACACAAATTTACAGTCACCTAAACAAATTTTACAATTTAACAAAACTATGAATTTCTACAATTATGAAAAAAAAAAAAAAATCCTCTCAATGTTCGAATGATCAATACATCAGTTTTTTAAAAATACAGTTATAAACTAAGAATCACTTGCAAATAAGGCTTGAACCTTTTTTTGGGTGGTGGAAACTCAGTAGTTCTAGACACAAGATTTTTGGGGGGTACAACCCACATGCGGTACATATGTGGTATAAGGGCAGTAATTTTCTCCAGACCACAGAGTAAGAGTGTTCATGGCTGTGATTCAGCCAAGGTGTTGTCCTTTACTCACCCTCAGGTCCTTTCAAACCTATATGGCTGACTTTTATGGAACATAAAGATGATATTTTAAATAATGCCCATCAAAATCATTATTTCCCCATCAAACAGTGCAAGTTAATAGTCACTAAAACAGCTTACTAACATTATTCAAAAAAACATTTATACAAGTTGGAAATAATTTATTACACTATAATAATGTTATTATATGGCAACTCAAATTGACCAAATATCTCCTTTTTGCTCTGCTAACAACAAAGGTGTCCTAAAACTCAAGTAGAATCGAATGCTGCTTTTCTTTTTTTCGGTGTAGCAAACACAAGTGAAATTAGATGCTATTTCCATTAGAAGGTGTCAAATTTTAACACAAACATCTCACCAAGCTGTTTCTCCAGTTCCTTGTTGCCCACAGTGATGATACTTGCTGTAACCAGTCTGGGTTTACAGAACCCAACCTCTTTAGCCAGCCGTATCAGGTCTTCCCACCATAATGCTCCACTGAGGCATTCACCTGATCAATACATGCAAAGAGTCTGTATCAGCGTCATTTTATTATACGTGACCATCACCACAGTGGCAAAAATGAAAGTTAAACTACAGCTTGCAACATTTGGCAAGCAGGGTTTCTGCAGGTTTTGTGATTTTACATTTATGATTAAGTAAAGAAAGTCTAAGTAATAAATGTAAGAAAATGTAAAGAACCTTTTTAAAAGCTTAAAGACTTTTGAAAGAAAGGTTTATTTGGAAAAAAGTTATGTTCTATCCTACCCCATAATACTTTGTTGGCCTTGAGGTCTTCTGGGATACTAGCATCACTATAAACATCACTAAAGTACAGTTCCCCTCCATCCTAATGACAGAGCAAATTAACACCTTTGTGTTTGTTAATGAGTTAATGGCACAAAATATATCCACATTTCCAATATTCAAAGCAAGATCTTAACATGTTCTAGGCCAGGGGCCTCATGTACAAAGACTTGC
>JAUMHR010000042.1:4608587-4620414 GCA_032361145.1 Enteromius fasciolatus | reverse complement strand
CCAAAATCATATTACATATATTTGTGAAATTGCACTTTGTTTTAAACCAATGAACATTCCTTTACATTTTCAAATGCTCAGTCACAGAAATCAATGTGTTGTTCACATAAATTGTTTAACTACCAGAAAGTACTGCACTTCCCAAAAGCATCATAGGCATTGATTATAAATGCCATATGAATGTCTACACAATATCTGTATACTTCAGTATTGACAGAAAACAGAATATTATAAATCATGTTGTTTTTTTTATTTAAAAATATTGATTATAAGTGGATCTTAAGAGAACAGTACAGTGTAAAAAAGGCAGTTAATCACCCCTTTAAAAGCACCAGCACTTTACAAGTCATCCAATAATGCATAATTAACTGCAGCAGAAGGATCGAATTGAAAATATTGTATGGAATAAAACACTTTCAATTACTCAAGTGTGTTTTAGAGAATAATAAACCTGTTAATGGTTCAGCAGACGTCTTCTTGAGGGGAGGCGCGTCCTTCTGCTTACTGGGCCTGGGTCTCTTTACTTTAGGGAACGCTTTCAGGATGCCATGACCCTCCATTCCGGTCAGAGGAGCTTTAAAAACAAAATGACTGCTTTCAGTAGGGTTAAAATAGCTTCAGAATACAAAAACACAGAGATATACAGCAAATGGCTTTTAAAGACTGAAGTCCTACCACTGCTGTCCCAGATAAAGAAGTGACTGAACAGATTGTTACATTACAACGTTTATTCAACATTAAATATTTAAATACGCAGTCATATTATGTTGGCAATTAAGATAACTTAAAACCACTACGTACGTTCCTCGTCCAGCACCTCTCCAAGAACAACTCACGAGTGTTTTTAAAAAGATCAACTTCCGGGTCATAGTTCGAACTGGCACGGATGTTTTTTTTTTACACTTTTACAATTATACATTATTATTTCTACTTACTTTAAATACGTTTTTGTTTGTTATTATTCTTATAATTGTATATATCTCTCTATATACATTTGGTAAATCACGACAAATATTGTATGAGAAATAGCGGTTGCCTTGGCAACCTCTGGCGTGGATTGTTTGAGGAAATGAACCCGCGTGAAGCATGGCTGTTCAACACTGGGCAGAAACTCTCAGGAAAGCCAAGAAAACTGCCTTAGTATCTGACGGTACGCATATGTAATGTCTATTATTTTTAGATTAGTTCGTTTGTATGTATATTTATGATGGCTTTCGCGCTAATAGTCTTTGCTGATATGATTTCCAAGTCGTGTGTAATTGCTAAATGCTAATAGCAACGATACCTAACGTTGTTCACTACATCATAAAATTAGCTGTTAAAAGAATTGTTTATTTGATTTAATGTTTTAATATTGTTCAGTGTACGCAAAGTATAATCTGCAAGCCACTTTCATATGCCTTTCTTTCTCATTAGGGAAAAGGAAAGTTCATTATCTGTTTGAGGATGGCACTGAAATGGCTGAGGAGTATGACCTGAAAACAGATGAACTTGTTCGTAAGTCTTTTCTGCTTTTTAAACCAGAAAATTTAATCGCATGCAAATTCAGTTTGGTTTTTTTTTTCATATTCTTTGCTTCTTTAGTGCGAAAGTGGAGACATAAAACCTCTTTCGGAGGCCAGGGACAGTGGATATTGGAAGTTGGTGAAACAAACCCAAACGGTGTTACCTCAGATTTAATAAAAGAGAGCAGTTCAAATGTACATTTACTTTTTTACTTTCTTGCATAATAGATAGTGACGTTCTTAGTCCGTTTATAATGATGTCTCTTGTTATGCACACAGCCATTGTTTATGCGTAAGGACACAAAGACCAGCTTCCAATGGAGGATCCGCAATATTTCTTACCCTGTAGAAGTTTACAGTGTGTCAGCAGACCCGACGGAAAGATGTTGTGTCATCCGAACCTCAAACAAAAAGTTAGTTATTTAAAATTGATAAACCCCACTTGTGTTGATTCGTTTGTGCATTGAGTATTTTAAAATGACTGGTTGAATAGGACAAAGACATTTTTTTTAATGGGTAGTTAATAGTTTACCCAAAAATGAAAATTTGCTGAACCTGTAGTCACCATCTAAGATGTATGTGAGTTTATTTCTTCATGGGAACAGATTTGGAGAAATGCATCACGATCAAATCCTCTGCGGTAAATGGGTGCCATCAGAATGAGAGTACAAACAACTGATAAAAGCATCCCAATAATATACAATAATATGTCTTATGAAGCAAAAAGCTGCATGTTTATTAGAAACAAATCAATCATTAAGATGTTTTTAACTTGTTTCTGGCTAAAATATGAGTCCATAATTCATAATAAAGCTTCCTTCAGTTAAAAAGTTTACAAAACAAAGTGGTCCAAAACAGTGAGAGGACAACAGGGGATGGGCTTTTTCAATGGAGGAAGTGTTTTTGTGGTATATGGACTCTCTCATGAACTTTTGGCCAGAAGTAATGTTGAAATATCTTGATAATTGATTTGTTTTTTACATTACAAGTTGTTCATGAAACTGTAAACTTAAATCTTAAATCTTAAAACATCTTAAAACTGTAGAAATACAATAAACATATCAAATCAAAGTAGTCTAAAAAGGCAACTTCTTAAAATGATCTTTGTTTTCAGTGATACCAGGTGAAATATGTATTGATGAACAAATTTAGTTACTATAGCCCTGCAGTAACCCTATAGGTGGCGCTGTTGAGCTAGATGGAAGATGGATTGGCCAGTCATGAGGAACATTCTCTCATTCTTCATCTCCTCATTTCCCAGGTACTATAAGAAGTTCAGTATTCCAGATCTCGACCGTTGCCAGCTGCCTTTGGAGAGCACAGCCTTGAGTTTTACCCACGCCAACAGCACTTTAATCATCAGCGTGAGTGAACTCTCACTGCTAGTCTCACTTAATCACTTTCTCTAAGCTCTTTCTGTAGTGTAAGTTATGTAGTCACAGTTTTTTCCACACAATGTAGAGGAACTTTCCCTTTTGCGTGGATCTGGGACCAGGTTGCCAAAGCCTAATCCTCACTAAGAGAGCACACAAATCTGGTCTCAGATCATCAAAAGGGCAACTATGCCGTCACTTTTTATTGGTTCACCTAAGTAGAGAAGGTCGGACTAAAAGTGCTCTCACCTCCGTCGTCTGCTCCAGTACTCCGCTATTTCATCCAGCAATGGATTTTATATGAAGTTTCTCTCACTTTTGTTGTAGTACAAGAAGCCCAAGGAGATTTTAACACTGGAACAGGAGCTGCTTGGGGAACTGAAGAAACTGAAGGGGACAAGTGAAGGAGATATTGACTGTAAAACTCAGTGAACTGCCATAGATCTGGAGCTTTTGCATTACCGTATTTGTCTGGCTGTTATTCTTCACATTCATGTAGACTTGGAGTCTATGAGTTTCTGTGGCATGTTTCTGTAGCCTTGCGTGTCCAAGCAAATCTCTTTCAGTGTGCATTCTTTTTTTTCTTTCATTGTAACATGTTATGCTGATTAATGTTCCTACTGTACAATTGTCCTTTGAGTCTTAAATACATTAAAATAAAAATATAATATTACTATTATTAAATGATCATGGGAAGTTTGCTTTATTCCAGCATTTATTTCCACACTATAGCTAAAAAAAAATAATATAACAACTTTAATAGTTGCATAGGAAAGAAAAAAAATTACATTAAAATGAAAAAAATAATCTTCAAAACATACATTAAAAACACATGGAAAAGAGAAAAAATATATAAATAAAATGATGCAGTACAATCTGTAGCATGCAGCAATTTCATAAAATGGCAATTTATGCATCTAACAGTCTTATAGTTGCATTATTATTGAAAATTCATCATCAAATTTTTTTACATGATGGTCGCTAACCTTGAACCTTCAATATTACTACAATCTCAGCATCTCTTCAAGTGCATTGTGGGAAAATTAAACATTTTTTGCTTCTGGGTTCCTTGATTTTATCTGTATTCACCTCATGTTTATGTACGATGTTTGGCATGGCCCACAGGGCTGTTGTTTGTGTTTCTACTGTAAATAAAATACTACAACACAACCTCTTTGTTGGTTTAAGGCAGAGACAACAATACCATGTGAATATACTCTTTCTGACTCTTGGCTTCTAGTTCTTACTCCGCAGCTTCTGTGCCAAACCAAGAGACTGTATGTACAAAACAGGCACTAAACCACAAGTCATTCTCACTATTGTGTATTACGGCCTCCGAGGAGGATGTTTTCTGCCTGGGAATTCACCAGCCAGCTTTCAGAGCTTACACTGCAGTCTCTTCTTCTGGTGTTTAACATGGGCCTCGTAATATTTTAGAGTGACAAATGTGGACAATGTCGCAGATTAGATATGTCTTTATAATAGTTATTTTGTTAAAACTTGCATTGTATTTCAGTAGTAAAATTGTCATTTTGTGGGCCATTTTAGTCATGTCTGAACATGTCTTTGCAATGATTACAAGAAAAGGGCAACATTTAAGCAGACTAAATGATAAGATAAGTCGTGTTTATTTGATAAGAGAAAAGTCATTTAACCAAGATATAATTTTAATGTAAAATAAAATATTATTGAAAATAATACTAGCCTATATATTAGGGGTGTCCCAACCCTGATAAAACTCATCTGAACCAAGTAATCAAGGCCTTCAGATTCCCTAGAAACTTCCAGGCAAATGTGCTGGAGCTGGTTGTATCTAAACTCTTTATATTTGACCTCCAGGAGCATGATTGTACACCCTTGATATATTATGAATATATTATTCTAAAAGCCTAACAGCTAAACAATGTTAGTTTAGTTTAGCATGTATCTGTGCATCATATAAACTCATCAAGATCAGTCTTTTGACTATAGATTCTACCTTAAAGGAACCAATTGTAGTCAAAATTAATAAATGTGAATATCAAGGGTTTTAAAGCAGTAGACTCTAACCTACCTGATTTGTTCAACATCCAGGGACTCTTCTTGGAGCCTAAATTCTGTCATCAGTCATCTTACTCTGTTGGTGGTAGCAACTGCAAGGACATGCCCATGATATGAGTTGTCAAAATAATTAAAAACGCACTGCCCATTCACCTGAATCTGGAACTTTTACAGTGTGGCAGCTTTTCATCGTAATAGCCTTGTATTGACCACAGTGAGACGGAAACCATTGTGCATCATTACACTCATGTGTTGACAAGCAGTGCTCCGGGCCAAACATCTGCACACATCATTGAAACCTTCTAGAAGCAGAGCAAGAGTCCTGGCTGTCTTCACCCCTTCTTACACTGCCCAAAGATGGTACGCTCCAGTTCACAGCAATATGAGATTCCAGAGTCAACCAATACCTAATGTCCGGGGGCGACTGTTGGCCTGAGGTCTGAGAAAAATTATTTAGAAATGGCTTACATGGAAAGAACGAATGTCTATGAGTTAACTGCTACCGAGAGAGATTCTTATAGTTCCTCCAGTCCTTGTTTTTTTTTTTTCTTTCTTAGAAGTACCACATTTTTGACACACTGGTTTGGACTTTTTGGTAGATGTTGACTGCTGTCTATAGGTCATTGGGCCCTAAATGAGCGATCTGTTGCTAATGCTGTTAGCGTTTTGAAGCAAGCTCTTGATTTCTGATATTATATACAAACTTGTGTTCGAGTTTTTTGTCTCAAGCATTTAGACTGGATGTCTGGTCCACATTACCGCTTACTCTGAAAAAGTAAGGCCTGCTTAGAAAGGAAGAGTGATCCATCACAGTAAATTATGTGTAGTTAAATACAGTGCTTCAAGAATGAGTCCTTTAAACCTTACGGTTCCATCACCCTGAAGTCAGTAGGTTTTTCAAATGTTTTTTTAGATGCCTAATGGTTTCTAACCTAAAGTTTGTATTTAACACAAACTCAAAATATGTTAAAAAATCCCTTCTATGATGTAGAACAGATAAGTAATACAACCCGCCTTGAAAACAGTAGTTTAAATGGGACGTTATCTGGGACATCATCACACCAGGTCATCTGTTCACTTACTCACTTATTTAACATTCCAACTTTTAGATTTTAAATGAGGATCAAAAGATTTGTCAGAAGCATGGTGATGGTAGCACTGAAGCGTGCATCTGTGCTGTACTTCTTTTATAGCTCAATTTTAGCTACTTCTGGAATTTAAATTTTTTGTTTCATGGTTTCGAAAGATATTTCATTTGACCCATTTGTTTATGGCCGGAAGTTGTTTAAAATCAGCATATCAGATTGGATCTTACTACTATAGCTCTAGAAATTGTTTTCCAGTGAGTATGCGTCAGACTGACTGCTACTGACTACACAACTTTTGCAATGATTTTCAGAGGAGTCAAGTCTCATTGCTACATGCCCAAGCCGGTCCCACGACCCGTGCATCTCTTAGCAATGAGGTGTATGCTTCTGACCAAAAAGATAGATAATAAAGGATACACAAAATAGCAATAAATATTGACTTTGAGGGGACATTTGGTCCCTGTGAGGGAACAAGCTTACAAATCAGACAGAATGAATGTAGAGTTTTGTGTGGGTTAGGGTATGAGGATAGAAAATACAGTCTATAGAATGTCCCTAAAGGGACAGGATTAGCAGTGTTGTGCTATTATTGCCAGTTTTATCCCTTATGATCAATATTCAGAAACAAAAATCATTCTAAAATGCAAAGACAAATTCGAATTTCATGAATGATGCAGGTCTAGTGTTAGCCATGCATTTTTTTGACACAAACGGAACAAAGCGCCAATTTAAAGAGTTTTAGTAGGTCAATCAAACGCTTTTCTAGACGCTTTTCCACCGAAACATGGCCGTGCACGTGACAACAGTCCAAGGGCCAACTGACAAATCAGAAGTCCTGGGAAAAAGGCGACAGGGGAAGAGCTCAGAGCTGTGATTTTTGTTTAGTGTCTCTTCTTCCCTTTCTCCCTCCCCATCCCGAGGCCTCAATGGTCATGCTCAACTGCCTCAACAGAGAGACACTCTTTTTTGGCCCTTTTCATTCGTCTGTGCCCCTCTTTGCCTCTTCCCAGCCATTTGCCCTCTTTCAGCCCCTCTCGCCCACATCTCAACCCATAACACCCCCCGAACGTTTTCTCTTCCCCCGAGTCGCTCTTGGTTTCTCTCTTTCGCCCGCCCTCACCCCCTCTGTGTGACTGGGCTTCCTTTTTTGATTGCTGACCCCTCCTTGTGTTATTATTCAGGTCCACCATTGTATGACATGTTTCTTTTCTACGGCGCCCACAAAGGGAGCATTTGATCAGAGGGTTACGGTGCGCGGGTCGCAGAAATGCAACTACACGGTGGTAACCTTTGTTTGGGACGGCAATGGTGGGTTGACCTCATCTCTTCTAAAGCGAAAGGCCCGAGCTATTCAAAGGCCCAGTCTCACTTGCTGAGCACATTCAATCGAGACCGGCCTGTCACAGATATTGCTTCACAGTTATCTGAGGCTCAGGCCTCTTTTTCTGGGAGTTCGACTGCTGGGCCAAAAACATAACAACAGCTATACGGTCCTGGAAGTATACCTCTTGAATAGACCCGATCATGCCCTTGAGGTTTCTCTCAGGCTGCTGTTGTTGTCAACTGAATAAGCCTGACTCTGAAAGAAACTGGCTCCCAATTTGGCCGACTTGTTCCTAGAGGCCTTCGACTTTAACCCACACTTGTCGTGCTCGTGTTCTCGATGCGCCCACACACATACAGCGTGATCTATGAGAGAGTGAGAATTCGACCTGTCAGCTAATGATCGCTGGCTCCTTCAAAGCAAATTCGGCGTAGAGGCGCATCTCAAAGGAGTCGAATAAATCACGGTCCGAATTTAAAGTTCCCACAAAAGGCGTCAGGGAGTCAATGAATCACACGTCCCGAGACCATGTTAAATCAATACTTTTACATGAATTTAATACAGGCTCTAAAATAAATATTTTCATTTTGAAGTATCTTACAATCTTCCGATAAAAATATATAGTCATGTACAAACAATAAAGATGCTTTTTGATTATACACATCATGGAATCGCTGCGTATCTGCATATGCTTGGGATCATCAGTAGGTAGCTGCCATGTTCACTGTCAGAATAAAGTCTGCAAAAATTGTACAACAGCTTGTGACCGGGGCAGAAATCCTTACAGGGATAGCTTTAAAGGTAATATGTACATCTAAGCTAGGATATACATTTACATACATTTGCCAGTTGATTAAACGTAATTATTTTGTATTAATGTTAAGTTTTCTAAAATGTTATGAGGCATGTTTAGTGAAATCCAAATATTTGCATTCATTTCTAGAAGATTTCTGAATATTGAATAAACGCAAGTGTCAATTTCTCATTGACATATTAAGGTTTTTAGTGGATTTTTTTATCACAAATGTAGATATTAAAGGCCATATTTTTATGACTTTTAAACATATTTTGAATATAAATTTTGAACAAACCCTTCTGTAAAAACTTTTAGAATATAGACAGGAATACAAGTACAAGGTTTGGTGTATGAAAGCGGAAAAAAAATTATTTTAAGATATGCATTGTAATTGATATCAACTATAATAAAATTAAAAATTTAAAAAAAAAGGTTTACTACTAGTCTGAAATTATGGAAGCAAAACAGCCCAAAATCTCAAAAAAACACAACGGTTTTGCCTGTAGTGTCTTAAAGGTTCCGACCAAGTGACAAGCTGTTGTACCCCTAAAAATAGAACTTTTGCACATTATTCTGAAAGTGTTTTTGTGTCTTGTTTTGTTGTTTTGCTTCATTCCCAGAGATGTGTTGCTCATTATTGCAAGGCTTTCAGTGTCCTCTGTTCAGTCAACAGTTAAGCAATTGTCCCAGAACAAACTGTTCTTAGTACTGCAATCTCAGACTCCTTCATTTTTACACAACATCAGTTCAGCGTGATGTCTAGTAACCCTAGACGCACACAGATTAGATAAACTCGAATTAAGATAGCACTCCGATATAAGATAAGATTCTGTCCTCAATTCACGTTAGTGCGCTGATGGTGCTTAGTCCTCTTGTTGGGGGGATATGGGATTAAATCAAAAGGCTTCTGTTCCGTTAACAGGTGTCCTCGAGGAAGACGTTTCATGAAATGGGCCTCTCGCTGATGCTGCTGGGTCTGCGTGGCTTTCCTGGGTCGCCCCTTGCGTGTAAAAGCCATGTACCAGCCTTTGTACTTGGCGTTCTGCAAAGCCGTGTAGTTATTTTCCAGAACAATCTCGGTGAATATGCAGTCCCTTCCACGGCCCTTCCTCTGGCAACAAAAAGAGACAGACAGCGGAGGACTGAAATGACAAACTCGGAAATCTGCTGTTCAAGCCTGAGAGATTTATGAGGTTCAATTTTGTTCTCGGGGCATGATGGGTTTACCTGTGATGTCATTAGTGCATGATTTCAACAACATCTTTCTGCAGAATAATTAAACATAAACACACCAGATGTTTAATTACTTAAACTCACCCGTCCGATAAGCTTGCCTCTCTTGTTCATGCAAATGTAGTATCCCGTTTTTGCTCCTCTGATACGAACCCGGCTTCCAAACGTGTCGGTTTCCACGACAAGATTAGCTGGAATTGATAAACCATAAAATAGTCTATTTCTTTTCAGTTTCAGGTGATATATATACAAATGAATGACGCTTTTGGTTGGATATCGAGGAGTTTTGAGATTTGTAATGTAGTCTGGATTGAAATGTCAGTGTAATAAAGCCAATATTTATGTGTGTGTGTTAGGCTGAGACTACAAAGAGCAAGAAACCGATGACGCTGACCTCACCTCTCTTCATAAACTGACTCATACGTTGAGTTGTAAAGCTATGAAAATTCCTCATAAAATGACCCTCCAAAAAAGTGGGCAAAGTGGATGGACTGCACGGGTGGAAAGATGGCTAGACAAGCAGAAATACTTCGGTGACAGGAATTCGTTCCCAGCTGACGGGATTCTAACCACTGTTTTGTTTGGAGAAGAAGTGCCGCAGCTCACTTAAAACAGGTGCCTCACTGTATAGCTTTAAAATTACATTGAGTTCAAATAAAAACAAGATTGGCTTTTCATTGCCTATTTGCAGCGTCAGTGCACACTATGAATCATATGTCAAACGTCCATTTAGCAAAGAAAAAAATACACGTAATCTTGGAGCGAATAGCTTCAGATCATCATCTCGCCTCACACATAATATAGGAACATTTGCAATAAACATATTTGTTTTGGCAGAGATGAAAGATGAAAACTAGCGATGTTAGAAAAGGTTAGAAAATGGCATGTCATATTTCTGTCCTACAACTCTTTATTATATGGAGAACTATTCAGGAAATGTTAAGACGGCCGAGGTAAGATGAGTACTGATGTGTTTTCCAGAACCAAAATGGGTTTCTCTTGAGATTCCCAAACTCAACAATATAGAATCCATTTCAAACTATGCAGGTTACTTTTTGGCAATGACATTTACTGGATATTCTGAAGTACTGCCTTGAACTGACTTGTTTTGTGCTGTTGTTTCAAGCTGACAAAGTAAAATAATGCAGAAAAGTGACTTGCCATGAATATCACCATCCTCGCCATTAGCGTTGACCCTCTTATTGCCCAGGACTTGTACATGTTTACCACTCGTCCGGCTATAGAGCTGATAAGTTCTTGTTAATCTCCGGCTCATCCTGTCTGACAGACGACTCTGCTCTGTTACATGGTGCTTAAAATTAGGTACAGAGATGGACTGCATCGTTATCTATAAAAAAAAGTGACAGAAGAACATGCAGATTTGTGGTGATAAATATTTAAGAACAATTTTTAGGGACAATAAAGGTGACACTGTTTCTCGTCAGATTCAAATCCTTCTTTTTGCAGTGATGGTTGGCACTCTGAGGACAAGTGCCCCAGCCGCGCTCTGAATGACATGCCAATGAGGGGTCGACCAACACTGATCTTTCAACCTGTCTCTTTGGGAACGTTCTCATAACGATTTTCTTTTGTAAGTCAGCTATGCGCCATTCCCACATGTTAGAGCCATTACCTTTAAAGAGAGGGGTTTACGTCTTTTCAAGATGTTTGACAATTTGCCAATGACTCTATTAATAATGAGTTGTTTGCACGGTTATAACACATTTACTGCACACATATAACATCACATGATTAACGTGAGTAAAAGTTTTATCGCTTTCAGTTTGTCCTGCTGATGTTTGACTGGAAACTACTCGAATGGGAAGACTTTAGTTTTGTTTTGCCTTAATTGCACGATTCCTATATTTATTTACAGAATTGTATAAAATATTCATAAATTGTAATTATCAGATTAAAAAAAAGTGTTGCTTTTACAACATGAATCAGGTGGGATAGAATATAGATGGCGACTTTGTATCGAGCGCAGCACATAAGATACACTAAAACACTTTTTCATACACTGAAAAGTCCTCCTTCTCTGGTCAGACATAATATTTATATTTTTTAAACATGAAAATAAAAAGTTGTACAGCCTGCTGTTTTAGATGAAATCAGTTCTGTATAACACCCAAACTATCACTAAATGTATAAATAATATCTAAACATTTTATTTTTTCCCTTTTTGTACAGAGACATTTATACAGTCTTTATACAGTAATCATACAGTCTCCTGAGTGGGTCGGTTGTCATGTATGATTGTGATTTCACCCCTTATCTCATTTCTAATTGGTTAAAGCAATATTGACCTACACACTAGCCTATTACACATAACATAGTCCTATCAGTTTACCTATTAGCTTGAGATGCTTGTTTGCAAAGACAAAATGCAAAAGACTTACCTGAGTGTAAAAACACAAAGTCATGAATTGGAGTAATCTGGAAAAAATAAAAAATAAAATAAATAATAA
>JAUMHR010000042.1:4549364-4563246 GCA_032361145.1 Enteromius fasciolatus | reverse complement strand
CAAAGAATCACTAAACACCAATAAACATTCTGAGCAACAAAATACAAATTACTGACATATAAGAATTGGCTCCTACAGAGATATTTAAAATAATTAGTAATATTTTTTTTCCAAAGATGAATATGACAACTTATAAGTCATCTTAATGGATTATGATTAGGTTTGTTTTCAGTTTGTTTTGTTCTTTTAAAGCTTTCTATAGATACATTTATCATTCATTGATATTGCACACAAAAAAATAAAAGTAGACCATTTACAGCTTCGAATGATGCATATTTGTCTCTTATCAGTAAAAATGACAACGAAGGCTATTTTGTTTCCACTGAAAGAATAAAAGCAATTGCGCTGGTGCCTCTGTGTCCTGGAGCGAGCTTCCAGTCTCCGAACACATTTGGATGCTAGCGCACTTTTATTATTGCGAGGTTTTTAATGTTAAAACATGTTTATATGCTTGAATTATTTTAGTATGTAGGCTACATTGATTTTATTTTAGGCAAGTCGTGGTGATTTGAAAAGGCATCAGCTTTAATGCCGCTGGTCGTTACTTTTACAAAGCAAAAACGTATAGACTATTTAACAAACAAAACTGCTCCAAAAGTTTTTCTAAATTGACTTAAAAAATGAAACGAAAAATAATAATTTTGTCATTACACACAAAACGAAACTATTTTAATAGCCGAAACAGTAGTAGCCGTATAAGACTGGTCAGAGCGGCAATACTACGATTAAGGTGTTTACATGTCTATTTCGATTCAAATCGGCGTAGGCCACCTATGTTAATATGATTATGCTCGCTGCGATTATGATCTTAATCGCATTATTATAATCGAACTATTGTGTTTACATGAGGTAAAGTTTAATCGCAATATTGCCAAAATCTCATATTAATCGCATTAAGAGGGTCCATGTTAACACACTTAGTCTCTTCCTAAAAGCCTTTTAGCTCAAAAACTGCTTAGCTTAGCCGTTAGCCAAGAGTTGTTAGGGAAAGGAATGAGTTTTATTTACCAGTACAACACCTCCCTTCTGACCACCAGCAGGCTTGGGACTCTTTTATCCCTGTTCTGTTTACACGGCGTGCACAAATGCTGATGTGTACACATGCTATTCCTCCTTTCAGTCCTCCAGTAGTAGAGCTAGCCAAACAAATGTGAAAGTCCTTTAGGAGTCTGTTCTGCAGATTGATGTGTGGCAGGCCAGCAGCTAGTGCAAGGATGGTGTATATGCTGAAACAGAATAGGGCATTGTAAATATTTGGAATTGTAATATTTTTCTAAAGATCAAGGAACGGTTTGGTTTCTCATGACACGACCCATTTAAATGAGTACTGACAGACTAAGCAGCTTGTCACAGGTGTCTGCATGCTTTAATATTAAAATTCCCTTGAGTGCTCCATTGGATCCAAGCTCTGTGTGTGTGTGTTTGTGTGATGTATGAGCAAGTTTTCTCTTTGGGGTGTGCAGTGGAGACTGTGTCAGCAGATCTGTCAGTTTTTGAGAGGAAGGCAGTTATTTTTCATAACCCATTTCTTCTGAAGTAGCACAGTTGAACCCCAGTCTTTTTCCCTAGACCACTGCAGATGCAATATACCGCCTTGTTCCTCTCTGTCCCACCTGCCTTCATTTCTCTTTAGTTTCAGACCTATGGCACTGCTTTCATTCTTTACAGCTAGTCATGCCGTTGTATTTAGATATGTATGTTTTTATTTGCTTATTTTTAGAGCTGAGCAATAGAACAGATCCAATCTGTTTTGGATAAGTTTTCACATCTGTAAAAATATATACTAGGAATATATTATAGATATATAAGTTAAATATATAAGTTACCTGACAGAAACAATGATTTGTGTAAATGAATTCAAACTTGACATTTAAATAAGAGACGCCATTAAAATCTTTTACTATTACTAAAATGCAAATTAGTTTTGAATTAACTGACACAAACAGTTTACACTAATTTATGGAAATGAATCCAACTTAGCTGTGTTTACATGAAAGAACATTAAAATAACATGCTTAACATAATTTCAAGTTTTGTTAGCCAATAATTTAATATATGTAAAATTCAGCATAAGGACTTCATTGAATATTTTTGATATGGAAAATATAATTAAATCCCAAGGTTTTTTCCTCCATTCTGTCACAGATGGAGTTTTAATATATTAAAATATATATTACTGACACTCTATTCTTTTATTTAAAATGAAGTGCTGGCACTTAAATAAGAAACGCTGTTAAAATTAACATGGCCAACTCAACAATTCACATGTTTTACGAGCCATATTTGTCTATATACTTTTACCCCCAGTTTCACAGACAAGGCTTAAGTTAGTCCCAGACTAAATTGCATGTTTGAGCTGTCTCAGATGAAAATATCTTGCTCTGACATATCTTAAAACATGTCAGTGTCATTGTTCTGTGTTAAGATGCACACCTGTAATATTTTCATATAAGTCATTTTTGTAAAAGTTGCTTAAATATCTTAATTTAACTTATGCCTAATCCTGGCTTAAGCTAAGCCCCATTTGTGAAACCGGGCCTTAATATATTAAATATATATATATATATATATATATATATATAATTCACTGACTCAAACCTAATCTTTAATAAGAGTTTACATAAGATAAATTCTCATAATTGCACGTTTTATTAGACATTTTTAAAATACTTTTAATGTATGACTTTTATACATATTTCGTTTGTACTGTTTCACACAAATGAATCAAACTTAACTAAAGCATAATTTTGGACTACTTTTAAATTAATTGATTCACATAAATGTTTTAATTCACCGGCGTAAACAGTTTGAACTGATTTAATACAACTGTAACCTAATTTTATTGACTTTTAAATAAAAAAGTACCTAGTTTCTAACTAGTCATTAGGGAAAAAAGGCAAATAAATGTGATATTCATGACTCTCTGTACTGGAGACTCACACTGTCCTCTGTACATCTCCTCTCCTTTCACTGATTTGGTTACCATGGAGAACAGTATTCACCAAAGCAGGGGGTGGCTGGCACACTTACGCTTAGAGAACAGTAGAGATTGCATTTACACCCATATAAACGCGCACACACACATACAAAGTTCCTCTTCCATCTCTCTCTTTCCATATGCGCTGACCTCAGGTCTGCAGTGAAATTAAATTAAACGTGACTACTGTCTGATATTTATGGGTCTTCTGATATTTAGTTACTAGTGATCTCCCTGCACCAGAAAATCCTATTCATGCTATTCAGGAATACAGTGAAACCACTGTTCCTGCCCTCTCTCAGATTTAATCTCTCTCTTTCTCTCTCATAACAATGGCCAGGTCTTAGTGGCCTACATTTTGAAATGTTTTATTTCCCTTTTCTCGTCAGTTCTCTAGCTGAGAGAGGGGCTCTAGAATCAAGCCTTTGCAAGATGAGAAGCTTTAATGGCTTTAGCTGCCCTGGATATTGTTGTGAACTGGCCTTTGGAGAAAAAAGAATAAAAATGAGTCAGAGAGAAAGTGAATCCTCCATTGTGCGTACGGCTCGAAATTCGATCTAATTCAAGGATTAAAGCCTTGGACTATTTTACCCATCCTCGACTGCACAAAATTAGTGTTGAGTAATCTAGCCATCTGCGTCTTTTACTAAGCATATTCAAAATTATTAGGTGTTGATTTTCTTAGTTCCTACTCAAACCCATCTGATCACAATCCGCCATGCCAGTTTTCACCTATGTGTGTTACTTAACTTTACTAATTACTTTCTGTTGATAAATAAAAACATGTCGTATTTTTCCGTAAAGGTCTGTGGTCCGTCTTTTCAAAATCAGTGTTGCAGTGGTAGTTTCCCAGTGCGGGCGGCATTGTCTTGTCGCTGGTTTGAATAATGGGAAGGGCTAGCAATAGCGCGGTAGGATTAGCAGGGATTGCTAATCCTTCCTGAGAGTGTTTCTCTGGCTGGCTGACAGCTGTGGGCCTCTGCACATCTGATTTACCTCAGATTACGCTGGAGCTGTGCCAACTGGATCCAATCAGGCCATGATGCTCTCCCGTCCCTTCTCTCTCACTCTCCCTCATATCCATCCCGTCCTAGAACAGCCTCTCTCCTCTTAAAGATCAGGTCAACACCGAAATGCGACGCATTTGTCGGAAAGGTGTCTCGCACTGGCGATTCTTCAGAGAAATTTGTTCCGGATGTTCAAGGTTGACCCTGTGACAGGGGACGTGTTATCTAGGAGGACGCCACCATGTGAGTAGCATGAAATAGTTAGTTACTATTAGAAGTCATCTGTTCTGAAATCAACACAGCAGAACTCTGAATGAAGCACTTTTAGCTTCAGCTGTTGCGAAATATTCTGTTTTTGTGCATCATGTAAGCTCTTGCTTTCATAACCCATTTGCGACTGATCATCAGGCGCTAAAGATGACTAACGTTACAGGCTTTTCGAGGGATGTCTGTTTTTCCGTTCTCACACCATTCATCCGATCGCTAAAACATGCAGTGTTGGTTGCAGGGCGTGCATGTTATTTCCACAGTTCTGTATCGTACAGACCTTTGGCTTTCTTGTAGAATCACAGAGATCAGGAAACTGAGGTCCTTGTTGAGCAAATGTTTCATGCTGCCAGGACAGTCTTCATGTATTACAGCAGGAGTGGATTTACTGTCGTTCTAAGGGTGCTTTAAGAGCCTAACGCTAGATCAATAGATTGGACCTCTGTGCTTTTAAAGCCGTGAACTTGTTGTCAAGGCAAGAGCTGTTCATTTGATTTAGCATTCCCGCTAATCATGTCAGATCAGGCCTGTCTAGCTGGCTAGCTAAAAGAAAGTGAGGGAGAGAATGTAAGAGAGAAATATGGGTAGAGGAAGTGAGGAAATATGGTGTCGGCTGAGGTATTTTAGGCAGCCTCAGCCATCCATCTCATGAATGAACCATTACAGGGCTCAATAATAGGGCTTCATTGGGGAAAAGGAAAGAGATGGGAGGAAGCAGATTGACAAATATGAGGCTGATGATATAATAACTTCTGCATTTGCAATGCAAAAATCTAGCCAAATGAAGAAAAGGATGGCTGGTACTGTTACTTCTTATTCAGAAGACATTTAACCTCTACTGCAACATAAAATACGTTTTATCTATTTTCATTTCTTCTTATTTATATTCATTTAGTATTGGTATTCTAGCAATGGTGTTTAATTAGCATGCTAACAGATGCACGGTAAAACCGTGGTAAAGTTACCATATGCAGCCGTATGTGTCTTTTTGGGTGTTGTGTCACCTTGTGCTACTGTAGAAGCATTGCCGTTTAGGAAGCATTTTGTTTGAAGCATTTCTGTTACTTCCTATTCCAATATACACACACGTCAATCAAAATTATTCAAACCCTAATATATCGTTATATTTTTCCAAATTTATAATTTTTTTTTATTGCATCCATAACAGTTTAGTAGCAACATTTTTTGAGTTACAGCGTTTACTCATTTATTTTGTAATAGAGCTATGTCAAACTTAATCAACACTGCTGTTTATAAATGACTTATTTCTGTGGTATGGTACACATTTGTGTTAAAACACAATTGAGCATTTGGAAGCTTTATAACAAAACTGAATTAGCTTGAGTTGTAAGATACATAAATGTGACCCTGGACCACAAAACCAGTCTTAAATCGCTGGGGTGTATTTGTAGCAATAGCCAAAAATATATTGTATGGGTCAAAATTTTAGATTTTTCCTTTTTGCTTTACGATCCTTTACTTAGGATTGTAAGTGAAGATAGTTACTTACGAAAATGTATTAAAACCTAATTTTTTATTTGTAATATGCATTGATAAGATCTTCGTTTGGACAACTTTAAAGGTGATTTTCTCAGCATTTCAATTTTTCTCTACCCTCAGATTATAGATTTTCATTTAGTTGTATCTCAATCAAATATTGCTCTATCCTAACAAATCATACATCAATGGGGAGCTTATTTATTCAGCTTTCAGGTTGTGTATAAATCTTAATTTAAGTTTTCAGAAGAGACACAATTGCTTTATATCAGTGGTTCGCAACCCTCTGAATATTTTGTATGTCTCTCTCATTTAACACACCTGAGTCTGCAAGTCTTGAACTGAGCGGGGCCAATGAGGATAGTAAATGTGGGGTGGTTGGGGCAGGTTTGAGAACCACTGCTGTATATGCTGAACAGGTGTGATGTAGGCCTTCGTTTGGATATAAATGATCAATTCACATAAATCGATCACGTCAAATATGGTAAATACAAGATGAAACCTGCTAGCTCGCAGCATGAAAACCTGTGAAGTTAGCTTTCTTGTGCCACGCAAGCGTGTTAAAAGTTTGTTCTTACACATCAAGCATATATGATTACCATATTTAATGAGCTATGTATGTGCGTTGCTCAATGCTTTTTAATTGAAAGTTTTGGTAGCATGGACTTTCAGTGGATATAAAAATGAGAGAATAATAAAAATATCTTTAGTCATGTCCCAACAATGAACTGAAGTCTTAACAGAGTTTTCTTTTTTCTTGAAAAGTACATTTGTGCTCTTACTAGACCTCCAGTTATTGAATTGCATATTCTTTCAGGTCATGATGCATAGATGCCATCAATTCAGAGATTTTAAGCTTTTTAGCTTTCAGATTATGTTTGTTGGTAAATATCCTTTCATCCCAACTTCCTGTTTCAAGTTGAAAACTGTGCTTTTCAATCTATTTATGGGGGTTTTAGGGACCATCAGCTTTCAAGACTTGTACTGTGGATACAAGATCTACAACCTTTGAATGGCTTTTCAAAATATAGCACTGACTGACTTGAAAATAGCCTCTTTTGTATTTTATAGAACGATTACCTGCTTAACGTTGTCAGTTTATATTCCTTACCTATTGCTCAGAGAAATCGCAAGATAAAAATTATATTAGCTATATACAACTAAAAATGTTCAATGTTTGATAGTGTGTGGATGTACTGTATCTGTGTATTTTATGTTTGTATATGTCTGTCAGTCTCATTTTAAATGTATTTTACTGTAAAACAATGTAATTCAAGTATTCTGCATTCCAATATATCAGCTATTCTGTAATCTGGATCATTTGCAATGATCATAAATCTCTTCCTGCTTAATAACACGTGTATTTGTCTATGCAGGTGATGTGGGTATGTAACCTGTGCAGGAAACAGCAGGAAATCCTAACTAAGTCAGGAGAATGGTTTTCATCAGGGCCTGGGGGGAGGCCTCTTAGCGTGGGCGCTCCCCTCAGTGTCCCTGAGTTGGAGAAGGACAGGAAGTTGCGCTCCAGATCACAGGCACCGGTCACAAACGACACTCTGCCACCCAGCGCTGGTGCTGGTGACCCCAACAGGGGAGCAGATACAATGCCCGCTTCACGCTCCCGCAGTGAACCACCACGAGACAAGTAGGCCAAATAACGTTACACAGTTTATACCCATGCCAATCCCAAGTTATATTTGTCAAAGCATGCAAAGTATACAATGCAGAAGTGCATATATGTTACCCAGGACCTAAACAAGTCATAAATCACACAGGTATATTTGTAGTAGTAGCAAAAAGATCATGTTCCAAGAAGATATTTAGTACATTTTCTTTACTATAAATATATTAAAACTTATTTTTTTAAAGGCAAGAGCATTTGAGCTTCTATATAGATTCAAACAGATTACTTTTACAATGTCCTTGAACTTTGAGTAAATGGCCAAAAATAGCATGACTATCTTAAAGGGTTACTCCACCCCAAAATAAAAATGTTGTCATTAATCACTGAACACGTCTTACATTGTGTTCTGAAGATGAACAAAGCTGGGTTTGGAACGACATGGGGGTAAGTGAATAATGACAAAAGTTTCATTTTGGGGTGGAATAACCCTTCAATCATATTTCAAAGAGCGAATGATAACAAAATTGACATTTAATTGTATTATGAACAAACATAAATTAACAATGACCTATAATATATTCATTAGGATTAGCTCTGAATAATAAATGCTTGTTGTATTGTCAGTTGTTGTGGCTTGTTTTTAGTTCTTACCAAGTGCATTAACTTATGTGGTCCCACTTTATATTATGTGGCATTAACTACTATGTACTTATTAAACAAGAAATACAATGTACTTATTGAGTTCATATTGTATTGCAAAACACTTTTGCTGCTAATGAGGTGGTATAGGTGTAAGTTTTCTCAACTATTATTTTTTAGAGTGCAATTTAAAATTAGGTGCATAATAGTTAAGGCCAGCTAATATAAAGTGGGACAACTAATGTTAGCTGATTTTTTTTTTTACATAACCCTGTCAACATTAGGGATGGGTATCATTAAGGTTTTACCGGTATTACTACTTTTAACGATACCACTTATCGATCCGGTACTTTAACTGTACTCTTATCGGTACTTTTTGTTGTGTTTTTAATATTTAAAAACAATATAAAAATGGAAAACTAATTGAGAACAGAATTAACAACACTTAAATTTTTTTAATTTTTTTGTCTAACAAACACCAGTGTTTGAGCAAATATTACAAAAACAAATAATTGTAAAACAAATAAACGAACAAAACTATTTTTCTAAAAAAGAATGCAGGTAGGCTGCAAAAGGATGAACCATCTTTAACCATTTAACTGCAGCTTTAACCGAAAAAGTTGCTTAATGCAGCTAAACAATCAGCTGTGTCTAATGTTTGTTTTATTTGAACACATTCACATAAATTACTTTTGAGGGATTTTTTTATTTTTGAGATTAAAAGTTAGGAACCTCTAGCGATTTACACTAAATAAAGTGCATGTATCTAATCACTACAAATTCATTTTTAGGTAAGCTCTGCTTTATATCTTAATTTCCCTGTTTTCTGTTGTCTCTGCTTTATTTCTTAATAAGCATGGTTTTATTATCTGTCCATTTGTAAATGCAGTACTGTAAAGGCATTTTTACTATAGCTACTGCAGAAAAAATACTCTAAATATTTATATATTTTATATAACCAAAATGTGTGTTTATTAAATTATTAACATTTTTATAACATACTAATTTAGAGCGACCTTATGTGATGTTTATGTCATTATTTTGAAAAACTGCTAGCATATGGAATTATAAATGTTTTCTTATGCAATATTTTTTTTTTTTAAAGACGTGCATGTCAAATGCAGTTTATAATTAAAGACGAGCTATCTCGATTCAGTTTCTGCGGTAAGATTAAATGTTGATAGGTTTATTGTCAGTGACATTAATCTATCGTTATTTTCGTAACTGGTTATGAAATAAAAAGTCTCTCACCTCAGAAAAGCGAACTGTCCTGTCCTGCCAGATTTTATGGCTTGTTCGTTGCCTGCATAAATTTGCTTTGTTTTTATTTTCTAACTATATATACATATAGTGGGTCACGGCTTGATGATCATGGGATACTGTTTGTCCCAAGGCAAAACCACTTTTTGAGAAACACTGTTTTAGATTGTTCAGTTTTCTCTGCCATCTTGTCTCTATTAAGTGGAGCTTTCATGTTGTACAGCAGAACATATGTGAGGAACTGACAGCAGGCAAATGTCTTTAATATTATCACAAATTAGAAAAGGTTAAAATATGCTATAATATAACGATTATTTAGCAATAAATAGGATTTCTGCAGTACCGATAGTTGAACCGCTAACGTCAGAGCTTATCGATACTTCTGTCTTTTATAATTTAGCATCGGTACCGATTAAGTACCGAGTTTCGGTACCCATCCCTAGTCAACATACAAATTGTTCTATTTTAAGCTGGACATTTCACTAAAATCTGTTTATCCTGACCTGTTTTCAACTGGCAGTATGTGGACTGCAGCTCCTGCCTTATAATCTCTTTAGAAGATGACGTCTGTTGCTTGTCTTCCTATCAAATGCATATTCAGCTAAATCCTTTTTGGATTTGAATTTCCACAGTTTGAAACACAGGGGGTTAACAGGCGTTGTTCTATTATTTATTAGAAATAACTGCTATTGTAGCAGTTGCAAATGCAAATTGGATGCACCGCTCAGTAGTACAGTATCTCACAGTCTTTCCAACTTCTGTGTGATGAATAACAGGAAGAGACCCGTGTCCCTGCACGAGCAGAACGGAAAGGTGATGGGACGTGGAGAGAGAAGGCGAGCCCCAGGGAGGTTGTCATCACAGGCCTCTGAAGACCGAGCACCAGGTGAGAAGCGTGACAGCAGACGATTGGAGAAAGGCCACTCGCAGGAGTACACGGAAGATGAGTCCACCCATCCCGAGCGGCGAAGGAGACAGGAAGAGGAAGAGCGAGAGCGTCAAAGACGAGAGGAAGAGTATCAGACTCGGTACCGCAGTGACCCGAACCTCGCCCGCTACCCTGTCAAACCACAGAAGGAGGAACAGGAAATGCGCATGCATGCCAAAGTGTCCAAAATGCGTCAAGAGCGCCATCACAGTGACCTAGCCATCAACGAAGTTGGATTAATGCAAGATGGGGGTGACGCGGCTGGGAATCGCATGAGCAGGCAACGAGTGGTTAACAACGAAGACCGCAAGACCCTTTTAGAAAACCATCGAGCTTATTCCGTGGACAGGACCGTGGGGGGTGGCATTGGGGGACAAGGATCCCTCACCAAACAGGGCCCTACTGGGCCCCCAGACCTCAGGGACGGACAGGACTGGGGCCCAAAGGGGCACCTGGAACCTGGGTCCGCAGCTTTTCTGCACAGGGCTAAGCGGGAAAAGGCTGCAGAAATCATGCGTAAAGATTCTTCTCTTAGCTCGGACCAATCGGAGTCATTACGGCCGCCTCCACCTAGAGCCTATAGACCCAAACGAGGCCTCAACAAAAGGCCGATGTCTATCAGTAGCTCGGAAGAAGAGGGAGGCTCCACGCCTGAATACACCAGCTGTGAGGATGTGGAGATTGAAAGTGTTAGTGAAAAAGGTAGGTGACCGCTATATAGCTAATTTTATTGTCCAATAGCCACTAATTCATTAAACGCTCCTATTAACAATACAGCAGTAAATGTGGTGATAAGTATTTTTTTATTGTATACTGTTTAGTGCTCGTGGCAACAGTAAGTGTAAACAGATTGATAGTGTGTGTTATTGTGTGGGAAACTATTTTATTACTCAAGGTTATTACAGTAGCAGGTGTTGAGGGCAATGTAATGTTATTGTAAATACCGTCGTACCGCAATATCAAATTTTTTCGATAATATCGTGGTCGCATGACTCGATAAAATGAAAGGTCTTCTGAGAAAGGCTTGCTCAGGCAAATGGAGCAAACGGGAGGTAGCGGGAACTACAATTCCCATCAGCCCAAGCGTGCCCATCATTCTTTGCGGTCTGTTGTCGATACAGATCAGTGTTGCCAACTTAGCGACTTTGTCTCAATATTTAGCGACTATTCAGACCCCCTTGGCGACATTTTTCCCTAAAAGCGACTAGCGACAAATCTAGAGACTTCTTGGACAAACCTCAGCGAGTCTCCGGTACTGCCGTGTGAGCCCAAGCTCGTTTTCTCAGCGCACGCACACACACACACCTCTCTCTGCGTCTGTTCTGTTCAGCGAGCGGCTGAGAGGAGCAGGGCTTTCAGTTAAAATAGATATTATGTTGCTTCTAACTCTATTTTACCTGCAAATAGAGCCAAAATCACAGCATAGCCATCGTCTATATCTTATGTTTATATATATATCTTATATATATATATCTTACTTGGTTTCATTATTATGAATTATAAATATAATTATATAATTATAAACAATTCTAAAAAAGGTTTTTAATCTAGATTAGCATCTTGTAAGGTAGAGCTAGTTCAGTAGGTCTTATAATGGCGTGCAGTTCAGTCACTATTTCATATTCATTCCGTTTTTCTGACAACAGAAACCATTAAATATATCAGTGAAAGCAGTTATATTGAGAATCAGGGTGCATTGAATAGCATTATGTGACCACAGAGAAGCAAGATAATATGACACACTGAGAATGAATATGCAAATTGATATTGAAGTTCATGTTTCATAGTTTACAGATAGATGGCTAATGTGTGTGCTATTGATATGTTCAGTGTTCATGTAAACTGTTTAATAAACACTTCTGGCACTTTTTTTTGAGCCTTTTAATTAGTTTTTTATGTAAATGAATCAATAAATACCATACTGTGCCATTCATACCGAGGTATTACCGTACAGTGAAATTTTAATACCGTTACATCCCTTCTAATTACATAAATACATTAGTCATTCTGGTTGGTCCAAAAAGCTAGACAATATTCCGACGTTCGTGGACGGGAGAGAGAGAATATACACACACATAGCAAAAGTCTGCTCTAAGGCTAGCTAGCTCACTCCAAGCGTCTTATCAGTATAGCTGGGTAAACAGTCTATGCAGAAATGAAGTAAAATACAGGCTAGAACTGGATTGACAGTTTATCTTATGCATAAACATCACAGTTGAATCTTGATTCTCCAGCGCATCATGACCTAAAGGAAGATACAATAAAGACACAGAGCCAGGCTCCGTTCAACCTCGGGGCCTGGTTTGAAGCACACAGTCAATCCACAGAGAATCTTATGGAGGGCATTAGTTATTAAATCAAACAGGTCTTTTAGACTAAGATGATTATGAAAGTTGATTTTCTTAAGTGTAATGCTGAAACCAAATGAACAGTGCAGTTGACTAATTCAATATTAAGTAAGGGATAATGTAGAGGCAGCCGGTAGTTATCGCAGAAATAATAAATAATAAATAATTAAAGTACAATAATTCAGATGAAATGTAAAACAAAAATTATAATTATAATTTCACAATCAGTAGCTGTTAGCCATTTTTCATGCAGCCCTAACTCATAACAAGCTATTCATATTGCTTAAAAAAGCCCTTTTAGAATAATACAAATATACACTGGTAAAAGAGGTTTATAATGCGTCGTTGAATCTGTTCAACCATGATGATCAGTCCTGAGTTTGAAACAAGCCCTGCTGATTCATGCAGTGAAGCTCCATTTGTTTATTTGGAACATTTTAGGGCACCAGATTTGGGAATTAGGTCAGCAGCTCTCTCACATATAACTGCTGAGTGACTGACTGGCTGGCTTTCGTCAGTCCTGGGATGCGGCATGTTCCATTTGGGGGCCTATTTCATATTCATCCTTGGGTAACCCATTCCAGCTTTGAGCATGATTACACTTCGGCTCTTTCCATTACTCTCAGCTGCAGGTCGCAGAATTTTGAAAGTCCCTGGCATGATGCGTTTGTATCTAATCAAGCTCCAATTTTGTCAGATTATGTATTTTTCTTTCTTATATATTATTTTCTTATCCAGAAAAGCTTGTCTTGGGAAGACAAAGAAGTTTGACATTGTATTAAAAAAAATCTTAATTTTCACCCAGAATGATTTCAAACATAGTACTTAAATGATATTGTAAATTTTCATGTGTTTGCAAAGAGTTTCTTTTATATGCTGAAGTTGAAAAAAAACACTGAAGCTACCATGTGCAAACATAATGTCCCCTGTCGGTGCCACGGCCTGATAGCAAACATGTTCCAACATGAGTCTGACTCGGATCATTTCCCAATCCCATCCTCCCATCTTCTCTCTATCACCCCCGTCACTTCCTCCTACGCTGTCCTAAAAATGCAAAAGACAGTGTTACACCAACACTGAAGATTAGATCAAATAGATTCCACATTTTTTTATTGAATTTATTTATTTGATGTCAATATTGGGCTGCTCGTTATTTATCCTGAAAAAGTTTTTTTTTAATTTGACATTGGATATTTATTTATATTTATTCATTGGATATATATTTATACTAACATGTTAACGTAATTTAATAATTTAATTTTTTTTTTTTGGGGGGGGGGGGGGGGGATAAAAAGGAAAACCAAATACTGTAAAGAACCTTAAAAATTCAGGGAA